>NQII01000089.1:1454372-1478119 GCA_002778355.1 Clitarchus hookeri
CCTTCCCATCCTATTCCTCGGGGTTGCAGTGGTGTAGTGGTCAGACTACTCGTCTCCATTCCCGGCGGGATCTCTCCCGGATTTTTGCACGTGGGGTTCGGTTCGTGCCGTACGATGCCGCTGGTCGGCGGGTTTTCTCGGGGGATCTCCCTTTTCCCCCGCCGTTGCATTCCGGCGCTTCTTCATACCCACTTCTCTTCACCCTCCCCGCCTCTCAAGACCTCTTTACTAAGAGCCGCATTAATTTCTCCTCTCTCCAATCCCCTCCCCTCCTTTTCCAGTATATGGCGCCCACACCAGTAACGACTGTCTTACGTACCGAGAGGTCGCTCACCTTGCAGTAGTTTCGAAAAGTTGCAATGGCAATGTGGTAAAAAAAAAAATTACTTCAACATCGCAAGACTTAACGATGTTTGAAGATATCTGAAAAATTCGTGCTACTATTTGGCAACAGACTGTCCTATACCTACTTGAACGCAATTTGTGATTTCATTGGTTACTGGCACCTGTACGGCGTTATTTAACTGTGTGACAGCGCTCCTGGAGATTGGTTGCTGTGTCGTCGATCCTTCACCATTGATTAAAAGTTGCGTTGTGATGTGCTGCACTCATTATTGGCCAATAGCGTAAGTCAGATAAGCATACAGAATTTTGGAGTTTAGTCTGGAGCCAAATAATTACGCGAATTTTGAAGGTCTTTGGATGTAAGTAATATTTCAGACATATAGGGATATTTATGATATTGCCGTATCACAATATTTTACATATTAAAATATTCCAGTAGTTGCAAAACTTACGATAGTGACGGTTTAAATATTTTAATGAATGTATATCACTTATTATGTTAAATGTTTTCAACTCGACATAATTATTACAAGTTAAAATACGTAAATAGATACAGTGCATACATATTTATATAAATTTTATGTCTAGTGAAAATATTCTCGATACCTGTTTATCTAGGCTATGTTCTGACACTAGCAATATTTACGATATTGCTGTTTCGATGTAAAATAGATACCGAACAGCCCTAAGAACCAGTAGGTCTGCAGAAAAAACACTTGAAAAATGTTTCAGTTAATTCGAAGCAAAACAGAACTTGAGAAGATTCGTACGTTTTTGTTGACTTCGCAATTGGCCTATCACTTGACGTACCTCAGTAAGACCTTACGCCAGTAATAAACAAGTAAGAAAATGCAAGCCTAATCATGGACCGTCATTGTGATAGCAAGTAGCTATTGATCAGTTGATGTCTGCTTGAGTACACAAACAGCTGTGAAATATTGCCTACATACCACCGAACTGGAGAAGTTTTCCGGT
This sequence comes from Clitarchus hookeri, assembly GCA_002778355.1. Classification (NCBI taxonomy): domain Eukaryota; kingdom Metazoa; phylum Arthropoda; class Insecta; order Phasmatodea; family Phasmatidae; genus Clitarchus; species Clitarchus hookeri. Next base: position 1,455,693 of record NQII01000089.1, read on the forward strand.
ATCTATTCAGACTCAACTTAATTCACCAATGCGTCGATCAGGCGTAGTGGATCAAACCCGTGGCTTTTCTCGTCTTTGCGTGTCATTTTGGTATTCAGATGGCAAGGTTAGTTCGTGCTTATTTGGTCACTTGAGAAACCAGTGAAATAATTAACAACAAAACCAGTAGAAGGAAAATATAAGATTTTAATATAGTGAGAAATAAAAAACATTTTAAAAGTCCGTGCACAGAAGGAGAATGAAAACAAGAAGTTACTGATATAACAAATGAGACTACTTTCCTATATATGGGAGCAAATAATGGTCTTATGAACTTCTCAAAAGCTCAGATGGCAGGTAGGTATTGACGTATCGTTGACAGCAATATAGTTAGAGTTGGAACCAGGAACGTATGCAACTATAGTGAGGCAAATACAAATACACACGTGCCTTACCCGGGACTCAAACCCAGAAAACCGGGTATCATAATCTAGAGCGCAATGAACTGCATTACGGAGGTAGAATTCAGAGCATCAGCTTAGAATGTAATCAGTCTAATGTTTTTAATTATAGGGTTTACTAACCTGAAATATTTACGGACCGTCTTTTTTAAAATAAGCTCTTGAGCCACTTAAGATATATAAGTTTACATATCCCACTGTAGCGCTACTTGTGTAAATAATTAGGTGGACATCGGTTGATTATTCCGGAGATATGGCATAAACATTTTATTTTCTTTTTAGGTGATATCTTATATAATTGCCTCAAAAAGAGGCTCTGTATGCGATTCTTCTAATAGATACAGCCAGTATACAAAGTTTGGTTGAATTTTATTAAATTGTTTAATTGATATGACCAATAAATTAAAATTATTTATATGGACGCAATTTATAAAATCAGTATCTCCTTCCCCTTAAATAATGTAGGTTTAATGGCTTTCTGAAGCACTAATGGTGTGCAAAATTGGATGGAAGATAGTTGAATAGTTCGGGAAAAATGGCAAAATGTTTAATTTTCTTACTTGGTACCTACTATATCACAAAAAGTTGGCAAAAGAGGATCTCTGTATGCATAATTTATGCTTTCAATGAATACTGCTAGCGTACAATATTTGAATGAATTTTTTTGAATGGTTGAGTCGATTTAACATAATAATCTAAATTATTTATATTAAATCCAATAAAAAAAGCATGCCCACACTAAAACATTTAATTGTATATGCCTTACTATAGCACTACTTGCATTTTTTTTGGGAATTAGGTGCGAATCGGTTGAATGGTTCTCGAGATATGGCACAAAAAGTCGATTTTGTCATGGGAAGATCTTCACAAATATAGGGGCAAAATTTTAGTGTATTATCACATTCGATACTGCCAGTAGACAAAGTTAAATTATAATCAGTTAAATGGTTTCGTAGATATAGCATACTAAACCAAAATGTTTATACAGCCACAATTCTGAAAATAAGTGTCTGACACTCTTAAAACATATCATTTTATATCATGTACAACAGAACGTGATATAATTTTGGGTATAAATCGGCCAATTGTTATGTGACACAAAAATTTGATTTATTCATATATGACAAAATCTTAATTTTTTCATGTGGTGCTATCTAACAAATATGCGGATAAATGAATAATTGTAAAGACATATTTGATTGTTATAATATATACTGCCAACACACAAAGTTAAGTGGAAGGGTGTTTCGTAGTTACTTTGGGTGGACAGATTTTATAGTTGTAATATGTACGGCCAGTATACAAAGTTAAGTTTGAATAGATTACATGTTCTAGACGATATAGCNCTTAAAACATATAATTTTATATCACGTTCCGCAGTACGTGATATAATCTTGGTAGACATCGGCCAATTGTTATGTGCCATAAAAATTTGATTTATTCATGTCGCGCTAGCATACAAAATGGCAGAAAAAATAGGCCCCGTGTAGATATATTTGATAATGGTAATGCATACTGCCAGCATTTTAATTTAAGTTGGAATTGATTACACGGTTTCTACGAAATAGTATACTAAGATAAAATCGCTATAAGGCCGCCATTATGAAAATAAGTTCCTGGCCTACTTAAAACATATCACGTTATGCAACCTACCGTTTCTACTTGTTCCCCAAATTTGGTACAAATTGGTTGATTATTTCCCGAGATATGACATAAATACTTTATTAGTGGATATTTTGGCTTATTTAAAAATTGAAATAAATACTTTCTCCATAAAAAAATATGGTTGAAATTGATTTAACGGTATGGTAGTTATACCAAAGAAGCCTAAAATATTTGCGTGGACGCCATTTTGAAAATAAGTATTTAATCAATTTTAATTGCATAACACATGACCTCCCACAGTTTTACTTGAGTGCCAAATTTGTTATTTTTTAATTGTGTTCTATATTGCAAAGTGGCGGACCAATAATATCTATCTCTAATTTTAATGCTTACATGATGCACTTTCAAGATACGAAACTCTGTTAAATGGTTCCCAAGATATGACATAGCACCCTAAATCCTAAAACGGCTGTTATTTTGAAAGTACGCACCCGGCGTAATTGAAAGGTATAAAAGTCGGATGTTCTTACTAAGTACTAGATGTGTATCGAGTTTGGTGAAATTTGGTTTTCGCGTTCAAAAGTTTTTAGGGACACACACAGACATACACAAAGACACACAGGCAGGAAAGTGATCTAATATACCTTTCTTGCCTTCGGAAAATAGGCTAATAATTAGCACTGAGAGTCGTACCAAAGGTGATGATTCGACAGTCTAAAGTCGGTGGAGATGAAGGTTATCGTGACAGCTTGTCACGATGGTGATGATGGTGGTGGTGGTAGTGGAGGTCCCAAACTGGTGATCTTGATGACCATTATGATGGTTCCCCATTGAAGTCTTTCATTCACACGCGTCGTCTAGGAGCTGCGGGGTCATGTTGTGCAATCGATGGCATCATTGTGTTGTCGTGACATGAAAAATGAGTGTAAAGTCTAATGTCCAAACTGTGAAGATAGAGAATTCCAGATAGATAATACAGAAGTTCTTGGTGCAACGGCAATTGGTGCTTCTAACCGATGAATGTTATCAGTCAATATACACTTGGATTCTAACTATAACTTGGTTATTGGGAATGCTAATTTATATTTAGGGATAGTTAAATAATACACACTGTGCAAAACGAAGAAACTAGCCTGACTTTCAGAAGTTGTCATTTATCCGCGAAAAGCTATAACACAGTTTATAAGCACACGGATTTGTACAAAATTTTGCTACCGTTAAGAAATAAAAGCTGCACGGCAAGCCAAAGTAGATATTAAAAATGATTCTTCATGAAATACGTGGTGTACAAATTTAAAGTTAAATTACTTGAAATTTTCAGCACTTTGGTTTATATCTTTAAAAAAATACTTGATTTTAGCACATTGGTTTATATATCCAAAAATACAGTAGTTAAACTATTATTTGTGCGAACTAACATGACATTCCTAAACCAAAGTTTCGCTGTAAGTCTGTGGATATTAATCTATAACCAATAATTTTGCATAAATACACACACTGGCATAAACATTAAAACGCTTTTAAAAATTACGTATTGGTACGCATGAAAGAATTTTTTAATGGATTTACGAAAATCAAATGATTTAAGTTTAACTAAATGGCACAAGCACGTGCATCTTTCGAGAACTCAGCACTCTCTCTTTATGCGCCGAATTGAAAACAGTTCTCAGAGAAGCTCATGTTATGTGATGCAATACTTGCTAGGCGTGATAAATGAGCAATAAACATTCTGATAAGACGTACGATACAATCATAAAAACAAGTGATAGAGTTTGAGAGCGGTCCAATATTAAGGTTGCGTGAAGTAGGGTGAGGAGAGAGCTGTGGAAGACCCTCTATTGGTATGGCTGTCCTCCATGACTAGAGGATGACGTTAAACCCTGTTGCTGCTTTCCTTGTTTGTGCATTTTTGAGTCCCGAATACATGCGACAGTTCCGCATCTATAAAGGTTATATTTTAATATTGTTTTTCTCGTAAACTAAGGCCCTTACGCCTTTTTACAAAATAATATTTTCTAATTAGTTTTGTTCACAGATTAGTGTTGCGCAGTCCGTATATACGAATCACCTGACACCCAGTATATAAAAAAAAGGTGCACGTCCGCATCTCTCCATTTACCTGCACGTGGGAAAGCACGTAACACGTGCGTACGTACGCAAAAAACGTAACCTTTTTTATTCACGAAAAGTTTAACAAATCCGTTGTCAAGGGACGTGTCCTGAAACGACGGGCAAAAAAATATTCTCAAAGGTGGTCGTGACAGTTGCGCACAGAATGTCAGCTGGACGTTGCGAAGTTGCGGACACAGGCAAGAGCCGACGCAAACTCAGCATTCCCGAGACCATACATCGGCAAAAAGCGCGTGAAAGGCGGGGCGCGCTGGGCCCGGGAGAGAGGTGGGACGTAGTTGCTACGATGGTACGGCACCATCCCCCGCCATGTTTCAAAACTTTCCAGAACACACTCCCACCCCAACAGTCGTACAGCCTCACCCCTCCGCCACACCCTCGGGTGAACAATTAAACGGGATCGATGGGGGAAGGTAGAGACAGGGAAGGGGGTGACGTGGGAGGTGGTGTGGGTTGTTTGCCCGCACTTCCTAAAATTAATCATCGGCTATCCCTGGTAACTTGGGAGCTGAGCTTTCGCGGGCTCTGACAGGAAAAAAAAAGTCGCTCGGTACCAGCATTAAAATCACAACACTTTGAAGAAATAAGGGTAGCATAAAATAAAATCGCTGTAGACAGTGACTGTTATGGAAGAGTTTCGCTTTTATGCGTATTTGGAAAATTGGGGTAGAGTGCTCAAGCAAGCTGCGCAGTAGCGACTCTCCAAGTTCGAATGTAGTGCAGCCTATAGTTGCCTCTGGCGGAAAGATAAGAGAAGGGATCCGACTCTTATATTCTTTCCGTCACTTTCCGCAGTGTTTTTGTCCCAAAATGAAGCCAAAAAAGGCACGTAAAAGATTAAAATTCCCCACCAAGAATTTTTACTCTTCCAAAAAGGCCTGCAAATGTTTTTCACCTCTAAGCGGATTAAGATCTCGTGAAACGAGAAAAAAGTGGATTGCTTTATGTTGATGTTATGATTAGAACATAAAATTATCAGGTATATTAGTTAACATCACTGACACCATCTTGGATAACATCACCACATCCGTCTTGTTTCCCAATTATTCACTTCTGGTTTACTGTCATTTTTCTTTCCGCAGTTACTCACATCCATTCGACTGCCATTTTGTTTCCTAATCTCTCACTTCCGCTCGACTGCCATCTTATTTCCCAATTGCTTACTTCTACTCGACTGCCATCCTGAATTTCATTTTTTATTAATTTTCTTAATTCCACCTCATAATCTATAATTCTATGTTTAACCTCATGGATATTTTTTTTTTTTAGTAAACTTCTTTCTAAAACATTTTCTATCATTCTACGTTCAACATTTTGGATTTCATTTGCCACCTTATGTACGCTGCCATCTTTGTCTTTATTTTTATTAGTCACCTTTATTCCACCTCATACTATCTCATTCCATGTCCGCCATCTTTAAATCATTTCGTCATTTGTTTTGTATCTGCTGATTAGACAATCTGCCGCCTGTTCTCCACTCCCTAGGTCCGCCATCCTGTTTGGCCTACATTTGCCATATACTTTCCGATTTAGCCACCAGGGAGATGGTGTCACTCGCTGTAGGCAGCCATCTTATTTATGCTTGACATTTGTTTTTTTTTCTCTGATAAAAATTACCCATTATGCAGCCTACACTCCATTACCTCGACCCGTCATCTTTGTTGGACTTAGAATATTCGCACTCAATACGAAATTATAATATTTTCTTTTATCTGGTGTTGGGCTTATCATATGTTTAACTGGTGTTGGACTTAGAATTATTTTTACATCTATTCCTATGCTCCTTCAGTCCTACCGTAGATGCCTTATTCCAAGTCCGCATACACCATCTTAGTTATCCTTTAAGAATACCCAAATAAAGATATAGTCCTCTTCACCTAACCCAACATACCGCAGTCCAGAAAAATCAAACCTAACTTAACGCAGCCCAGAAAAAAAAGAAACTTAACCTAACAATCATGGCCCAGAAAAATAGAACCTAACCTAGCAGAGTCAGGATTGAATCATACCTACACTAAATACATACTATAGACATGCCAGTACTCATATCCCTATAATTATTTCAGTCACTTTGAAAATTCTTTATGTCCTTTCCCAATCTCTTGATTTCAGAAGCATAGTTATTTCGGCCTGTACCCTCCACATTAACCAATTAAATGTCATGGAAGGAAAAATCAGATTACAAAACCAATTTCCAGACCACAAACATACCTGCCTCCAATACCATCATGCAATATAGAGAGACACCGGACAAATATACTAGACACTATACCACCCAACATACAGACAAGCCATTCACTATAACTCAGGCAAGCTTCAATCGTACATTAAGCATTGGCCATACTGATAAAATAAAGGAACCCATGACACACACATACCATACAGCATACAATTACCGATAAATTCCGCCGAGACAAATATACTAGACATCATACCATTCAATATACCAATCATAACATCCACCAAACAACTATACAATTCAGACTGACATGTCATAACGAAAAAATTAATGTATCCTATACCATTCACAATAAAAAGCATCACCAGACTAATGTACAAGACACCATACCATTCAACATTCCAACGATACCATCCGCCATCCCCTATAACTTAAGTTTACCTCAGTCATAGAGTCTACAACACTGCCTATACAAAAGAAAAACATATAACCCTACGACACAAAACGACTTGCTTCCCATACCATCCACAATACTGATTTTTCTGGCTACCAAACCAGCCAACGATGCATATATACAAAAAACGACCAGTCATTCTGGCCAGTAACATCAAGCAAACATGCAATCCACATTGACTATACCAAAAAACCTAACAGAATGTCATAACACAAAACATATAAATGGCACATGCCATTCGCCAAACTATCTTTACTGACTAACGACAGNCTAACAGAATGTCATAACACAAAACATATAAATGGCACATGCCATTCGCCAAACTATCTTTACTGACTAACGACATAAAAATATTCCAGACGGCATACCATCTTATGTACCAAATAGTAATACCATCCATTTTANCCTAACAGAATGTCATAACACAAAACATATAAATGGCACATGCCATTCGCCAAACTATCTTTACTGACTAACGACAGAAAAATATTCCAGACGGCATACCATCTTATGTACCAAATAGTAATACCATCCATTTTAACTCAAGAATATCGATCAGATATACAGTTCAGGCCACACACTAAAACACATACATGTTCTGCCCATAAAACTCACACATGTTCTGCCCATAAAACACAAACATGTTCTGCCCATAAAACTTGACATACTGAAATTACTACTGGCACCATTCAAATGCAATAGAGCATACCAAAAACATACCGAACACAATAACACAAACGTACCTGTCGGCCTGTCAACCGTTCCATCTGCCATACCGAACGACTCCACACAAATATGCGACTCACCATACCTACCAACCATTCACTATAACTCCAGAAGAGACTCAGTCATACCAAGCAAATGTACAGTCCAGACCGGCCCATAACCTTACCTGTCGCCCATACCATCCACCATGTTTGACAAATATACTAGTCACCGTACCACGCCACATATCAACCAACCATCACCTATAATTCCAAAAAATCTCAGTCGTACTAATCAACTATAAAAGCCACCATAACTCAAGTATACCATACATACCATTCACCGTACCAACAGTTACCAGAAAAAATATACTTTACTCTGTACTACCAAACATACCGAACAACCATCCACTGAAACCCCAGAACATCACAAGTAATATTAATAAATCATAACTCAAGCATGTCAAGCAAATATACAGTTAAGACAAACGATTAACGCAAACGTTCCTGCCACCCCATACTAAGGCGATACCGACAATATTGAATGACACTATAAAAATATACCAGACACTATACCACGCGTCATACCGAACAACCATCCACTATAACCTAAGAAAGACACTGCCATACTAACCAACCATAACATCTATTATAACCAAGGCATTCCTCAGCCATACAGTTCACACCTACTGTACTAAATATCACACTAAACACAAATATACAATCTAACAAATAAACCAAACGTACCTCAAGCATCTTAATGAACTATGATGTCCAGGCTGACCATACCAAATAAATATCATCCAGAACACAATAATACGAACATGCATGACACCCATGCTACCTACTATACCGAAAAACACCAGGCGAATATATTAGTCACCATACCGACCAACCAGCCACTATAACCCTAGAAAAACTCTGCCATACAAATCAATCATAACATACACCATAATTCACGCATACCAAGAGACTATACAGTCAATTATGGCACATACCACAAACATTCCTGCTGCTCCACACCATCTGCCACAATAATGTTACCGACTGACACGAGAATGTAATACTTGACAACATACTACCTGACAAACAGTGCAACCATTCACTATAACCCAAGAAAAAAACCGTCATACCTGACATCCGCCAAGCTAATACTCATTTAAGACCAGTCATGCCATAACACAACATACCTGCGCCCATACTTTCTACCATACAGACTGGAGCCAGAAAAATATACTAGACACCATATCACCCAATATACCAACCAACCGCACAATCCACTATCAAGCATTCCTTCATACAGTTCACACTCCCTATACTAAAGCACCTAACACTACAACACAAACAACTTGTTGCCCATACAATCCACATTACCGACATTCCCGCCATCAAATCAGCCAACTATGCATACCGATAGAAACGACGAGCCTTTCTGAACAGTCACGCCAAGAAAATATCAAATCCACACAGACCATACAAAAAACCGTACAGAACACCATAACAAAAACATATCTACATTCCGTACAATTCACCTTACTACCATTGCTGGCGAACAACAAACAAATATTCCATACACCATATCGCACAACATACCAACCAACCATGCTATCCATTATAACACAAGAAAAACTCTGACATACCAATAAGCCATTATAACACAAGAAAAACTCTGCCATACCAATAAGCAATTATAACACAAGAAAAACTCTGTCATACCAATAAGCCATTGCACCCACCAAGAAACTATATAGTTAAGACCTGCAATGCCATAACACAAACATTCCTGTAGCCCATACCATCCACCATGCTAATCAATGCCCAAAAAATGTAGTTACTAGTCACCATACTGCCTACCATACCGACCAGTCATAACTACCACTGTAGCTACAGTATCATATCTACTACCAAACCAGCCAACTATACATACCTAAAAAAAAAAAAAAAAAAAAAAAAAAAAAAATCTATTCTGACCATCCACACCGGGTAAATATATTGGCTACCATACCACCCATCACCTAACTAACCAGCAATAATATCAGCATTGGCATATATTGGTTGAACCAGATAAGCACTTTGAGGGAGAATTACTGCAACCTTCTTACATCATCCGATTCAGGTCAGTATATCTGCGAACTGCATTAGAGTCCCACACATATCATTCAAGCTATTCAACCAGTTTCATGTCTCTACAATTAAATTTTATTCACAACTTGAGAACATAATTCACATTTCTTAACCCAATAGCGATCAGTATATAGGAATCTGGGAACATGTGTAGGTAGCAAATATTTCCATATAAACCAACAAAATTGTGTAGGCAGCAAATACTTTCCTATAAGTTAAACATAATTCAAGTAGCACGTTTCGATATTTTTAGTCATACATGCAGCAGTTTATAGTATAGTGAATTTGTAACTATAAGTGAAATTTATTTCTTAATACATTTTCAAATAATACTTACAAAATAAATTACCTTCTTTTTATGGATACAAGATTTCAGGCAGTACTAGTTCATTTTGAGCATCACGAGATAGCAGCACTGACCCCTAACAGTAAATGTTAGTGTCAAATCAGTGTTCAGTAAATGCATGTGGAGAGAACTGGAAAATGTATCCCCTGCAGTATATACTACTCTAGTCTGATATCTGAATAAGTGGTTCCGAACTGCTGCACTATAATAACAAAATTTGTGACACAATGCATTCTGTAATAACAGAAAAAATATAATTCAACAAGCCTATCATTGGTTTCAGAACACAACCCACTGCATTGTCAAACGTACATCTTTGTACAAAGATATTACAATAAAGATATGGCTTACAGAATACCACGTAAAAACGTCAAAGAGTAACCATTGTTATAGCCCTCATTATGATAAAAACAATCACATTGACTGTCTTTAAGCAAGCTCAAGTTAGAGAATATGGCCTCTGATCACTCTGATTAATTCAAATTTACTGCACCTCCGTTCATGAAGACACCTCGTTTACTGGTCTTTATACAAAGACAGTCACAAGGCATTCGAAAGACCATCATTTAGACATATTGAGTAAAAGAATACCATTTCGCCCCGTAAAAATAGTTAAGCGGAAAATGTCTTTACATAAAGACAGGAAAAAGTTAGAGAATAGGGCCCCGGATACATTTTTAGTTGTTGTGGTTACTGAAAGCGCGTGTGTATTTGTAATTTTTTCACAAGTGTTGCACATGTTTTTTGTTCCATCTCTGATTGTATTGCTGTCAACGAGACATCAAGGCCTACATATCATCTAAGCTTTTAAGAACTTCTTCAAAATTATTTGCATCCATGAAGAATAAAGTAGGTTCATTTATCGGTAACTTCTTGTTCATTATTACTATTATAAATAAATATGTTGTTGATCGAATGTTTTCCAGTCGTACACAAGAAAACGCTAATATATACTTTTTGAAAATAAATTGCTAAAACAATTAGTAACTTTTAACGTGTATAAGTGACGCTTATCTGAATTTTTTCTAAAATATAAATATATTTACAAAACATCTGTGTTCTTTTCATCTTATTACATAGAATACTGGCCATATTTAGACCACTGGCGTTCCAGCTGCCATCTCCACCACACCATGTAAGGCTAGGCTCTCATAAACACTCTCGAAATACCTCCTATTTCTATTTCTGAATTGTTTGGCGTTTTTTTACTAACGGGCTCCAATGTAAAACGATCTCGCATGTGACAAGAACAGTTGTTGTGACATTATACATTTGGTCAAGTATATTTTGGATGTCTTTTTTTTTTTTTTTTAATAAAGTCAGTGCCAAGAGATATTGTTTCCTTGTGCGTTATGCAATGCTGAGGTTAAATAAACTGTTTTGTTATATTTTACACCTAATACTTACAGAAATTTCAAAGAACAGCTGACAGTGGAACACATGCCAACTTACAGATTAGTTAGCCTCAATGAAACCGACAGTTCTATATATTATAACAATAGAATAACTTTACAATACTAATGTTAGTTTGCAATCTGTAACAAAAAGAGTACAAAAATTTCCGTCGATACACTCAGTGAGTGTTGAACGGTAACAAATAGCTGGAATGAAACGAAGCAAAACTCGAGATTGATGTTCCTATCCGCCTGGTATCTGATCACGTATCCTGAGATAATGCCATCGCCTTTCTTTCTTGACCTAATGGGGTAGTATACCTTCCAACTTGGATTAATTTTTGTCTCGACATAAATTACTTTTCAAATAAAATATTTCGCAACGAGAGTTGTCAAGGTATAGGACATATCTAAACATATATTTTGAAATCCACAATACACATTAAGTTTTTGTTGCACACGTATCCTTATTAATCATTAAATAATGATTTATTCTTTTACCTTTTAACATGGGAAAATATAGACCGAAATTAGCTCATTCAGGTTTCAAGAATTCTGTAATGTACTTCTGTATGTAATAATAAGGTTTAAATTGTAATAATAAATGTTAACAGTAGGTTTTAAAGTGCTTCTGTTAAACACAATATTGCAAGGAAACCATTACATTAACGCGTCTCTGGAATAAAGCTGTTCTACCTGCAGCCTACTCCGCACATGTTAAAGATAATTGAATAATACATTTTTCCTGATTTTTCACAGAGCGTTATTGAATAAAAATAATATTGCATCCATTAAATTCCAGTTACACACACAACCCAATAAAGTGAGGGTGGATAATTTTGTGTTGACTTTATTTCTTACAATGGCGAGAAAGAAATTTTCTTAATGTGCAAAATGTTATTACCTCGGTGCCATAAAATTAAGATTTATTTTACCTAACTACACTTTTTTTTTAGTTTCTCTCGACTATCACAACTCATTTATAATGCAGTAGTATAGGTAGGCAGATGTTAACTATGTTCACAGTTATAATTTAGAATTTTTACTACCGAAATAATAGGATTATAATCCTTTGGGCCGTACATATACGTAGAAGCTCCAGTCTCAAAACGAAAATGACGGCTTTATTTTTAAAAACAATGTTAATATGCCTTTCTTAACTTCTAAGCCTTAAAGTACTGCTCCAGTTGAAACAAAATTAGGATATAATGATATTCCCGTAAATGAAACGTAAGTTCCAATTATTTTCATGTCACGTCTGAAATAACTTCACCGAATTGTTCCAAGTGCATATCTAAAATTAATAAACAAATTTGTAATAAATACATCACCGCAGGGAGAATAATTGTGCAACAGTGCGCCTGTTCTTGACAGGCAAACAGGATTTTCAGCAAATTACTACTCATTTTTTATTAATCTTCATTTTCTAATCCGATAGCCTATTAGGAAAAAACAACAAAATAAATGTGTGTTATCTCTCATATATGCCAAACGCAGAAGCACCGGGGTTAAATTGCTAAAATATTTTTATGCTAATATTAATAGAGTCAAATCTCGCTGCATTCTTTTCATTACGTATAAAATGAAAGATATTTCTGATGTAGAAATGTTGGTTTCACCTGTATCTGACCTGAGTTAAAATGTCAGATCTAATAATATAATTTACTTAACATTTCATAATCTTCAATTAATCATTTCGTAAATAGCGAAACTCATTGAACGCGGTTGGTAAATAAACTATTAAAGACAGCCTCACGGGACTGCTTGTTTTTGAAGCCATAAGGTCAACAATGGGTGCGTTCGAATATTAATAATGTTGGAAATGTCCCCAATAAGCAGCAAGACATGGTCTGCAACGCTGTAGACCAGAACGACAAAAAGTAGCTACAGTTCTCATTGCAGTGCATTCCAAAGTGGTGACAATCGCGGCTCTCATGGCATCCAGTGCCCGTGACTTTGTGGCGTACACAGTGTTTCTCAGAGTTCCTCACATATACAACTCTAACGCGTTAAATCTGGATATCTGGGCGTATACTTAACACTTTCTCGTCGGCCTATACACCTCCCAACAAATGTTTCATCCGGGAGCGGCCGTAGGTTTTGATGATAACGTGGCGGTGCACCGTTCTGCTGGGAAAAAGCAGTCGACATCTGGGTATAGAGTTGGTGAACAGCTGGCACAATGTTTTCCTGCAACGTAGTATGGCAACTTTCACCTGACACTGTTCCGTCAAAGAAGAATGGCCGCACAAGTCCTCTGGCTGACATACCGCACCACAATGTTACCACAGGAAGATTAACAGCTGCTCAAACACAATTTGAGGATTTCATCGGCCCATTGCAAACAACTACATCAGTAAAATGTGCGTTTTATACACATATTCGACACGCCTCTAGGGATAGTCTTCATTCATAATGTGCAGTAACGTGGGAATGCAGGTCCTCCAGTTTACTTGAGCAGATTTTTTACTTTTTCTGTTGGAGGGCAGGATTCGATACTTGCTTTAAAATGCTATTGGAACTTCAATTACTGACTCCTGAATCATGTGCAGCTTGCCATACGGGCATAGACAACACAGCCCCACTCTTCCTTTGTCCGTTGTTGTTCTCTTCCTGCTTCACCATCCTTTCTTCACATCACACACAGTTCCTTCTCTCTCAAACTTGTCACGTAATCGTATCATTGTTACACGTAACAGTGGATCGAATTGACGGCACACTCACCAACATTCTCAATGCCCAACCTCATGTTTCCCGTTTACGAATCACTTCGCGAACATTTAATCTATTGTATGAACTCGCCCTCGCCATTTACTTTACGAATCACATTGAGAACGATCCAGCTTGTTTGTGAAACATTTCTGGTACTGTTCTAGTAAGGATCCCAGCTTATATTCATGGAATGGCTTCTGTCGTACATTTAAAATGTAAAAATATGGGGGCAGTCTTGGAAAACCCACGAAGGAATCACAGATAATAAAAAATACGAATTTACCGTCAGCTATGCGCAACCATATACGTACATATCATTGTTTCATTTCATTATATGCACTATGGTATTCATACAATATGTATAATATGATTATATATAATTATTATGTATGGAATTAATTAAAAAAAAATATANGCACTATGGTATTCATACAATATGTATAATATGATTATATATAATTATTATGTATGGAATAAATTAAAAAAAAAATATATATATATTCATAGGGAAAATAAATAAATATTTCATAGACAGAGTTCTTTTCGTCCAATCCACTTTTCACTTGTTTTTGCAAATTAGATATTTCAGAAAGTAAAAAGCGCTAGTGCTAAAAATTTTCACCAAGTTTCAAATTTGCCAGCAAAATGCAATTTAATGTTAAAATAACATTTAAAAAATACAAAGCTTGAACAGGTTACGCAAACCAGTGCGATAAAGTTTAAAAATTGAGAAGATGTTGCAGATATGTTAGACGATAAAAATATATATTAGATTCGGCATGTAACTACTGTGGAAGGGCGCGGAAAAGTAAATGTCGCATTCCACTAGTTAAGGTGTAATCTTCAAATTTCATAGTTTTAATTTATTGGCAACATAATCTCACTAACAGATTTTAAAATGAATATACTATAAGTAATTCTCCCCACCTGTGTGTATATATGTGTAAGCATTGTTTATGTACACCATGCACATATTGACTATACATAAACACATTTACTGTTAGTATGATGAATTCACATATCTTTCTTTTTATAAGAATGTAAGGTAAGAATCTGTGTGTGGTTTTTTTTATATTTTTTAATGGATTTATACCATTTAATTTTCACCACATTAGAAATGTCGTGTATTGTGTTTATGATTGTTGTGAACTGTGTTCATGATTCGGTTTACTTGCAACGTACAGCCAGCCTTTTTTATACATACGCGTCGGCTTTAAAACCAAACTTGGCGGTTTTTTTAATTGTCAATGAATATTCATAGACAGGGTGATAACCCAATTATTTAACTCAAGCTTTCGATTCAGTTTCATAGTGTTTGCTTCTCATTACAAAGCTCGTTTGGCGAGTTAGTATATGCCATTTTTAGTTTTGAAATTACACGATACAAGTGCTTAATTGATTTTAGCTAAGCAGGCTCCGAATAGTGCAATATGCCATACACTAAAATATTACCATTAATATGTTTGTCGTTATGGTTATGAAAGTGTCACAAGTTCTAAAAACTCGCAAAGAAAATATGCTTATAGGCTATTCACGGTAAAGTGAGTACTATTGAGGCCCTAGTTACTTTTTTCTATCAACCTTTTTTTATCCTTCCACCACTTTTTAAAATAAATACTTTCATGTCGGTAATGAACACAGTGTATATATTTCACCGGATTTGAAAGTTAACGTCTAAAGCTACAATGAAATATATTTATTGACTATTATTATAAATGAAAGGGCATCAAAAAATTCTAACTTAACCGTGAATAGCCTATAGATAAGACGTATTTAAGGCATAAAATTGCGATAACATAAATTATATCAAAATTAATTAAACGAAATAAGCATTCAAAGTATTTTTTAACTTACTTTTTTATTCTTTTGAACTGAAAATATACATTTTTTAACTCAATTTATGCATTTTAAACCAGGAAGTAGCACTATCATGGCTAATTAACTGCAGGTACACCTCGTATTTTTTTCCCGTTGGACTGCATCATTACAAGCATGCAAGTGTAAAATAAACTGTTTATGTACGTTAGTTTAGAGTCCATTTCTACCTTGGAAATTAACAAAATAAAAAAAAAAATCCCAAACTTAAAATGTGTGAAAATCAACGACAGTGGATCTCCTCGATCTTGACACATTAGTTCGCTGAACTTGTTTAATAAGTGATGAGCGATTACATCAAACATATTGGAGTTGGATCAAATTAATACGGGTTGCGCGTTACTGTAACGTAGCGTAAAGTTAAGTCTGTAACACATTTGTGTTTGAATTCACACAATTTTACTTGACATTCTATTTGCGAAATACATCTTTTTTCAGTTTGTTATTTTGGTACATTGATACCTGCCAAATGCTGAAGTTTGGAAGTAGGTATTGAATCTGCTCTGCGGCGTGAGGCGCCAGCACTTGATGCTAGCCCTCAGTGATAGGGCGTAGGAATACGTCGACACTGCTGTCTCTAGGTCCAATTTACTAATAAATTACACTTTATTTGCGAGTTCACATAATCGAGTTTTATTGTTGCTTGAACAGGTTAACTGGTACATGAACTCACGAGACAAACTCCCCTCCCCTTTTTCTATGTAGGCTACGTATGGTTTGACGCCGCGATTGGCGTCGTGGGGGGAGGGAAGATTCTTCACACTTGGTGTAGAACTACTTATCTGACACTGCTGCGCTGTCTTCCCTCGGCTGGCGGCTTGGAACTGCTCTCGCACTTGGTGGGCGTCTCGGCGCCTGGCCTCGAAGTTCCTCCTTCTCGGGTCCACGCAGTACTCTGCGTTTGACGAAGTCTGACTGACTTTTCTCGGATTCTTCCCGCCGCACGTCCCGCTTGACGGCCTCCGACTGAGGTCGACGTCGTGATGCATTCTCGATCCTCGACTGACTCCGACTGACTGACTGACTGCTCGATCCGCGACTGACTGACTGACTGACTCGTTCATCGCACTGGCTTCGTCCGGCTCCGACCCGGACGCCTCGCTTCAGGTCCCCCGACTGACTGACTCGACGTCTCTCAACTGACTGCCCCGTTGCTCCCCCCTTCACGTGGTTTTGTAGCGTCCATCACCATATTCAACTTCCCCCGTCTCTGCACGTGGTCCGGGGTGCTTGTCGTCCCCCTGGGTCATAAAACACGTGGCCGCTGCTCGTGTGGTCCGCAGCCGGCCTGGCGTCGTCCCTTGGTTCTGGCCTGGAAGTTTATTGTCCCGTTCTGCACGCACGTCCGCTAAAAGCTCTCATGGTTTATTGCGGTACAAGCCCGGGACAGACGCAGCTGGTGGTGGAATCTCGGTGTCCCTTGGGCAGCTGCAAAATGCAGCTGTGTCCTCGCCCTGGTGCCTTCTTTTGTCTCCGGATGTCGTCTGCACATGCAGAAACCTTTGGTAGCACGCCTTTGCAGCTGCGAGGCTCCTGGCGTCACTCTTCCGGCACGTCCACAAAACCCTTAATCCTTATTGCGGTCGTCCGCCTGCGAGCTTCGCCAGAGCGTGTGTTCTGACGAATAAAATATAGGGACGCAGAATGCGTCAACCTTTTATTTTTGTTTATTTTTGGTGGGACTTAGGTAAAGTGAAGTTTATAAGGTAAGTGTATCCTACATAGCCTAGTACTAAATATGATATATTGACTAGTTATTGAAGTTTATAAGGTAAGTGTATCCTACATAGCCTAGTACTCAATATGATCTATTGACTTGTTATTGAAGTTTATAAGGTAAATGTATTCTACATAGCCTAATACTCAATATAGCCTATTGACTAGTTATTGAAGTTTATAAGGTAAGTGTACCCTACATACACCCAAGTACTCAATATGGCCTATTGACTAGTTATTGATAATGTCGCCATCAATACAAAATATGGCACGACCAGCAGTTTCGGGAAGTAAAGAGGACATAATGTCTCTTGTACGAGTTGCGCAGTATCTATGAGCTATGGGAGAGAACGGAAAATGTGTTTATCTGTTGCGCTGAATTTGTGTGTGTTAATTTCCGTGTGGTATATTTATTACTGTAATAATCACTTAGAAAAAACTATTAAAATTTTCTTATTTATTTAATATTGTATAGTGCCATGACAGTAAGAATAAAAATTAATAGAAGCGATTTCCAATTTAAAATCTTTGTCATGAAGTGAGGCATCAATATGGCCTATGCAGGCCACATTGAGTACACATGAGATATAGGCTCAAAAACCTCCTCCCCTTTCTCTACATAAGGGATTTAAATGCAAATTTTTATTCTATTGCAGTGTAGGCATATATATATATATATAATAAAAATTTCAAGAAATTTCAGTTTTCAATAAAATGATTAGTTTTCGAGATATTTTGTTTTATAAATGAACAACCTGTTTATTTTATAATTATGTGTGATTATTCCTTGTCTCTTACATGCAAGTATCACATTTTCAGAAATGACTGTTGAAGAAAAGAATAGAAAAGGAAGGTGGATTCAGGACCTAGACAAAGCCTTACAAGCAATTTAATGAAAAATGTCACATTATACAGCTAAAAAACAATTTGGTATTCCACGCAGTACGTTGTGGAGATATGTAAAATCTGGCAGAGTAACCAAGTCAAATCTAGGACGTAAGTTCGCTTTATCTGAAGTTCATAACACTGTTCTCAGTTCTCAAATCTTACGTCTTGCAGAAGTGGGTCATCCTGTTACCCCAAAAGTTACAAGTACTGTAAGTCAAACAACACCAAAAATCAGTTTCCCAACATTAAGCAAATTGTAAGCTGCAAATGGGCAAGAAAAAATGTATGGAATAACCGTACACTTTGTCCAGAAAATTCTATGATCTTAATCCGGGCAGAGCTCGGAAATTAAACAAATGTGTAGTTGAAGACCATTTCAGTAAAATCAAATCAATGTATGAGAAGAATGATATTTTCAGGAAACCAGAAGGACTGTTTAGTATAAAAGGATGCAGACTGAATTTACACAAACAATCAAAAGTTCTAGCAAGTAAAGATATGTACAGAACATGGCAACGAACATGGAGAAAATGTGACTATTATCACTTGTGTTTGTTAAAAAGGGTATAGCCATTTCCCCAATGATTTTGTTCAAAGGGAAACATATGAGGCCAGAATTCGTCCATGATTTGCCAGCAAGTGCAGTTTACAGCATGACTCCGAAGGGTTCCGTGACAACAGAAACCTTTATTGAATGGCTGCGTCATTTTGGACGTCAGAAACCTTCAGGTTGTTATGTCCTTGTTTTCGATGTTACCAAGAACCTCCTGGATTACAAAACAGTGGACAATGCAGAGCATTATAATATCGTATTATACTGCCTCCCTTCCATCACAACACATGAACTGCAAGCCCCTCAATAAAGCAGTTTTCCGTTCTTCTGAATTCCACTGGGATGAAGAAGTAATGTTGTACTGGCACAACCGCAGCGAAATAACCATATCAAAACAGCACTTTGGGACGAATAACTGACAATGCCTAACATGAATTCTAGTTTTCAGGCCACAAGGTTGTACCCATATGATCCTAGTGCGATTCCTCTAATCGCATTTGCACCAAGCACGGCATCTGCATTACCATATTCTGATAATTTCGAACTTTAAACCTCATCTATGGATGCTTCCTTCCAATTTCGTCTTCAGAGCATATACCATCGCAGTTAGAATAATCGAAGTTATGATCATCACAGTTTGAATCACGTGCTGGACGATCAGGAGAACAACGTTGCAAACCTACCAGAGTGGCTAGTTTGTCTTCAAAGGATGCAGATTTAATTGATGTTGCCATTGTTGATTCTGAGAGTACGGGTGACGAAGCATACAATAGTACAGTCTCTCATTTGCTGACATCTCCACAGATAAAATTTCAGGCATTTTCAAAGAGGAAATCTGCAATAAACAGCAATGGTATTGTCCCGAAGAAGGAATTGTTTGTGAGAAATGGCAATACGTAAGTAAGGAACCAATGAAATATCGAGAACTTCCATAAAAACTTACAAAGAAGAAGGCCAACTTGATATCAAACAAAACACATGATTCTTGGTATTGAAGGGTGTACAATGAAACTTCAGTGAAGGACATGCATTTGTGTATCAGCGAGTGAAGAGATTTGGGCGGCTGTTAACAGCGAGGACTTGAGAGCCGAATCTGTGTATCAGATGTGGACAATATATACATGAAGAGTGCGTAGTATCGACGGAAGACCACAAAGAATAATATCATTACCCATACTATAACAATCCCGACTAAAAAAAAATTGTTTAATCGATTTTATGTTATCTGTATTTAGGCCATATTGAGTACTCTGTGTACCCAATATGCCCAATATACATTCTTTATAAAATATTTTGTTGTGTATTGCCAATTATCCTGATACCCTGGTGATTTATGTTATAATATTTGTGTTTTTTAGTACTGATATTACAAGTTATTGTTTTTAATGAAATATTTTTCAAAAATCCTGAACCTTT
The DNA here is from genome assembly GCA_002778355.1 of Clitarchus hookeri. Taxonomy (NCBI): domain Eukaryota; kingdom Metazoa; phylum Arthropoda; class Insecta; order Phasmatodea; family Phasmatidae; genus Clitarchus; species Clitarchus hookeri. The sequence continues at coordinate 1,476,229 of NQII01000089.1, forward strand.
GCTAGGCCATATAGGGTACACTTACATTACGTACGAGTAATTACTGAGAACCTACATGTTTATGCAGACTGCATTATATATTGAAATACTCCACGAATTATAAATATTGGCATGGTGTGATTATAAGCAATTCTCTAAATGTCGATTTACTAATTCTAAATTACAATTACTCACAAAATTTGAACACGCGTTTGTTTCCTGAAACACTTGTCTAAAATCTAGTGTTATCCTACCAGTAAATATTCGTGAAGAGCTGAAAGATACACAACAAATATCCAAATTTTAAAATATGAATCTAGTATTTTTCAAAAAAATTTGAAAAATTAGATGTTAATATCATACAACACCCTCCCACTCCCCAAATTTTGTCTTATGTCTTAAAAAACAAGACGTTATTTCGACGTACACGAATGCTGTTTACTATCACACTACATTAACACCTTTGAGTTGCCATGCTATTGGAATTTAGTTACGAATGTTTTCGTTGACGCTACTCCTCACCTGTGTGATACAGAGTGGTTCATAGGATCTGAGTTAATTTTACCAGGCACAGACTATACGGCAACTTGAATGTTTAATAGGGTGAATAATAATAACATAATCACTCTTGGGTTTTACAGGTTTATTTGACGGGAATTCATACATATATTCCCGGCACTTTTGCGTGAATTAACTCATACATTACTGACCCTGCGAGTTCTGGGCCTGAATGACTTATTACAGTGTTCTGGCTACGTTTCCGATGCCTTGGAGGGACACTAGGTGACAGGACACGTCCCTGAGTGGCAACGTTGTTACTTAGCTGTATTCTGCTGCTTGGGGTTGCTCCGGCGGTAACTTGCGTTCTGGTGACTTGGGTGGCCCTTATATAGGCCATCGGACTGGCTGTCGTTGGTGTACTGCACTCAGCTGGCTTCTTCCTTCGGCGTTGGCTGACTGACTCCCATATCCCGACGAGGGACCCTTTTCGGGTCCCCATCCCGGCATCTGCCTTCTCGGCGTGGTGTTGCACTGGACTATTCTCACTCGCTCAACATTGCACTCCTCGTTGAATCTCACCACTTGACTCCCGTTCTCGGCATAGGGTTGTGACTGACTCGGCTGACGTCCACGATTCGGCTCCCGATGCCTGATGCCATGCGTGTCCCGGTGTGGCATTTTCGAGCGCCGCGCCACCTGCCGTTCGTCGCTTTCTGGCAACGGGGTATCACTGACTGACTGTCTATGTGAACTGACTCTCGCCCAGAGCCCAGCGGCGCGAGAGATTACTTGTTGTCTGTCCCGATATGACTGACCCCTTAACACTGTCTCTGGTTGACTGCTGGGGTCCAAACCCGGGCCTCGGTTTGCGATATCACTCGCCCGACTGACGCACTGATGCACTGGTTCAACTGACTATTCTGACATGAGGCTTCGGCGGGCCCCCACCCAACGCCTTTCGGCGTGGGATAGCACTGACTGACGCAACTGAAATTACTCACCTGACTAACTCTGCCGGGGTCCGACCCCCCGGCGTTTCGGCATCCCGACATACTTCCTCTCTCGGTGCGCGATTCTAACTGACGGGGTCGACTGCTCTCACCTAACTGATCCCTCCTTGTCTCACAACTTGGCTTTTAAACTATTGCCATCCCCCCTTAGAACCTTACATGTGTCTTCCCTTGTTAGGGGAAAAGGAGGTGGGAGGTGCCGAACAATTGCCACATCCTCCACGTCCCAAGGCTCTTGCAGGTGGAGGGGGAAGCCTGTGGTGTCACTGACAAACCCTGTCAGCTTTTTCTGTAGCGCGTATCACCCTTCAGCACATGTTTTCAATTCTCTGGTGGGTGGAAATCGCCAGACTATCTCGTCCTTTCTTAAGCATGTAAAAGTTTCACGGGGTTTGCTAAGG
>NQII01000089.1:1478195-1525695 GCA_002778355.1 Clitarchus hookeri
GGGGGGGGGGGGTTGGAAGAGACCAACGCCTCAACCTTGACACATGTAAACTATTTCCCTTGAGCAGGTCTGACTTGGCCCAGGCGTTAATTGCTGCCACGTGTTCTGAGGTAGGTGGCTACTGGGGGCCCTTCCGGGAGGGGGTAGGGGTATGGTGTGCATTGTGACAGCTGAGTTTCTACGTTGAGTATGGCACGCAACATCTTTATATTTATTATTACTCATACCTGTCCTTATCTTTCGCGGAGGAATATAAACATACATTGACATGCTGTTAACTACATTTACACGTCTATTATTACAATCAGCGTACCAACACCGCTGGTAGCTGACAGACACCTTGGTTGCCACTGGTAAAACATGAATCAGGTGCACACAACTGGCACGAAAACTGAAAACTCGCGTGGGACAGTGGCTCGCCTTTAACAGATCGAGAACGAACATGTGGGTGAGCCGAAGAGCAACGACCTAATTTTGCCAGCTGAAGTGATGGCAACAACTCCCGGGGGTGGTCGTCTGCTGCGTAATTTGCTACCTGCTGCCGCCAAGGCAAGAAGACAACAGTAGTATAGGTATGCCAGTTTTGGCGCATGATTCATGAGTAGGAGCCAGGAGCCATCCACCATATTGGATGATGTCACCTCATGCTCTGTCATTCCAATCGGCCAGTGGCCATTTTGTGATACTGACCTTTCTGCCATCTTGTTTATAGAATTTTCCTGTTCATGCTCTGTCATTCCATCTAACTACTACATGCTCTGCCTTTCCATCTTGTTTTTTCATGCTCTGTCATTCCATCTTGTCTCTCTTGCACTTTCTTTGTCCGCCATCTTGAATGTCGTCTGATGTAGTTCCCTCGCTACCTGCTAGGGGTGCTGGTGTCGGTAATGTTGTTTATTGCTGCTGGTATGATACCATCATCCGCCATCTTGTTTCCACTTGTCCTTCGTTCAAGTGCCACTTTTTAGATTCCATACATTACACCTGTGTTTCAGAAATAAGATGTAATATGCCCGGAAATTAGCATCTACCACCAGAGATCTCCCATGTCATCCGTTTACAAACTTTTTTTTGGCGACGAGTCACTCTTCCAAACCAAGAGTATTTACTATTTTGCTAATAATATTTTTAATTTTAAGGTCAATCATTTATTTCAAAAATAAATAAAACACGACATAATTTTTTTAAACTAATTGTATTCGGTAATGTACAACATAAGGAAATACACAAGCCCTTGAATAAAAGTTTTTATATATACATTGTCCTCTTCCATGGCGAGTTCACATATCGATATCCGCTTCAGCGACCCAGGAATTGTAGCGGGCAGGGAAACCCCACCGCTTGACGTTCGCCCTTATGTTATGTCGTCTCAGCACCTTCTAGACAAAATACACGTCTGGAAACTTTGTCAGCAAGATATTTTCGGTGTAGAAACCACCACGAATGGGTATGTTGTTCTGAACTTTCAGATAGTATGTCCTCAGAGCGTAGTTGCGTATACATCGCACCCGAAACAGTTCGGGGCTCCAATTCTCTGTGAACCCTTTATCGAAATTACCTTTCTGTTTGGAGATGAGCACCAGGTCGCCGATTTTGGCTCTAGGGTTGATTGGATCCTTCCTCTTCAGAATGGCATACATGGTCCAAACCAGGGAGTCGTTCTTGACACCTTCGGGCTTCATACGAGTGGTAGAATGAACAGTGGAATTATACTCGCAGATGAGTTTCGGCAGTAGCTCAAGCCATTTGTTGCTGCCATTCACCTCGAAATGCTTCCCCATCTTGCCCTTCAGAGTTGTGTTGAACCTCTCAACGATAGATGCATTGAGATTGCTGAAAATGGAATCATTATTTATGTTATGTTTCTTCATCAGGGCCCTGAACTTTGCATAGAAGAATTCCTTACCCTGGTCGGTTTTCAAACTATTCGAGATGTGTCCTTCGTGCAACACATCCACCCTGGCTTCGGTGACATGAAGTGCATTCTTCGACTTGACCAGCCTGGATAATGCGATTATAGGCCTCGGTGATTATCAACATGTATTTGTAGCCCTTGTTGACATGAGCATATGGTATCATCTCAACGAGATTGGCTTTAAATAGGTCGTTCATCCCACAAATCATGACCTTGCGACGACGGTAGTGGCACCTGGTGGTTCCATGTAGTTAGTAGGTGATTCCCAACCGACTCATCGTATATAACCTCCCTTCTTTAGTTATTTGACGATGGATGTAATCTCCTTGGTGTGCGAGTAATTTCCAACCCTTTGCGAAGTGACCAGTAGTCGTATTATATCGACCAGCTCGTTCAGGTCGTCCCAAAACACGTAGTCAGTGTTCTTGTCATCGTATATCTTCTTAGAAACTTCGCCATTTTTCAGTGTTAGGTCACTGAAGAGGTCTACGAGAATGCCAATTTTTTCATGATCCTCGTCCTTATAAACACCTGTCTCAGACTGTTATCTTGGTAAAGTGCATGTTTGAGTTCGTGCAAAGTCTAGTATTCCAGCAGGTCGGATTCTGTAAACTCCCTGGGCTCCTTACGAAATATAAGTTCGTAAAGCCTAGTGGTTCCATGCATCTTGTAATCACCTACTTGGATTATTATACCTGGTATAAACTTGTTTCAACAGAACCGAGGAACCATTTATAATTATGCTTCTATACACCATACATCGTATAATTATTACGATATGTGTACAATCGATCGTAGGTACCAATGAGCCAGAGCATTAGATTTCAGGGCTTCTTTTCGTATCTTTTTCTTATGTACCAAATCCGATCCATTGTCCCGATCCGTTTGTACATCATAATGTTTCCTTTTCTTCGTAGGCCCAAAAGTATCATCGACTTTGGTCTTCACGACTACGGGTGCTCCATAGCTCTCTCTGAATACATCGATACAGCGAGTAATGGGCTTAAAGATTTCTTCATTTATATGGTCACGCGAAATTTTGGCTCTCTTGGCGAGCAAATACTTCGATCGAACAGAATGTATCACTCGATGTAAGTCGCTAGCAATGTATGACATCGCACTGAATAAAAACGGTTACTCTTGCTCTCTTTTATAGGTTTAGTCGTGATTTTCTGACAAAATACGTACTTTCGATCGTGTCCAAGCATTCGCTGCAGACATCCAATATGTCCCTGCCGTGGTTCTGAGTATCAGTTTTCGTGGCGAGGCGGTAAAACGAGGAAGCAAATGTATGTAACATATATCCTTCCAGGTTTTTCAATTTCTCTTCATTTTGCACATATGTCATATTTAATCTGTCGGTAATTTGCCTTTGAACACTCGTCATGTGCTCGTCCATGGCCATCATAACGCGGACGATCTCGGTTTTCACACACTCCATCTTCGCCTCGAGTACGGACAGATAAGTCCGAAAGAATGTGTTTTGTTCGGTCAACATACTGCACAATTCCGAGATGATGTCAACATCAGTTTCGTGGACGAAATTTTTAATGGTCACATCCTCAGGTCGTTTGGGTTTCGCCAACATTCCTAATTATTCGTCTACCAGCATCACAAGTTCCATCAGTTCTTGGTACTAGACAACCCCCATCTTCGTCTTGGTCAAGAAGCAGCTTGAGGCTACTTTGCCTGAATTTCGATATGCTGTAACTAATTCTCGATGATCGGGGATGAACTGATCGAATCCCCACCTCCCATTATATATGGGACAGTCTTTAATGATCGTCAAAAATCCACACTTGTCTTTCTAGCATAAGGCACACAGACTCTTAAAATCTTTTAACTTCATGTATGTATTGACGTGGTCGTCGTGCACATGTCGCTAATTCATATCGTCCATGCGAAACAACACCAACATGTTTGCATTGTCACAGAGCAGCTGTTTGGGTATGCGCGAATAAGTATGGTAGAGGTACACACAGTCCCATGCTAAAGTACTCCTGTATACACTTTTTTTCCCCGCTGGCAATGTCATCAAAGACAAATATCGAGTTTGGCAATGCTTCACTCAGTGGCACGATGGTTTCGTTGTCGCTACAAGGAAAATAACACACACCATCTATGGCTTGCAGTATTCGTGCCAGTCACTGGTATTTCGGTTGCTTGAGCGATTTTGAATATAGGTACACATTTTCGAACTGAATACCATTCTCTTCTTCCAGCAGGCTCAGTAGGATGCATATCTTGCCACAATTTTATGGCCCCGTAATGATGAACCCTACTGTATGCGGAAATAGGCTTCCATGTCGTGAATTGTGTGAGCTATCTTAATCTTCAGCAGTAATTCTTACGGGTAGATTAACTTATTTGATAATATTTATGTTATCACCACTATCTTGCGATACATGTGGTGCTGATTGTGGTGCATGTGGTGCTGATTGTGGCATGTGTGGTGCTGATTGTGGTGTGTGTGGTGCTGATTGTGGTGTGTGTGGTGCTGATTGTAGTGTGTGTTGCTGACTGTAGTGCATACTATGCTAACTGCAGTGCTGATTGCAGTTACAGAGAACCAGTGCTACAAGTTCTAGAACGTCTCTTCAAAATATTACTCCTAGTTAACTGCCTCTATCAGAGTTTGCACTAAAATTTCATGCTTGAACTTTTCATTCTGCAGATCGTTATTTCATGTTGACGCACACTGCGCAAAGCTATAAATACTTTTCCGCAGAAGCGACAAACGAGATGCATCATTAGCACTTTACATCTGTACTGTTCCAAGTCTATAATGAAACTGAAACCAAAAAGTAAAAAAAGAAGCCAAAAGGAAACATGAAAATTTCTCAAATATAGTTTAAAATGATACGAACACATTTGTATATGCGTATGAAAATAAAAATGTGCCGTTTGTTGCATAAAATCAGTTTTGACAAAGGTATTTTAGTATTAAATTTGTAACTTTCGCGGCCGCTGTCACGTGAATGCGGAACGCTCTCTCATTGGTTTGACGTCACTAGTCATACGCCGGAGGCCGGCTCCGGCACGTTGCAAACACGCAGCACTAAAATGGAAGGCAACTGTGTGAAAGCACAGTCGGACAATCTGCCACGAGTAGATATCGATATGCTACTTAATTACTTAAATTCCCATTGTTTTGTGTAACCTGAAATAAGATGTGTAAAATTACAAAGGTAAGAACGTGTCTCATATCCCACAGTCGTGATCTTCAAAGCGACAGTAGGCCTACATCACATGTTAAAACTAATTTGTTTGTACGTTTTATTGAGTTATGCTATTATCTGTGTTAATGTTTACGATTTCTAAGATTCAAAGTTGGAAATTTAAATATGGAATAGGTATTACATTCACAAGAATAACAAAATTGTAATGAAGGTGACTGCAGTGAGCGTCCTGTGTTATCGCGCGCCATGCTTGATGTCTGGGATAAATAAAATAAATTATTTATAAATAAAACGTAATTTTGAGAAAGGTTACAAATATTTCCGGATTCTAAACCACGTTTCAGTATTCATAAAACACTTTTTTCGCTTTAGATATGTTAGATAACGAGTAGGATGGTCACATGTAGGTTACAGTAGGCTAGTACGCTAGTCACTACCCGACACCGCACGACTTCTCGAGCAGCTATGGGTCAGTGGCGGGCAGAACGCCACTCTGCCGGCCGGTAAACCTGTATTTCCGCGTTCCACCTCGTTTCTAAACACTATGTTGAAGGCCTCAAATATAGTGTTTAGAAATGAAAAAATTATTTAAAGAAATAACTTGCTTATCTAATTGTTTCTTATATTTTGTGTACCCAACATACATTTTATTAATCTGACATCACGATAGCTGTGTCTACACTTTCTTTTTAAAATGTAAGAACTTTACACATCAGCTGAAAATATAGATATGACAGTTTGAGAAACACTTAATACTTGGGATGAGATTAAATACAGCGAAGAAAATTTGTAATAAAAGCTTAAAAATTGGGTTTATTCCTCAAAAGCTGTTTTCGTTCTGTTTACTTACTGGAAAGCGTTATAATCGTAACAGCTTACTTGCGTAAAACGCTTAGGCCTATTTAGTGTCGATTTTGTGGACCTAGTCTTGTAATGTTTTTGTAACGTCCATCTTAGTAACTTAGAAAAAAGGGGAAGGGCAAATATGAAAGTAAGATCATCTTTGATAAACATTTCTAATAACATGCATCTTAGTGTTTTGAAAATAAAAATTAAGTTGTTATTTAACTTACAATTGTTATGAAAGCTAAATAGAGACAAATCAAAACTACCGGAATTTATTAGAAATTGCTATGTTTGAAAAATACCGTATAATATAAACCAAACTTTTTGCAAATAATTTAATGTTTAATTTTCATCGCTTTATTATTATGAAATACGTTAACATATTTTTTTTATGCTCACGTTTACATCACACATGAAGTGCTAACCGCATTGTGGTGTGTACTAAACAATACCATTGTACCGTAACGAAGGTTAGGTCGGATGTATATAGTAAACATTAAGAAGTCCAGTGTTAAAACTACCTATATAAGGGAAACATAAACACCTTAAATTTAATTAAACAAGTCAAAATGGTCTTCGCAAACAAAAAGTACTGATTTTGGTGAAACATCTTTAATGTTTAAACCATGTTTTCCTGTTTGTTTCGTTTTTTGTAACTAACACATATTTCATCAGGTGTTTTGCGAGATGTACTAGTACACTGCTGTACAATAAACGATTTCGATGATTAATTTGGTATACTTGATTATTTATTTTATTTTTCCATTACTTCGGACAATTTTTGTTAAACCAAATACGTATCACCGCTGAAGTAAACAAACGCGGCGGCCGAGGTTGTATCTGACTTGTGATGTCACGGAGTGAACAGGCCCCGAAAGGCGCGTTTTGGCGGGCGTTTCAGACGTAAAACTTTCATTCAATTATAACTTTTTCAAAACTAATTTCTTAATCATGATACTTTTAATTACATTTTTAACACATAAATCATTGAAAACCAAGTGTCAGCAAAACATGTGCATGTTGCCTATTTATAAGATTTTGGGTCAGCTCACTGCGATGACTCGTAGAAGAAATATCAAATCTGGAAGAGGGATCGTTGATTTACTGATCAGCAAACTACCTTTCATGCTGTACATTCCTGGGTACAGTTTCTGCTGGCTGGGAACCAAGCTAGCTAAACGGTACGCACGCAGTGACACAGGCATCAACGTGCTGGACGAGGTGTACAAGCAACACGATATCGCCTATTCCCAGCACAAGGAACTACAAGCTCGTCTCCAGGCAGACAATATATATGCTCAGAGAGCCGAAGAAATAAGAAAATCGTCAAGTACCGTACTTGGAGAATAAATAATATTGCAGCATTCGGCGTTTCCAACTTGACGAAGGCCAAGGTGAAGATGGGCATGGGTGCAAAGAGCAAGAGAAAGGTACGAGTGAAAGTAAAAGCGATGACAAAGGGAAGAAAAGCATGCAAGTCCAAAAAACATCTACCGGTGGATCTTTCCATTACTTTAGTCTGCTCTCGAGGTCCTCGGGGGCCTAATCGGAACCACGAGTGGTATCGTTCGAATAGTCATACCTGAAAAATTTCAAACTAACTTACAACTACGAGATGGAGCAGATGCCGAACATGTGGAACTGCGGCCACTTTTGTCTTCGCTTCCTTGTTCGTACGTACAAGTAATTGAATAAAATGATCATACATCGAAAGGTAACCATTAGTCATGTCAATAATGCTTACCCTGACGGGTCGTAGCTCCGAGCTGTGTGCTGTACACTTTCCTCCACTCGACCTGGAGGGCGGAATGGTGCATAGGTTTGCCTGAGTTTCAAACCTACAATGCGATACCGAACATTGATGAAAAAACTGCAAGATGCATATCATGAAAAGCAGTAATGTCTGCCGCGAGGTAACATTGCCCGTTGGCTTTTACAAACTAGATGACATTGCCAGGTAAATCGAAGATTTGCTGTCTCCCGATACAGAATTATAACTATGTGGAAATTCCAATACTCCGAGGAGTGTCATCAGATGCAGTGAAGTTATCAACTTTATGAAACAGATTCCATCGGAGCGATGCTGGGGTTTGAGTCACGCATGTACGAAGCCGGCAAATCTCACGAATCGTACGAATAAACTGTAATTTAGTGAGCTGTACATATATATATATGGTAGGCCAAGAAATACGCTGCATTAGTTTTCACCGATGGCCCCTCCAGGTTTTTAACTGGTTGTGGCACCACAAAGCATTGTTTACGTTCCGGTCGTCGCGAAGAGAACACACGAGGTAGCAGACCAGAAGAGAGATGTAGGCATAACGACCACGATCATAAATTAACTCTCGTTCATGCCGAACGAGCCGTCTGCGGCAAATATGGCAGGTTGGGGGATAGAAGATGACTACGGCGTTCCTATATACCTTGGAGGCAAGTTCGAGGTCTGCATTCCTCTAGCGAAGTTACTGGGATTCGCTGAAGACTACAAACGAATTATCATCAATTCGAAGCAGGAACTGGTACTGCTCCCAGCCAATATGCACGCAGATGCCATTTTGGGTATGGGAGAAAACCTGGAGACAGTGAAACTGAAGCTACAGTTTGTCGAACAGATGCTGCCTCACTTTCAACTGAGTACTACCGAACGCACGAAGATACTGACGAGTGTGGAAGATGGCCAAAACATCGATGAGGCTTTCAGGTCATGGAGTCTCGAGACCTACCCCGGATTTCCCACAAGCCAGCACATCAACGGTATGGTGAAGTCCAGCTTTACCACCGAGAAACCGAGGTACATCATCGTTGGGCTATAGACTGTAAGACAGCACAATGTTGGAGTGAGCTGTTCGCAGTTCAGCACATGTCAAAGAGAAAATGTGAAAATATGTTTGAATAGTGAAAGCTATCTGTATGTGGATATGGACATGAACTTTGAAAATTTTCAGCACCTGCTGGCATATAAAATGTACTCTCAATTCCAAACAGCATATTATGGGAGCACCCAATACCCGATACTGAGCCAAGATACGAGGGTTATTCGGAAAGTAAGGTCCGATTTCTTATAAAACATAAACCATAACATATTTTTTCAAAAAACTTTTTTATTTAATTCCTTACATGTTTCTCTATTTTTCTACATAGTTTCCATATTTGTTTAAACATTTGTCACAACGTTCTAGAAGCTTTTGTATGCCTGAGTCATAGACGTCTGCCACCTATGAGGATAACCAGTCTGTAACTGCTTCTTTCACCTCGTCATCTGTGGCGAAGCGCTTGCCTAGCTAAAGGCGATTGGGGTGGCTGGGGTGACCGAACTCCCGATCACTTTCTCTTGGAAGGGGGTGTGGATTCCCCAGTCACTCTCTTCTCTTGGGGTGCTTGGTGTTAGTGAGACTCTTTTGCGGTCTGTGCCTACCCGCACTCTCTTCGGCTCGCTTATGTGTTGGCGACGTTTCTGCCGCTCAACCAAACATGGTACCCATGTCCCATGATTACAGTGGTCTTCGGACATTTCCTTGTTTTATTTGTTTATGTTCAATTGGTAGGATGGTGGGTGGATTGCCGTGCCCGATATTTTTCTATATTGTGTGATCTGAGTGTTATGTTTTGTTGTGTTAATTTGTGTTAGTCTGGTGGGCCTTGCATTCGCCAGCCGGTCGCTGTCAACCAAAGGGATGTGCCTTTCCTCCCCTCGAGGGTCTGTGGTCGTGGATGACAGTCAGAGCCTGGGGCCCGCGAGGGTGAGTGATAGCTAGCAGTGCATTGAAGGGNTGGCCACTCCTATACGAGGGAGTATTTAGGTCCTTCTTCTCGTATCTTCAAGAAGTGAGGGATGTCTATCTTCCTGTTCCTGGCTTTCCCTGATCACCTCTCTTACTGGCTGGCGCCTGCTCGGCCTTGGACCTCTATTACCATTCTCAGTTGTTATTATCATTAACCTATCCTTTTCCGGCGAATGTAAGGCTTATTTTTCGACACCCTTCATCTATTAAGTGATACAAATTGGCAAGAATACCTAAAAATAGCTGAACAAGTGAAAATCGCTCGGCGCNGATACCAATTGGCAAGAATACCTAAAAATAGCAGAGAAAAAAAATTGCGGAACAATTGAAAATCGCTCGGCGCTAAGTCTGGACTGTACGGTGGGTGGTCAATCTGTTCTCATCCAAAAGATCTGATCAGATTTTGGGGGTGAATGGCAGAATGGGGTCTGGCGTTGTCATGCAACAACAAAACTCCAGACGTCAGATGGCCACGTCGCTTATTTCGTATTGCACATCAAAGTTTAGTCAGGGTAGCGTAGTAAGCGACTGCATTGATTGTTGTCCCTTGCTGCATAAACTCTACTAACAAGACTCCATGTCTAGTCCAAAACACGGTTGCCATAATCTTGCATGTTGAGATTGTCCGCTTGGGCTTGACATTGACTGGTGATGTCGGGTGACACCATTCCATTGACTGACGTTTAGACTCTGGGGTCATGTGATAAACCCACGTCTTGTCCCCTGTGACAATCTTCTCTAGAAATTGATCACCTTCCTTATGATATCGGTCCAAAAAATCAAGAGCACAAGCCATTATTTTCATTTGGTGTTCCTCAGTACGCAGCCTGGGAACCCAACGTGCGCACAATTTGTGAATTTACAAATTTTCAGAGATAATTTTGTGCAAAGTTGTTATACCCACATTCGGAAATTCCAATTCTTAAGTTGAAATTGTGAATCGCCGGTCTTCACAAATCTTTTCGTCCATGGCTTTGACCAAATCTTCTGTGATTACTGATGGTCGGACTGATCGCGGTTCATCATGGACATTTTCCTATCCGTCCTTGAAAGCTCTCACCCACTTATGCACTTTGCTGTCACTCATCGCATTGGGGCCATACACTTGAGTTATCTGTCGATGAACTTCCGCTGCTGAAATGTTCCTTGCTGTCAAAAACTGAATCACTGACCGTATTTCACAGTCGGCGGGCTGATCAATTGTTTTAAAAATTTTGAACTGACACTGTAAACAGCACACTGCAACAATACCAATGCAGATGGCGTCGTTTGAGGAGCAAGGCATGCCCGGAGTCGGTGCGCATGCGCGTTACAACGTTCGCGCAACATTCGATTAGCTACGGTGATTCGGACCTTACTTTCCGAATAACTCTCGTACTTTCAAAAGTTTGCCCCTGCTCATAGTGTTCGGCGTGAGTAAACAGGACGAGAGTATCAGTTTCAATGTGATTGACTACAGGATCAAATTAACTATGCATGGAAATAATCCTCCACACATATACACTTTCTGCCTGATACATCACGACTGACTCGCATCATACAATTGTCAAGACAAAGTCATCAAAATAATTTCGTGAATGCCTTAGAAGATATCAATACAATGGGCCATGCACTATATCTGTTTAGTAGTCTTCGAGCATAGGCAGTAACATGATGCACTGTCATCTGCTGGGCTTCCTGAAACAGAGTAGCTACATTCTCAAGGAGATCGCAGTGTCCTACGATGGCGATTTAAAAACGCGCACACACTCCCTCCGTCACCCTTATATGTGGAAATTAATGGACGAGAAAAGCAAGAATATGAACTACTGGCTGCCCAAGTACCCCCTTCGTTGGTGTCTTCCTGATTTCAGACGTCTTGGAAGAGTATATACTCCATCTGTCTGTGAAGAAACTTTTAATAACTCTGTAGATGTTGACCAGGCAATTCTTCTCTCTCAGTCTATACATTACTTCCGGCCACCAGGCATTATCGAACGCTCCAGATATGTCCAGGAATATTGCAATGATGTCCCCCGGGATCGGTTCTAGCACCGATTTTTTGGAACATCCTATTCGACGGATTCTTGGAGTTGGGGTGCACGGTTTATGGGTACGCTGACGATGGCCTGATTTTAGTCTCTGGTAATTCCAGGAAGGAATTGGAGACCAAATCTATGTAAATTATGGATAAAACCTGAAGATAGCCTAAAAATGTTAAATTGAACTTCTCAATAGAGAAGACCAAGATAATGTTGGTCAAAGGCAAGCTAAAGAGATACCCAAACGTGTACTTTGGGGGGAGCTCAGTGAAATATGTGCATGAATACAGGTATCTTGGAGTCATCATGGATGATAAGATGAGCTTCTTGAAGCATATAGAGTATGTGTCGTGGAAGGTGGTCGTTGTGTTTCAAAAGTTAAGAAGAATAGGCAACACCAACTGGGGCCTGAGTTATAGTACTTTGACGACATTCTACAGGGCGGTCTTTGAAGCTATAATATCATATGGTGTGGTGATGTGTGGCACCCCAGAGCCGACCTTTCGTGGCACAAAAGGAAGCTTATAAGTTGTCAAAGAGCGGCACTGCTGACCGTAACAGGTGCATATAAAACTGAATATAATGAGTCGTTCTCAGTGGTGACAGGTGTGCTTCCTGCTGATCTACTGGTTAGATACAGAAGATTAGTAGCGGAGAGAGTGCGAGCTGGAGGAATGTATAAGAGAATAAGGAACTAATAATGAACGAAGTTTTAGAAGAATGGAAAACAAGATGGACAAACTCAGACAAGGGAAGGCAAACATATGAGCTGTTACCAGATGTCAGAACAAGTTTGCACTGTAAGTGAATCAACATGAACCACTACAGCATGCAACTATACACAGGACATGGAAATTTCAAGGCGAAGTTGCATGGCTTCTGGCTCGTTCAATCTACGCCATGTGATGTATGTGGAGTTGACGACACAATGCATCACGTCACAACAGACTGCCTCAAGGCAGAGGACATCAGGAACTGGTTTGAGGAGAAAGCTCAAGCCATGGGCATTCACTGGAGAATTTATGAAGTCATGGTGAACAAAGATTTACACAGTCTTTGGAATAGGTTTGCCACTCGAATTGGCAAAAGACTCGAAGAATTTGATAAATGGTACAGGCGAATTTCTGATGACCCATAAAGGGGCATTCAGGTAAAGGCAATACAAAGAAGTATGTCGGAATACCTCAGATTGGCGAGGACAGGTTTTTAATGAGAAACCCCGTAGAATACCGACTTACGGCACGAAGAAAGTGAATGGCCCGAAGAGAACAAGAGGAGAAAGTGCTGTGCACTGTCTTACTCACCCGAGTACAGTTGCAGTGCGGGAGGATAAAGGGTGTGCTGGTCTTCGGGCCTTAAAAACCTGCCCAAGAACCACCACGGACTGGAGTGGAACTAAGGCAAGATTCCATACCATCAAGTGGGAAACATGCTGCGTGACTTGCTGATACAGTATCCGCGAGGAATGATTTACGTGGTGGGGCCCGAGCAGAAAAAAAGGTCTCAGCGACGGGTGCAAAAACCGCGTTGAAATCATCTACGTGCAGTTCGAGTACGGGTTTCCTTCGTTGCGCAAGCTGACGAAATTTTTCAACGACCAGCAGCGACATGTCTGCGACTAGTCAGAACCTGATTGAACAAATGCTTGGCGGAATGCTCAGCTGTTGCACAAATGGTGTGCCTTGTCCTTGGACCCTGAATCGGCTGCCTACGACTAGACAAGAAGTCACCGTAATGTTGGATCTGAAGAACAATAAAAAAAAACATGAACTGAGGCAAATTATTTGTTTTTTGTTATTGTCATTATATGTAGAATAAAATGTGTGAATAAAACAATTTTTTTATTTTTTAACCTTTACTCATTACATTTAAATAAACGCTACATAACCTATTTATGTATTGGGGTGATACTGATATAAGTCGAAACCTTCTGGTGTTCGCATGGATGGACCTGGGAATGCACACACATGCTTTCAGGTTTAAAAGACAGTGTGTCGGATGGAAGAGTGAGGGGCAGGGAGTTGCAGGGGGAAAAAGAGAAGGGAGAGGGGGATGCAATTGAAATGAACAATGGCACCTTCTGGGTGATCTCCTTTGGATCGCCTCATCTAGCTTCTTCAGCTTCGCGATAAGTATAAAGTCTTATTCTGCATCTGCGATGACTTCGGACTTCCAGAGCTAATGGGTTCTATGAGAGTGCCATCGACTTCTTCGAGAGTGGTATCAGCATTGCTATTAACATATCCGGGCTGGCTGCCTACAATAGTATCGCCAACGACTTCTTCGGTTGGGCTGCCTACAGTAGCACCGTTGTCGGCTGCTATGGGCATGGCCCCAATGCCACCATCGAATTATTTGGTCATGTCTTATTACTCTTCAGTCATATCATCTGCATCTTCGGCTGAGGCGCTAATGTGTCTACCGGAATTTTCAGAGTCTTCGGGAATGTTTGGCTCGAGAACTACACAAGTTTCATCCAGTTCTCTAGGCAACTGCATCGCCAACCGGGCCATCGAAATCGGTTTCAGAAAGAACCGTATAGCCAACCACCTCTGCTGAACCATTACAAAGCTATAAGTGTCGCTTTTGTGAAAAGACCGTCGCTTGTAGCAGCAATGCCCAACGACATGAAAAGCACGGCTATACCAGAGCCGCGCCCAAATAAAGTACGTATGTTTGAAGTGTGGGGTGTCAATTACATGGATGGATGGTCTAAATGAACACATGAATATATGCAAGTGGCTTCCTCCATGTAACATAGGAAATAAACCTTCACATTTATATACAAATGTTGACCTTCCTGACTTTATTAAACACAAACGTGCCATAATCAATCACCACAACTATGATAACAAATGTTCCAAGTGATCAGTGTTGGCTTGATTTGCTAAGTCATCGCACCCACAGCATGTTGACAAGAAGTATGCTCAGGTAGAAAAAATGTTTGATTTTAGCGGACTGGATTTTCCAACACCTCTACAGCAAATAAGGGCCTTTGAGAACAACAACCCTGGCGTGTCTGTAAATATGTACGCGCTGAATGCCAGGGAAAAAGTAGTGCCAACATGTGCGACTAAGAATGAGAAACCTGAGCTTATCGACCTTCTGATGGTGAAGGATGAAACTAAGAATATTTCACATAAAAAACCTTTTCAAGACTGGCGAGATCGCAAATTACTTCGCATGGGTACGTCGTTCATGTCTGCAAATAGTGTTTTAAGCACTATACCGATTACCCATGGAAATCAGGACTCACTGAGGTACAGTGCCTTGCAATACACAAAACAAATGGTAAAATATTAATTTTCAATGTAAAAATGTGTTTTCTCATGTTGTACATTACCTAATAAAATTAGTTTTTAAAAAATATAATGTGTTTTATTTAATTTAAAAAAACGTTAACCTTAAAATTTAAAATATTATTAGTAAAACAGTAAATACTCCAGGTTTGGAAGTGTGTCTCGTGGTCAAAAAAAGGTTTGTCAATTTACTGCAGGGAGCTCTCTGGTAGTAGATGTTAACAAACGAAATAACTAGCACACTCTATAGTGTCCAATACTGGAATAATATGTGATAAATTCGCAATTTAGTGGCTAATGGGCATTGGTATGGTATAAGGGATAATTTTTTTACATAAGGCCAATGATTAATTTGAGGCGAGGAGAAAGGTGTTAGGGGTTATTGAGTAGGGTTAGTTAGGGTTGTGGTAGGAGTGTAAGCTTAACGTTATATGTTCCTCGATTTTATAATTTTTTTTATTGTTTGCAATTTTTTATAATTTTGTCGGTGGGTGATGTTGCAATGCATATACCACATATAAAACCTATCTTCCTACCTGTACTGATAGCATAGTGGTCTAATGCGTCCACCATGCTGGTGACCGAAAGTCTGGCAGTACGATCCCCCATTCCTCCAGACAATGTTTTGAGCTCTGCGAAAATTAAGTAAAACATAGCAGCAACCCTAGTGGCCAACTCCAGAAACAACATGGCGACAGAGCGAGAGTGACACCAGCGCCTCTAGCAGGTGGCACTTGCACGAAAGACAAGTGGAAACAAGATGGTGGACGATAGTGGCATACTAGTAGTAATAAACAACATGTAGTAGCTAGATGGAATGACAGAGCATGAACAGGAAAATTCTGGAAACAAGATGGCGGAAAGGTTAAGGCTACAAAATGGCTTCCAGTTGACCGGAATGACCAATCATGAGGTGACATCATCCAAGATGGTGGACGGCTCCTGGCTCCTATTTATGAATCATGCACCGAAAATGACATACATATATACGACTCACTTCCGCTCCTATGATTCATCCCAAGAACTAGCAAAAATTGGCCAGACTTGTTCTATCCCATGGCCACTTTATTATACATTTTTATTCAATACTACTAACTGTGGCAATAAAATAAATGGAATTTAATGAAATTTAATTGGGTGATATTTACTCAAATGCAATGATCTACATTTTACCGTAATAATAATGGCTTGTGGGGAGTGCACCCAGGGCAAGGCAACACCCCCCGAGTGACGGTCTTTCCAGCTGGGACCCGTAGGTGAACGTCATCCCCGGGCACGACAGAAGTGAGACCCTAGAATGGAGCGGTGCTGGAGTGCAAGGGCGGGGGAAGCGGGAGTACCCCGGGAAAGCCGGCCGGCAAGCGGCATCGTCCAGCACGATTCCCACATGCGAGAATCCGGGAGTGAACCCACCGGGGATCGAACCCGGATCGCCGTGGTGGGAGGCGAGTGCCCTGGACACTGTGCCACGGCTGCCCCATTTTACCGTAATAAACTGTAAATTAAATGTAACTAAGCACAATGGAATAAAATTTATGTTTTGTAAATTAATTTAATAAAGCATGATCCTAAATGTGCATTTGTTACCTGTGTGATTTCAATGCATTACGCAGTTCAGTATTGCTCACATAAATAAGCATGATTATCTCGGAAACCATGCGAGTTAAGCAACTGCACTAAAGACCCTTTGTCATGGAATTTTACATCGTGTTTTGTCAACAAAACCCTGTTAATGCACAATCTGATGAATTTAACTATATGAAATGTGGTGGCAACTCCAGTTTTTCTATGGCAATTGTTGGCAACACTTCAATATATTTACTTACTTGATAACATATTTAAAAATCTGATTTACTCAAACCCATTATATTATACCAAGACGTACTCACACTGGTACACATATAAGTACTTACTCACCTCCACCTAAAATGACATATTCTCTCATTATTTTTTTTAATGATCTACAGGTTATAACATACTTATTGAACTATGTTCTTATAAACACATTGTATGTTAAATGTTTATATATACATAATTATACACCGTGCGCATGTTTTTATATATTGGATATATACATACACATACGTTTCTGCAGTGTTTATTTCAGGTTCATTACAGATGTGCATGGTTATGTAAGGTTACATCTACAACCACCTCGTAAACATTGCAAAACTCGAATTTCAAAATGAAATTGGAAACAGAAAAAGTTCGCTTGTCAAAATATGTGGCTAAAAACAGCGATGCTGCCTTATAAAATAACGTAACTATAATTTCATTTTTTCGCTTTTACGATGTCCACAATATCAATGTTTTAGTTTTTTGTATCTTTATTAGTGCTTATATTATTGCACTGAATATGTGTGACTGCGCGATAGCATACCTGACAAGCGCATTTCCGTCCAACGCCGTTGCAACTAGACAATGAAAAATCTACCTCTTCAATTCTCTGTTATTCATAGTGATGGTCTCTTAAATAGCAAAAGCTCCTGGCCAGCCCTTGAAAGTATTTTAATAAAAACGTGAATAAATCTAACGAAAAAAAAATCGGGGATCCATTTTTCAGTTTCATATGTGATTATTAAAAAAAAGGGGGATCACTTATTGGCTGCACTGAATAATACACGGTACTGTATTACGTAAGAATGTTGACGATGCAATTCCTCGATTCATCCAAAGCCCAGACTGTAGTATACATATATA
The DNA here is from genome assembly GCA_002778355.1 of Clitarchus hookeri. Lineage (NCBI taxonomy): Eukaryota > Metazoa > Arthropoda > Insecta > Phasmatodea > Phasmatidae > Clitarchus > Clitarchus hookeri. Next base: position 1,495,938 of record NQII01000089.1, read on the forward strand.
TATATATATATATTCACTGCTGCGAAATAAAAAAAAATAACTCCTTAAAATAAGCCCATAGAATGCTCATATCTTTACGTGGCACCACTAGAAGGCAGCGATTTGGAAAAATCGGGAATCGAGTTTAGTCCGTCGAACTTCTGAGATAGACGTGTCAGCAGTTGCTCACACACGAAGGGAATATCCTGTAGTTTCAAATGTCGCGTGATGATCCGAAGATGTGTTCAACGTTTTTGGCTTGCCAGGACGGAGTATGCACGAACAGTTTTTCCAGTATACGGGGTTTGTTTGAGGCTGTTTAGAAGGTCTCCGAGAAGCCAGATGGCCATACTGCAGAATTTGTGAAACACATTGGACGAGAAGTGTTAGCAACTTTGTTCAAGGGAGGGTGCATTTGCTATACACCTGGTATCGGGCACTAGCGAATTCAAACAAACTTTAAGGCCAACACATCACACTAGCAGCCATAGCGAACCGCACAACGGCCACAGAGCATATAAGAGGTACTATCGCGCAAGGGTTGTCTACCAAGACCATTCGTAAACTCTTGCTTGACGCTGGGCCACGATTACAGGTGCCTCTAGGCATACTTATATTCATACCTCACCTCATTACAGCTCGACTCTATTAATATAAAGAAAAGAGCATCTGCAGAAATTAATGACAAAGAGTTATATGCAGTAAAGGGAGCAGATTTTCCCTAAGTGCCAATGTTCTACAGTGTATAGGGCAGTGACACACTGCACCAAAAGCTGGAATCACGGAGGGGGTGGCCATAGCCCACAATGTTCGTTCGCCTATGGTGTTTGTACAGGGAACTTTCAACATGGTAAGGTGCATCCAGAACCTCGTCCAACAACTCAGCACCGTGTTATTTTTGCAGCATCAGGGAGATATGCTATATCAACGGGATAGTGCCCACTTACATGCTGCTTGTTCAACCCACCGTGTTCTCCGCGGTGTCTGTAAAATCCTCCTCGCAACACGATTACAAGATTTGTCCATCATAGAGTTTGTGTTAGACTGTAATGGACGTCATATAACCTGGTCTTTGCCACCGGCGAAAACCCTTACCTAGCTATGCCCCCAAGACGAACGTGCTTGGAACTTCGTCTTCCAGGATGATTTCCGTCATATCTACAATATTGTTTCATGACAGAGTTTAATCTTACAATGCTGCTAGAAGTACTGAAATGGTCTTTCGCAGGCCTGCAGAACCAGTTCACCTAAGCGTGGCCTCGTGAGAATGATTGTATTTGCTTAGTTTGTGAACAAAATTTCAATATCCTGAAACAAGGGTTTTATGGCGTTCTTCAAATCGTTTTCCGGTTGTGTACTGTTGGTTTTAATAAACGTTTTTTAAACAATAAAATTAATTACAATACCATTTTTCAATATTTTACACAGAGTTTAGTTCTGTTAATCATTTGCAAAGGAGTACATGCCAGCAGCAGAACAACAAACTTAGCTAAATATTGGACTGACTCATCACTCCAAGGATCTCGAATGCAAAGTGAACTACGCGGCGGTGCTCTCGCCGGCCAACCAGGGGGCGAAGACGCGACCTCCCGAATTTCCAGAGCGAGCCGCCAAGCAGGCAATTTAAGAAGTCACGGCCTCACATCTGTGCCCCGACCGCGACGGATAACGTCACTGCCACGGTTACGCTGGCGTCCACACAATAACAGCTTATCTAATTAGCAGGCAGCTGTGTTTGTTTTTCTTCAATTAGGCGTCAGCTCTGCGTCAGTGTTTAAAGATGACGACGGCAGCGTATACCTGTCAAGACATCACAAACATTGGTTTTCCTATACAATTCCTGCACAAAACGCTCAGAACTAACGATTAAGTAGCTGTGGAACATAATATAGTAATTTGATATATTTATTTTAAAACCCCTTCCTTTAAACTTTTTTCTCTGAAAGCGTCAAAACAATGTCATTTCGAAAAAGAAATTAGTGTCAATATAATGACATACACTGAAGAGCCTAAAAAACTGATATAGGCGTGCGTATGCAAATAACAGAGGAATGGAACCAACCAGAGTAACGCGATGTGGTCAGCAACTAGATCGGTTACTGCTGCTACGATGGCAGGTTATCAAGATTTAAGTGAGTTTGAACGTGGTGTTATAGTCGGTGCACGAGAGATGGGATATAGCATCTCCGAGGTAGCGATAACATTTGGATGTTCGCGTACGACCATTTCACGAGTGTACCGTGAATATCGGGAATCCGGTAAAACGTCACATCTTCGACATCGCTGCGGCTGGAAAAACATCACGAAAGAACGGGACAAACGACGACTGACGAGAATCATTAAACGTGACAGGCGTGCAACCCTTTCTCAAATTGGCACAGATTGGATTTGTGGACTGCCCTGCAGGATTCATGGTGTGAATTGCCTCCTGCATAACTTCAGGCATTAGTCGAGTCCCTGCCACGTCGTCTTGCGGCACTTCTGCATGCTCGGTGGCCCTACACGATATTAGGCATGTGTACCAGTTTTTTTAACTCTTCAGTGTAGTTAAGTTTAAATAGAATACATCGCAACACTAATCACTCTGTATCCTGTAAGTTCTTCTTAATGTTCAGTTATGCCTATTTTTCTGTTGTAATAAGTTGTGTCTAGAGGTTTCTTTGTTTTACCTTCTCAACGAAACCGAATACACTATATACATACACACCGTGTATGCATATGGCGAGGACTTCAAGAAAGAGGTCGTTGTATATAATCCAGACAAACCTACCCTGCCGTGCAATTATTTATTAGCCGAATGTCCAGCTTCAATATTTTAAAGTTAATACTTCCGGTTCGTGGCCTTAGTAGTATAAAATAGCAGTTTCGGGACAATGTATTTGAAATAGTGCAATGAAGCACCTCAAGGGCCACCTACTTCGGGTCGATCCGGGAGTACTCAATAGGCTTCGGAGTTTCCATAGATGACCGGTCGTGTGTGTGTACGCACATACACAATTTAATTATTTCGGTTCATTATCAACTAGTGAGGCCCATAAAGTAGTTTCGTCTAAAGTTCATCCACACCCTGCGAAGGAGAAGTTATTTTTAAACTATTTCATTTGCTCGAGGCAACACTATTCCCGAGTATGGACCTCAGGCATTAAGGATAATTTAACGTCAGTGAGAATTGGGTATGAGGAAACATGTTAACGAAATTCGGTTTCGTGAAGCCAGTTTTGAAGGCATAAACATAAAACAAGAACTTACGAGTGAGAAATTATACTCTGAACCTGTGGCAAGAACAAATATAGCAATTAGTTTTTCAGTAGTTTTTATTTAAAATTAATTTTCCAAACAAATTTTGAGAAAACAGGCTATAAAATAAAGTTACAAAAAGCTCCGGCAGGCAAGAAGCACGTGCTCTTCTGCTGAAAATATTCCATGATGACATATAAATATATATTTAAGCGGAAGGTCAAAAATCGTAACTATATATTGAAAATATTTGTTTCAGGGACAAATTTTACAAGAGAGCAAGCAGACGTGTTCCGGGAAGACCGCCGGCTATCTGCACCGAGGAAAAGGTTTTAATGAATGAAACAAAGTTTGTTTGGTGAAACCAAATTAATTGTTTGTATAGGAGAAATGGAATATTTTGCTGTCGTAACCAAATTATGTTGTTCTTATTTGGTTGTTCCAAACAATGATTTGTTTGATGTATCCAAATATGTGTTTGACTCTACGTGGTTACGTAGTTGTTAGGCTCTAGTTTCAGTTAATATAGAAATAATTGGGAGATCGGCCGAGATTAGAATCTAGATTATCTGTGCCCGAGCACTACACCCTAGCAACATCAGCTAAAGCGACTACAGATCAATTCTAATGTTTTTAAATGCATACAATTCAAATATTGGACAACGTGCGCAAATAAATATTTCAAGTTTTACAGCTTTACTTTTTAGTTTCCTTTTGAACTTGTTATATTAGGATGTTTATAATATTATTAAGCATCAATAAATTAATTTTCAAACACTGTTACTACCCTAACTGTCACAAAAAATGCAAACTAACTCTCGAGCTGTATTTTAGAACTAAGGCAATCGAATAAGTGCCCATAAAAATATGTACAATTGATTCAACAAAATACAGTCTAATTTCTTTTGGTGAAACAACAGTTTCTAGCGCAGTTTTTTTATATAATCATTTTACATCAATATCACATAAAAATCAATCAACTTTTTATCGGAAAGGCTAGATTTTCTAAATGTTTATTTTTTACCCATTTTCCCAGGGGTACAAAATCAACATATCTCAATTTAATAAAAAATTACAAACATGCATACTTTTTTTAATATCCAAAAATCATTCTCTAAAAAAATAACCCATTTTTAAATTCAATTTTTTTATTTTATAAAAATGAAAAATAACAAAAAACGGTTTTGTTTATTCTTGACAGGTTAATTTTTAAAGTGGTATGCTAACAAAAAATACAAACTCGCATTACTTATTATTTTGATAAAAAATAACTGACACAAAAGTGGCACGTTTATAATAAAAATAATACAAAATCACGCTGCACATAATTCGGATGAAAATTACTAACACAAAAATGATACGCTTATAATAAAAAAATTAACTATTACAAAAATGGGCACAAAAGTGGCACCAAAATAAAACATAAGAAAAATTACAAGAAAATTAACAATTAAAAACGGGCATATTTTAATTTCAGACAATTCTATCATATTCATAGGTTTGCAATTTTTCATCTCTTGTAAGCATTTTTGTGTAAATTGGATATGTATTTCATTTAACAGTTTTATAGCATTCTGTCTATCAACTCTGAATAAAGATCTGGTAATGTAATGCTATATTCTTCAACTAGGATACAATAAATTTTTTTTACCAAAGTTAATGTCATTGATTTGAAAGTTAGTAGATTTTTATTTTCTATCTTTCTCTAGCTCTTGTAGTTAAATATGTTTATATGAATTATTTAGTTTATTGAGCAGGTATTCAATTTTGAAGTTTACTATTTATATAAACAAATATTTCATTAAATTTATTAAATAACATTTTTAATTAAGTAAAAATATAATAATGAAAAAAAAAGAAAATAATATGTATGAAATGTTAAAAGTGTGGTGAAGAAAAAGATATCGATACTTTTCACTCAGACAAAAAACTAGAGATAAACTCATTAATATATGTAAAACATGTTTCAATCAACTTGTTAAAGATTATATTCGAATTACTAATATTACACCAGCAGGTATTTGTATATGGCATTTAGTTGTTAGGTAGCGAAATGAAAACTTTATTTACAAATATTTGGCCAGATGACTGATGCATAAAGGGTTTATGTGAATGCTATTACATAACCTAGCTTTAGGTACAGTGTGTATTATATTTTGTGACCAGTTTATTAGAATTCCAAATATATGCAAAATAACATTACCCCCTGAATAGTTTATTTACAAATTTGGGGCCACGGTGGCTGAGTGGTTAGACTACTCGCCTCCCACCAAGGCGAGCCGGGCTCAATCCCGGCTGGTTCACTCCGGATTTTCCCAAGTGGGAGTAGTGCCGGACGATACCGCTGGTCGGCGGGTTTTCTCTGGGATCTCCCGTTTTCCCCGCCCTTTCATTCCGGCGCTTCTCCATACCCCCTCACTTCACCATCATCGGCTCTCAAGACCTCGATGTCAAGAGCCACCCAAATCACTTCGCACTCTTACAAGTTTTTATTGAAGTGGGATGGTTCAATAGAAATGATAAGAGTTGAAGTGAGTTGAAGTTGTTTGTACAAAATAGAGGAGACAGGCGCCTTTTTTTTTTGCAGTGTTTAAGTATTATTAACATTATTTATACATATTGATGATTGTAGATAACTTCCAACTTTACCCAGTCACTAAAATCCTGTTTCGCCATTTATATTTTTTTATTCGTTCGCATGCGAAAGTCCCATTTCAGCTGCCAGCCATTACATGAGTAGCAGTTTGAATACGTACCTCGTATACGAAGGTGTGAGATATGTTCGAGCAAGCCAGCAACGCATTTCGACCGGAGACGCAGGCGATTTATAGAGAAACGGAAATTCGACCCCCCAGTACTCAACGTCTTACTAATACAATAAATTTTACTGTAAATAAACGTGTACCGTAAAAGTGTAACCTTATATTTAAATTTAAAATGTCACCACACAAAAATTATATTTTGTTTTTAATTGCACACACACACACACATACACACACGCCATATATATGCCAACAACGGTATATAGGCTTTAAAATAATACGTTCCATTTAAGAATAATTAATGGAGCATTTTGTTGCCAACGGCTGTATGTACCCTTCTAAATCAGTGGTTTCAAACAGCTAAATACTACTGACTGAATGTGTAGTTATTTTGCTGCGCTGACCTGTGAATATGCGGAACTCACTATCAATGAGTAATTATAAGTTATAACTACAATAACTGTCAATTAAGCGATGCCACTGATAATTCTGTGGACTTGAATCATTGACTTAATCAGTAGTCTTTAAGTGATTTCATTGGATAATATTTCATTGTTTTGCAGTTACATTCCCCTGGTTTGAAGAAGTTTTTACATATTATATTTTAGAACATGTACAGATGTCTTCAAAATTAAATGGAAAAATTATCATCTGAACACAAAAAGTTAATCTATAGAATTGTTAAAAAAAATAGGGTAGGGACCGGTAGACAAATTTGGTTCTAATTAATGTCTATGCCACATTCCAGACCATCACAGTCATTTTAAGTTGCTCTCGAAGTTTATGGATCGTAATTATGGAAAAAGCTATGTTACATTACATATTTAATAAGTGTTGTTTCTGTGCTGGCATAAATACTTTAATATCACGCATACTTTTCTTATCGTGTGCACCGGGAGTTCATGCGCCCCCGTAGGCGGAGTTAAACTAAATGCGTGATAAACACTACAGTTTTTTCACGATTTATTGATCACTTTGTAAATCAATCTTTGGAAAATGTCATTGCCTCTAGCACAGCATGAGGGCGCAGGAGATGAACCAGGAGGCAACCCTGTTAAGCTTATTTTTAAATATTCATCCATAACTCGGAAAACTAATAATATTTTTGTAGGTTTGAATTTTTTATTTAATTGCTTTTTATTTTTAAATGTTTTCAGTCTTTAAGTAAGGTTCCAACACCGTGTTTTTCTTCTGGGGGATTCCCGTAATTATTATTACAGTTATGAATGAGCACATACACAGTCAGACATACATGTCAAAACACGTTTTAAAATATCCCAAAACTCCAGTTGGTATTCGAGTTACGGACTTCAGATCTCACTTCATGGTAGATCCACCTAAGAGACATCTAAAGGAAAATGCAGAAATAAAGTTCGTTTTTAGTAAATGTATTTTGAAACGTAGAATATACACCAAATACAAGTTGCAGGCTAATATCTTAAGAGGAAGAGGTATATCTGAGACCCTCAGTTTGAATACCGATTGGAGTTTATAAACACATTAGCAATGTTTTTTAGGTGTATTTATTGCCGTGTATGTGCTGATATATAAATTTAATATAGTTTCAAACAATAGATTAGTGAATAGGTATGCTTTAGGAACATCTTTAAGATTAGAAACTTAAATTAAAAAAAAACTAAAACATATAAAATAGGCAACAGTTTTCCGATTTATAGACGAATGTTTAGAAATATGTTTGAAGTAAGTACGTATAGAATACTGAAAATATGACTAGCGGAATCGATAGTTTATTGCTACTACAGGTAATCATGAATGTTTGCGTTAGGGTTACAGAAATAGGGTATGAAAATTTAAAAAAACTAATTGTAGTCCAATTAAAAATATATTCCATCTTCTTTCGTCAGTGTATCTGCTTGTCAAACATATGCGATGTAATAAACCCTTCGCGAACTGTGCTTCCTGAATTAATGAAATCCATACATATAACTGAAAGATTCAAAATCACTTTATTAAATTTTTAATCAATGTGGTGATCGCATATAGAGTACTGAGGTAAACAGGTAAAATTATATAATATTTCAATTAATGGTTTCATAATAATTCAACAGTAAACCGATATTTTTGTTTTAAAACAATTAATGTCGTCCTATATAATGTTTTAAATTTCCTCGTGAAATTGTGCAAAAAGTTTTGTGGAATCCTAATAAAGTGTCTCTATCCTCTCTCTCTCTCTCTCTCTTTAAGTTATGGCTTCCTAACCATTTTACTATTTTTATTAATTTACTCATTTTACGATATCACATCTCCCGAAAGAATGCCGAGATTAGTATGCACTTGAGCGAAGACTGTGCAGACTAGTGCTTCACGATTCTGCTGTGAACACAGAAAGATAATTATTTCCAGCGACGTGATATTAGCCCCAGTATCTCACCCAGCTCAGAAGCGACCGGCCAATTTGGTATTCATGGGACGTTCTGTCGATATTGGGAAACGCTTGTATAGCGCCAGCGTGCTCTCCGGGGTAGGCAATTTTGTCTAACTACTGGGTACAGCGGATTGCATAACAAACAGGGNTATAGCGCCAGCGTGCTCTCCGGGGTAGGCAATTTTGTCTAACTACTGGGTACAGCGGATTGCATAACAAACAGGCGCCAATGAAAATCTCTAAGCGGTTCGCAATCGGAATTTCTGCAATGATTTCGGCGTAAAGTTTCTTGAAGTAATTTTATTTTTTCCTTATTCTCTTTTATTCTATTCTACTAGAAAACTTAGCGTACTGAAATAAGTTCACACAGAAGCAATTTTTTTTGTATGGAAATATAATGTGAGGATTTTATATGGATTGACAGTAAATAATCTGTGTGCAGCACGNTATAGCGCCAGCGTGCTCTCCGGGGTAGGCAATTTTGTCTAACTACTGGGTACAGCGGATTGCATAACAAACAGGGGCCAATGAAAATCTCTAAGCGGTTCGCAATCGGAATTTCTGCAAAGATTTCGGCGTAAAGTTTCTTGAAGTAATTTTATTTTTTCCTTATTCTCTTTTATTCTATTCTACTAGAAAACTTAGCGTACTGAAATAAGTTCACACATAAGCAATTTTTTTTGTATGGAAATATAATGTGAGGATTTTATATGGATTGACAGTAAATAATCTGTGTGCAGCACGTAGAACACTTTTTAACAGTTGTACCTACGACGGGTAGAACCACTAACTTTGTAACAGAGTCGCAGTAAAAGACACAATTTGAGAAAGCCTGCTATAAGCTGTTTTTTTCCTTGTGAGTGCTTTCGTGTTGGCAACATTTCCTGAAAGCAGTTCGCACAAAATAAATTAACAAACTTAAGATTACCGCCAAAGGTTAATAACAATATTAGGTTTTAAGTGACCTAATGAGTGTCCTAAAGGATAGTGACGTTTTTTTTTACATGATTTTTTTTTTTGCTTGCGAATACAGCTTTGGCCCGCCCCGCGTTTTTGTTCAAGTGCTGTTTTCTGCGAAGTATTATTATTTCATTACTACTTTCTCATCACGACTATGAATGTTATCGATCACGTGTTTTATTTAAAAAAATTTTACTTACCCCTAGTAAAAGTTGCAATACACTCATGCTTGTGAAAAATGCAACACCATAAATGAACCACCAGAATGGAAGGAAATTTAATATACAAATTTTATATTCGTAAGAGTTTAATTATACGTATTATACTATCACGTGTAAATAAATATAAAAAAAGAAAGATAAATGAATAAAGGTGTGGGCGATACTATATATTTTACTCTATTAAAGCAACATTTAATTATTTATAATAATTATAAGATTAAAAATAATATAAACAAGCTATGAGATATTATTCACGAATACTTTCGATTCTTAAAATTAAAAATGATTCCCTTTTTAAGATACAAAGTACCACATCTGACTTTAGCGTATTATCAAATAATTGAAAATGCTCATATAATACCCAATACACTATCAGTTCACAAGACCTCGTTTTTAAGAGCCGCCCAAATCTCTTCACTCACTCACCCAAATACACTAATTTTCACAAATCATTCACGTCTTTAGAACCCCACACTGGACCACATCGCCACGTGAATACACGACAGAGGTGGTGCAACAATATAGTAAAGGAAATTTTCTGTTGTTCAATATTGTTGAAACGAAGGTTGTATTGCAGAAGCGACACGGATGTTGAGATACCGACCCTACAGATGGAGCTGAAGCAGTTGAAGATACTGAAAAAGGAGCTATGGCATAAGACGAAGAACTTAGAAGCCATGCGAATTTGGTAGTCTTACAGTATATGCCTGTAGAGCCCGAAATGCGATCAAAATTTCTTAACACCTTCGGATATGTCCGGCAATTCCGAGTCGAGCAAAAGTAGATGAACGACTCCTCAGGTCCACTGAAGACTGCCAAGCTGTTCCAAGTAGAGCTGAAGACCCCCAGTCACGTCCACACAGCTCCCATTTGAACTACATTATCCCCACTGTCTCCAAAGTACAATATTACCAATCTAGTCCCAAATCGTCATTAAAAACAAATAACTTTTTCGAAAGCAGATCACATTGTCCCAAACAAATGATTTAGTGGACAGAACTCGGATGGAACAAGGAAACCTTGTTTAGTTTATCAGAATTTGTTTAGTGAACGGTGTATATTGTAACAATATATTTTAATATGCTTATAGTCATATGTTTACTTAAATAGAGAAATCAAAAATTATTTTATATTCCCATATGTATTAAAAGTAGTTATGTATAAAATTAATTAAAATAATTTGTTATTTACCTATGTATAATTGTGTATAAAAAATTAATTTTTTTTTATTATTCTATACTCATGTATACATAATTATCTGCGTATTTGTTCTGGGGCAAACGAGTATGTGGGTTTTCTTAGAGTGCTCTCATATTTTTTTACTCATAAATTTTAAGGTGGAAGGCCTTTCGTGGGCACAAGCTAGGCTCTTTACTGTAAAAAGAACGGCATTTATATATAAAAAAAATTACAGTTGACTTTTTAAATCGTGAGGTGAATATCGATTTGGAAGTGGTCTCTCGTCATACGACAAAGATGAATTGTGAATACGAAGGCCGGTTTTTGACCTCAACGATAATGGAGCCCGGATCTGCATCATCGCTAACCGGATGTCACCAGTGCCGATTCTGTGATCGAGTTTTCACATATGGTCAAAATGCTCGTCGGCATGAGAGAAAGTCAAAGAGTCCTTTTCGCGCAATAAAGCATTACGACATTGGTCCCATGCAGTTTGTGCAAGGCGATACATTCAAAGAACATTACGATATCTGCAAGGATTCTTTCACTAGGAGTCAGCAAGTGTTGGCGGCAATACTTCTTGCTGTATCGATAGGTACCGATTAGACAGGTGATTATGATGAGAGAGTTAATGCTAAAGACAGAATTATTGCAGAATGTACACTTACAAGACGTTCGCGTGAAGTCAACAAACTTCAAAATAAACGATCGTCGGCTCTAAATACTGATGAGCATAGAGCTCCTGCTACAAAGTGNAAACTTCAAAATAAACGATCGTCGGCTCTAAATACTGATGAGCATAGAGCTCCTGCTACAAAGTGACGTGGGCTTTTCTAGGCCCACGTATGGTATGCTACACTAAATAGCGCTGAATTTGGCGCCCGGAAGTGGGTCCGGGCGCCAAATTAACTTGACGCTGTACCGCCACTGTCGAAGACAAGATGACTTATATCGTCGTAGTTANGTGGGTCCGGGCGCCAAATTAACTTGACGCTGTACCGCCACTGTCGAAGACAAGATGACTTATATCGTCGTAGTTACATCCTCCCGGCATAGACTATATGATGCCTGAAGGTTAAGGGGTTTGCAATAATGTAGTCGGTTGCTGTTTCATTTTGAAGGACGAATATATTGTCTGGAGTTTAAACCAAAACTACATACATCAACACTTGAGAGGTGAGGTACTCTAATTTGAATTTGACTACTCGGATTAACTGCTGACGACTTCGTGATGGAGGGGGGCTTCTCTCGACGGTGATTGTATACTTAACTCTTGCTGGTATGATGCCAGCTGTGGAGGGTGAGCTCCGGCGATGGGCGGTCTTCGCAAGGCCGCAGGTGCTGCTGTCTCACTGGACTACTGTTCTACTGACGTGGCCAGGGGTCCGAACCTCCCCCCCCCCGGCCGCACTGGCGCAGTTGACTTCTCTCTGCACGGCGATATTCAACTGACTGCTCTCTCGAACTAACGTCTCTGGGCGGTAATAATTGACTGACTGACTCTGGGTGGTAATAATCAACTGATCCCACTTCTCTCGTAAAGGGGTTTTTATGCACGCCAGGGAGGGAGGAATTCACAGCCGATGTGTCTCTATTATTAGGGGAGGGGGTGAGGTGGAAGGCAACGCAGAACAATGTCTTTCAAAACACGTGTCCTGGTTCCTGAAGGTTGGGGGGCAAGGGGGGTAGCACCTTGCTCCTAGCTTGCTCTATCAGCTATTTCCTGTTGCGTTTCCATATTGTCCTCTGGTTAGCTAAGGGGGGAGGGGGTGTTCTCGGCACCATTATCCAGCTCGTCAGCTGTTTCTTCCGCAGTGCATGTTNGTGTCTCTATTATTTGGGGAGGGGGTGAGGTGGAAGGCAACGCAGAACAATGTCTTTCAAAACACGTGCCCTGGTTCCTGAAGGTTGGGTGGCAAGGGGGGTAGCACCTTGCTCCTAGATTGCTCTGTCAGCTATTTCCTGTTGCGTTTCCATANACAATGTCTTTCAAAACACGTGCCCTGGTTCCTGAAGGTTGGGTGGCAAGGGGGGTAGCACCTTGCTCCTAGATTGCTCTGTCAGCTATTTCCTGTTGCGTTTCCATATTGTCCTGTGGTTAGCTAAGGGGGGAGGGGGTGTTCTCGGCACCATTATCCAGCTCGTCAGCTGTTTCTTCCGCAGTGCGTGTTTCCTGAATTTAGGCGAACTGTGTTTCTATATCTCGTGAAACCTCTGTGATTAACAGATATCACAGGCTTGCTAGAGGCGCAGGGGCGTGGGAGGGTGGTAGGGACGGCCTAAGCCGCAGGACACGTGTAACTGCGCTCCACCACCTGCCTCGTGGCATGTGTCGACTGAGAGGCGCTCGCAAAGTGCGTCAGCGAGGTTTCTATTCCAAAAGACGTCACACGTCAAAAGAAAAGAAAATTTAATATTGAGGATGAAACTGGAAGTAAAGAAGATCATGAATACAGCATAGATGAAAATGAACATGGAGACAGTGATAATGTTGAGGACGATGATGGCGATTTTCTCGCTGCGCTGACAACCCCTCCCCCCCCCAAAAAAAACATTTGCTGCAAAAAGTGACACGAAGAAGGCAGAAGACGCCGAGAATACTATTTCCCGAAGACCGGAATAAACTTTTTGATAGACTCAGATATTTGATTGACCTGCAATAATGTGGGGATCTCTCAACACATTGTTGAAATATCTTCAATCATTATAAAACTGAGTGGGAGTGGTTATATCACACGATGTGATGAACTGCTCTCTTAAAAAACTGTAATTACAAAAATAATAAATTAGTATTACAAAATAAATGTTTTTCTCTTTATATTTGTGTGTCATATCCTTTTTTCCCTCACAACTTTAAAGTGATGCAACGAGCACTGGACTATTAACGGAAAGATCTGCATATAGAATGATAATAAATACTTTAGTATAAAAATGCATTCATAGTAAACAATATACAAAACATTAAATCTGTCATCGTGTACAAATTTTGGAGACAGTTGGTGAATCGTTTTCTTTTAATGTATGGATAGAGACAAACGACAAACGCATGGATTGAATACATATTGATGATTGATGGAAGGATTGCGAAATATTGAGGGGAATATTGTAAAATTGATGGACAGATTGTGAAAGATTGATAGAAAGACTGCGAAATATTGATAACAAGATTGCGAAATATTGATGGGAAGATTGGAAGATTAATGAAAATATTGAAAGATTGATATAAATAATAAAATATTGATGTAAAGATTGTGAAATATTCAAGGAAAGACCACGAAAGATTGATGGAAGGATTGCGAAAGATTGATAGAAAGATTGTGAAAGATTGATGGAAATATTGCGAAAGAATGGGAGTATTGAAATATTAATGGAAATATTGAAATATTGATGTAAATATTGCGAAATATTGATGGAAATATTGCATAAGATTGCTGGGAATANAAAGATTGTGAAATATTCAAGGAAAGACCACGAAAGATTGATGGAAGGATTGCGAAAGATTGATAGAAAGATTGTGAAAGATTGATGGAAATATTGCGAAAGAATGGGAGTATTGAAATATTAATGGAAATATTGAAATATTGATGTAAATATTGTGAAATATTGATGGAAATATTGCATAAGATTGCTGGGAATATTGAGAAGGATTGATGGAAAGGTTGGATAAGACTGATGGGAAGATAGAAAAAAAATTATAGAAATATTATGAAAAATTGACGGAAATATTGCGAAAGATTGATGGAAAGATGGTAAAATATTGATGGAAATATTGCGAAAGATTGATATATAGATTGCGAAAGATTGATGGAAAGATTGCGAAAGATTGATGGAAAGATTGTGAATCATTGATGGAAAGATTGCGAAATATTAATGGTAAGATGAAAAGATAGTGGAAAGATTGATGTAAAAATTGTGAAATATTGATGTAAATATTGCGAAATATTGCTGGAGAGAGTGAAAGATTGATGGAAAAATTGTGAAAGATTGATGGGAATATTGCGAAAGATTGATGGGAAGATTGAAAGGCTGTGAAATAATGATGGTAAAATTAAGATGGATATATTGAAAGAGTGCATTGCTGATTGCGGTGCTTATTGAAGTGTTGATTGCTGTGCTGGATGATGGAAAGATTAACAGATTGATAGCAATATTGATGAAAAATATGTCTTTCATTAATTTTTAAATATTTTTTGGAATTTTTTTTTATTTTATAAAAGATTTTAGAATTTATTTTTGGGTGCAAGGTTATCCATGGTCATGGACACGAGGTTAAGGTCACATATGTAAAGTCAAGGTGATGGTCACCCATATCTAACATTTTGGTTGGAGTCATCAATGCCACCTAGGTGTTGAAAATGTAAACAAATGACAAACGATAAAAACTAAATGGTGGGTGGTTTGCATTGTTCGGAATGAGCAAAAGTGAGTCNTTATTGCGTTTGTGTACTTTTTCATTTTCCAATAAGAATTTCCCCAAGGGAATGAGACATTTTCTCGGGGTAAAATGTAGCCTATGTCACTTCCCGGCCCTCCAACTATCTCTGGGCAAAAATTGACATCGATCCGTTGCTCCGTTGCGACATGGAAGGACAAACAAATAAACAAACACATTTTTGTATTTATATAATAGTCGATATATCTATAATTTATATAATAATAGATATATCTATAATTATCTACATATTTATAAATATCGATATATCGATATATCGAGCATTAACGCAGCATTGTACCCCAAGCGCAAATTTTACTAAGATTTTTTTTGAGGGAATGAGATATTTTTTCGGGATAAAAAGTAGCATATGTCAACTTTTACTGCAGTACAGAAGCGCAGCCGCTGATCTTTCATCGTACGGCCTGAGCGAAGTAGCGCAGGGGCAAGCCAATACATTCGTGTTCGGGAGGACCGGGGTTCCAATCCCAGTTCGGCCATTCTCATTTTGGCTTTTCATGGTTTCTCGAAATCGTTACAGGTGAATAGAGACATGCGCCCAGTAAATTGGGCAATAAAGGAGGGAACAGTTTTATCTCTGGTAAAAACATTTATTAGTATATCTGTGTTATAGATAGATATATGCTACCGTAGAGTTTTTTCAGGTCTTTTTATTCTACAAAATTCTTTACCACATGATATTGTTCCATCTTTAACTGTTTAGACAGTGCATTGCAAGAGAGCGCGCTGGCGGAAAATTGTTTTCTTACTTGATTCACTATTATTATTGTTTGTAAATTTTTTGAGATATTTTCTCGCGATAAAGTGGCCAATATCACCTATCAGCCCTCCAACTATTTCTGTGCAAGAAATTACGTCGATCTGTTGCTCGGTTGCGACTTACATTGTTGACGTTGCATTGTTATTCCGTTTGTGTACTTTTTCATTTCCAATAAGAATATTAATAAGAAATTTAATCAAGATATTTTCTCGGAATAAAAATTGTAGCCTATGTCACTTCCCGGTCCTTCAACTATCTCTGTGCAAAAAATCACGTCGATCCGTTGCTTCGTTGCGACGTGAAAGAGGGACAAACAAACATCCGAACACACTTTCGCATTTATTTATATATATATTTATATATATAGAGAGAGAGATTCAATTTTTACCATTTTTCTCTAGTAATTTCTTTCAAGGTAATCCAAGGTCTCTGTTATAGAGTCAAGGTCATGGGTCAATATCACCTGGTTCAAACAGGGTGGTTGGGTGACGTCATGACATGGTGGCTGGTCGGTTCCAGTCCCTCGTCCCCACTAATTTCAAACATTAAAAATTATAATTGTTATAATTTTTAAGAAATAAATTTAAGTAATTTTTCTAAATATTTGGGGATTTTTTTTAAATTTTTTGAAATTTTTGGGTTNTTATTTTTTGAGATTTTTGGGTTTAACGTTATTAACGGTCACGGTATAAAGGTCAAAGGTCAAGGTCACTGACATCAAATATGTCGCTCAAGACGACTGACAGAACCAAGATGACTGATGGTTAGGTCTGACTCCAGACTATGGAACCATTGTATCGATTTTGCATATCCTACACCTATAAAACCAATATGGCCATCACTGCTCTGCCCTTGAAAATGATCCCCCCAAATCTGTCCGATGGATCGAAAATGATCTTTCAGCGGATAGTTTTAACATGTGCTTTTTTGAAAGGAAAAACGGGAATTTTTTTATCGAAAAAAGTAAAATTTTGAGGGGAAATTTTTAAGGAAAAATGGCTGCTGGGGGACCGGAATGACAATATGAACAGCTCCGATCTGAAATCCCGTTTTCCCAAAACGAATATAATCGTACTAGTGAGGTAATCTTTCCTTGTCTGACTAGCTTAATAAGACTTCTGTTGCTCCGACACTCAACATTAACCGAAAACTGCCTCCCCCCCCCCCTGGNTCAGCGGATAGTTTTAACATGTGCTTTTTTGAAAGGAAAAACGGGAATTTTTTTATCGAAAAAAGTAAAATTTTGAGGGAAATTTTTAAGGAAAAATGGCCGCTGGGGGACCGGAATGACAGTATGAACAGCTCCGATCTGAAATCCCGTTTTCCCAAAACGAAGATAATCGTACTAGTGAGGTAATATTTCCTTGTATGACTAGCTTAATAAGACTTCTGTTGCTCCGACACTCAACATTAACCGAAAACTGCCTCCCCCCCCCCTGGGTACATTACCAACACAACTGTCAAAGTCACATGGTCAATAGTGACGAGCATGTTCGTTCACATTTGGATTTTCAACATATCCATCCTTTTATAAGCATTTAATACGTTGACCAGCTTGAAGATATGAAGGTTGCACTAAACATCTCAAAACATTTGCTTTATTTGGACCGCGGTGGCTGAGCGGTTAGACTGCTCTTCTCCCATCAAGGCGAACCGGGTTCAATCCCCGGCCGGGTCACTCCCAGATTTTCGCAAGTGGGAATCGTGCCGGACTATACCGCTGATTGGCGGGTCTTCCCGGGGATCTACCGTTTCCGCCGCCCTTGCATTCCGGCGCTGCTCCATTGTCACCTCATTCCACGAGTGTTAAGAGCCGCTCAAATCTCTCAACTCAACTTGCTTCATAAACAGCGTTTTAACCTCAAGTCCTATCTACGTTGTCTTTGATAGTCTTTTCGGCGGTAAAGCAGTCCTATTTTGGAACACGTAGATTGACCACTGCGCTGCTCACATGTGCACTGTACCCCAGTTGGTTTATTCATCAGTGCAGGCAGTTTGACTCGAGATCTCGCGTCTGGTCGATATGTTTGCTTGTGCTGAGGGACCGCAGACGGTCAGCTTCCCGGGCGCCGTCCAACCAGCTAAGTGTACACAGTCGTGGATGGGAATAGACGGCCTTCAGTCGCGAGTTATGCCCACCCGTGACGCAGCACAGCTCTCCATGTTTTGACGCCCTTGAGACGACTCCGAGAGTTGTAGGCTCTCGTTGTCCCCAACTGCATGTATTTTAACGAGCAAACTGACTGTCGTAAATCCAGTAATGTTGGCAACGGCGGAGGGAAAGTAGTNCCAACTGCATGTATTTTAACGAGCAAACTGACTGTCGTAAATCCAGTAATGTTGGCAACGGCGGAGGGAAAGTAGTTCCATGTCGTAACGTTGAACTAAACATGTTTTATAACCATTGGTAAATACTCAAATTATATACTTTACTTTCTGTTTTTTAATGCATATAAGTGCAATAATTAGTATAATATTTACTTTTTTTAATCATTTCAAAGTTTTGCTTAGCTGACGCATGAATAAAGTGATCAAGCACATGGCAATGTAAATTTTACATATTGTGGAAAAATACACAATACACATAAAAGTGTATCTTAAGCAGGACTTTCAAAAGTGCTCAGTTTGCCTCCAACATTCTATAAATTATGTCTCCCAGCTTGCGTGTGCGTCTGGAATGAGGCGTTTGTACGCGCATTTGTTGCTTCGAATCATACGAGTCGTGTATTTTTCTGGTAAAATCCTTGTAAACTCGTCGCGTGCATCCATGTTGTTGCTATTTATAGTACCGAATGAGTTCTGTGCATATCTTATTCCTTTCTACTCGTTGCCCGAACATAGCAAATTTCATCTCATTTTATATGAAATATAATTTTAATATTTTTATGAATAAGTATTAACACTTTCACTTAAATTAACGCTAGATATAAACACGATTTTCGTCTCTGTTTTCACCCGTACTGATTGGTTTCCATGAGTATGTGAAAAGTTGTTTTCGTGTATTTTTCCTGGAGGCTATTTCGGACCCTTAAGGTAAAGGTCAAGTGGGAGGTAGTGTGATTCTATGTCGCCCAGAGCGCACTGCCAACTGATTTGTAAATACTTCCAAACCATCCGCTATATGGAACCACAGGCGTATTAACCCCCACCCCCTCAAACGTCCCTCTTTACCAGACAGCTTGTAATCCATTCTCAGAACCAAGGAGTTTCACTGAGCAGCCCAGGTCATCCACCCGCCTCTCTAATGACTCGTCGCCTCTAGCAGGTTACTCTCTGCGATAACAACAATGTGTTGAGAGCTAACAGCAAGACTGCTAGCAAAGGGAGGTTGGCCCTCGCCAGTCGAGACCACAGCTAAGGGTAAAACTTGTATCTAATACTCGTTTGCACGTTGGTACAGCTGCTGTTTTGCAATAGATATCAAACATATTCTTTCTTTGATATATTTATTTTACTGTCACGAAAGAGACAGCTTATGCAAGAAAAAGTTAGATGAACATCGCGTTCCATGCGCATGGAATCATCCTGCAGAATATACTCCAGGAATTAGCTGAAGATAACTGATAAATATTAGTCAGGTCTAATAAAACAAATATACTAAAATTAATCATGGNGTTGGCCCTCGCCAGTCGAGACCGCAGCTAAGGGTAAAACTTGTATCTAATACTCGTTTGCACGTTGGTACAGCTGCTGTTTTGCAATAGATATCAAACATATTCTTTCTTTGATATATTTATATTACTGTCACGAAAGAGACAGCTTATGCAAGAAAAAGTTAGATGAACATCGCGTTCCATGCGCATGGAATCATCCTGCAGAATATCCTCCAGGAATTAGCTGAAGATAACTGATAAATATTAGTCAGGTCTAATAAAACAAATATACTAAAATTAATCATGGGACCAATTTTTTTAAACTATCGGAATAAATCATCTAGCGGATTGTTCTGATACGTCCATTTCGGCAACGAGTGTTGCGATTCCAAAATATAAATTTTTGAGACGACTAGTAACTATCTAAATAAAATGTATAGAATATTTGAAGAATCTATTTTACAACTTGGCATCGTTGCATTTCGTGTGTCACCACCGAAGCTGAACCAATCACGTTAAATATATTGTAGTAGGAAAATTTTCTTTCAAATACATTAATCAGATAATCTGGGATAAGTAATTGCAACTCCCTTAAAAAAATAAACTATCTACAGTGACGACGAAACTATTAACTGATATATTATAAATAATGAAGTCAGACATTGGTAATCCACAGGAACACTTATTTTTCATACAGATTTGTTTTTTTCCCTAAAAGAACCTGTATTGATGTAACTACGCTAATATTTGCCAATAAAATAACCTAGCCCATGAAAGAACACGTTAAAGAGTTATCTCATATTGCCGCTAGATGAAGGTTTTGTATTTATTGAGAATATATTTAAGAAACTTTTATATTTAATTACTGTATCGTAACTTCATTCATGAAANTGATATATTATAAATAATGAAGTCAGACATTGGTAATCCACAGGAACACTTATTTTTCATACAGATTTGTTTTTTCCCTAAAATAACCTGTATTGATGTAACTACGCTAATATTTGCCAATAAAATAACCTAGCCCATGAAAGAACACGTTAAAGAGTTATCTCATATTGCCGCTAGATAAAGGTTTTGTATTTATTGAGAATATATTTAAGAAACTTTTATATTTAATTACTGTATCGTAACTTCATTCATGAAAGAACAGTAAAATGCTTTACCATCCTGTAACAAATCATAAAATGCAAATTAAAAGGCAACACTATAACAATTTATATTTTTCTGGTGTAAATATGCCATTACAAAATTTTGCTAACATTCCGGCTACGGATGTAAACTATAAAATATTTTTCATTAATGTTTGCATGTCTAAAACAAATTTATTACGTTTTGATTCACAGTACTAACTACGTTTTACAACTACAGTTTTACTTGCAAAATTGATTTCGTTATGTATTTTATGTTTAGAGCAGTTTTGTATAATATTTATTGAACATGATATTCTTAGCAATTCTATCAGTTTTCACCTACCAACTTAACTTTGTTTACACGATTTTTTCATAGATATGTAAATGCCATGATAATTTGATATTTGGTAACAATTTTACATTCCTTTGTTAATTATATTTATGCTAAATTACGCGCGAGTATATTTTCAAGTTTCCTACATCATACAAAGTATTATAGACAAATCTGTAGAGGAATGGCGATTCTGGCAGCTTCCTAGCTGTCGGATTCATTTCGACACTTCATGGACCGATTCCGCTATACAATTGCTATCAAGTATTCAAAAATAGGCTCTAGGCATTCCAATAGAGGAATAACGTCTTTCCTCCAGAGGAATAATTCCGATAGTTTCAATAATTGGGCCCCAGGTTGAGTTAAACCGCGGCCCGAAACTAGCAATAAATGACACACGGGCGGCCCCAAGACTCTGGGGAGCGCTGCGTCGCAGTGACAATTATCTGTTTCAAAATAAATGCATTTAAAATGAAATAAAATAATATCCCCAATTGAAATTAAGGTAATAAAATGAATTTTCTCAACATTAAACATAAAAAATGTAATTAAAAAAAAAAAAAAAAAAAAACAGGGCAGAAATTTCGAGCGGAAAGTTAATTCAAGAAAAAAATAGCGTGACAGCAGATTGCATTTAATTTCTTTCAGCTACGGTTTTCTAAGTTTTATACTGTCGCAAAGAGAACTGATTTTATGACCGGCTGGGCACTAAAATTTGTCGCTGCCAATACCCTGCCGGACAGGAAACCATCGGAGAGACGCAATTATCGACGATTTAGTGTTATGATGGTCCGTGCACTTTAGATACGGAAGAATTATTGCTCGTTTGCCCTACATCGTTAACAATGAACAAAATCTCGTGTGCCCAATAACGTTAACTCAGTTCGAGTTCTGAACTTTTGTTTTGTATGGACGCTACTCGTAGCAATTTCGCGCTTAATCTGAGCACCGTGTAACATACTAGTTATGAGGGGCTTATAATTAATGCCTGT
This sequence comes from Clitarchus hookeri, assembly GCA_002778355.1. Taxonomy (NCBI): domain Eukaryota; kingdom Metazoa; phylum Arthropoda; class Insecta; order Phasmatodea; family Phasmatidae; genus Clitarchus; species Clitarchus hookeri. The sequence goes on from NQII01000089.1 coordinate 1,517,924, forward strand.
ATCTAATCCATTCGAAATTGAATGTAATAGTAGGGCTACTGTATTTTTCTACTAGAAATATTAGAAAAATCCGCAAATATATAATAGCAAATAAATGGGCTTGGTACAGTTCACAATACCATGAATAAATTATTTATGTAATGTCTAAGTATCCCGAGGCTTAAAAATAACCAACAAGATAAATTCTACNCAATACCATGAATAAATTATTTATGTAATGTCTAAGTATCCCGAGGCTTAAAAATAACCAACAAGATAAATTCTACAGCGTAATTTTAACAGGCAGGAACTATTATTGAGGCGACTGTGCCGAACTCACGAGTTTTGCTTTCTTAGCTAGAGTAGCAAGAAGGGTCGCAATGAATTAAACAGCATCCTCGAAGTTATGCTTTGAAGTTATATCTTCGTTCCTTCAGTCGTTTGTCGACAATAAGAACATTATGTGTGTATAACTGCTCAGTTTCCTTACCCAGATATTTTTATTCGGCTTTATTCAGTGATTAGTATCACAGAGCGACCGCATTTTTTATCCAGTGACTAAGTAAAACACTTGCTGTAGTTTGATAATATAGATACNTTAGTATCACAGAGCGACCGCATTTTTTATCCAGTGACTAAGTAAAACACTTGCTGTAGTTTGATAATATAGATACTGCAAGATATATTCATATTATTTGTATGAAATATAATTAAATTTAAGCTATAACGAGAAAATAAAAACTGGTTAATATGGAAAAAATTTCATTCTCAGGAATCGAACTCGTTACTTTTAGCCTTAAAATCAAATATTATTTCTCTATCTCTCTCTCTCTCCGTCTCTAGCTGTAACAGTTTATTAAGAAAAATCGGGACGCCCTGGAGATATAAGGTATCGCTTAGTCTTCCTTGTACGGTGAAGCTTGCGTTGCTTGTAACTCTAACAATCTATCTGGACATATTGCCACTGTTTGCTGTTCCTCAACTGCTTGAGTATCACCCCGATATCATCTTTCAACAAGACCGTGTACCACCTCATCGGGGTTTGGACACACTGAGCTTATTCAGGATTTGTGAAAATGCCCGGTTTTCTGAACACTGCGCCTGCTACACTACAGCCACATTACTGAAACCTGCAACAAAATGAATTAGTTAGTTTGCACATTTTGGTACTCGTTTCACATCTCTATCTTACACATAGCAGATATAAATAAAGTTTGTAATCAGGGAAAGACTTTTCGCTGATCTATTATATTACTTCATGTACGTACGTGTATATTCTTCGAAATATTACTGCGTAACGCCTGATAATAGGCAACCAAGGGCAAGTGATAGGTACACTGGTTGCATACCTTGAAGGCAGCAAAGCCTGCGGTAATACTAGAAAACCCACCTCACGCAGACGTCAATATAAGGTAAAACAAATGCATGAGATTAGGTATAACCCAACCACGATACAGATTATGTGCAGGTGTGGTATTTCCCTTGCTGGCACCGTACATTAACTGCATGCGTGGTTGTTCCGCTCACGCACAGCGCTCCGTTAATACAGCGCACTCACCTCGAGCAGCGGCAGTACCAGCAAACATGCGGTAAATTAATTTTGCCAAAACGCATTTCGTTAAAAATCTAAGACCACTAAGCAACAACGACAAATGCATGAATCTGGTAAGATGCGGTGAATAATTGGGCGTAGTTGACATGGTTAAATTGCGCCGAACTATCCACATCTCACAGTCGTAACACCGCCCAGGAACTGAACGAAGACCAATAAGAAATGAGGGCGACAAGACGAGGAGGTGGAGACAAGTGTAGTGAGGACCCAGGACGAGGCGACATGGAGCAGTCGACGACGTGACACACGACAAGAAGCTGTCACGTCACCCGGCGATCTGAGGGCGCGAGAGCAAGCACTGTTCCATTCTCCTACCCCTCAGGGGCCGCCTTGGCTGAGAGTTTAGACTGCTCACCTCCCACCAAGGTAAACAGGGTTAAATTCCCAGCTGGGTCATTCCCAAAATTTCGCAAGTGGGAATCGTGTCGGATGATGCCGCTGGTCAGTGGGTTTTCTCGGGATCTCTCGTTTCTCAGGCCCTTTCATTCCGGTGATTTTCCATTCTCTTCTCATTTAACCCTCATCGGGACCCAAGGCCTCGTTAAGAGCCGTCGAAATCTCTCAATAACTCCTGCCCCTCGCCCAGATTCCTTTCTTGGCAACGTATTGGATACCAGAATGTTTTGTAGTATTCTAGCTGTAACAACAGCTTAATGAATTATTTATTATAAGTAGTGGAGTTGAGAGATTTAGACAGCTCTTAACAACGAGGTCTTGAGAGCTGATGAAGGCTAAGTGAGCTGAGTACGGAACAGCTCCCGAAGGCAAGGGCGGGGGGAACGTGAAATCCCGGAGAAAACCCGCCGACCAGTGGCATCGTCTGGCACGATTCCGATGTGGGAAAATCCGGGAGCGAGCCCACCGGGAACAGACCCCACTTCGTTTAGGTGGGAGGCAAGTAATCTGACCACCACCCACCGCGGCCCCTATTACAAATAAATTAGCTAAGTAAAATAATTAACGAATTCAGCCTATGGCCAGTTAATTATGACATCTCTTCCACGCCTTATTAATTAAAACCCACCAGATAAAGAATAAAATACGAATCTGCTGCACTGAGTATAAATTAGATTCCAACGGTCGGCAACAGATGCATCTGCACATCCACGAATATTCGTGAAATGGTTAAAATAGGCTGTTCACGGTAAACTGAGAACCTTTGAGAGCCCTGCTTAAGATATACTTGTATGCACATAGTGAATTCTTCCGCCGTGTGTAAAATTGACAATGCTTTAGGCCTACTTGCTTAATTCATGCATTGGGCAAGTGAAATTGTAACATTATTCAAAATATAAATATTTAAAATACTCGCAAATTCTTACAGTTATTTGCATTAAAACGAATAAAGCAAACGTTGTAATTTTAATATTAAAAAATGCTTACGTAATACTTTTAATTTTACACAAAGTCATGTAACTAATTTCCTTCCTTCATTACCAACTTTAATGGACGCATGTCAGTAAGTGTACCAGTTAAAATATATGCAGATATGGGCAGTGACCTTTTTTAAAAAGTTTACAATTAACTGCGAACAGTCTAAACTGTTGTGTCACATGAAATACCTGCGTCATACTCGGCTAGCACATGCTGATGTTTGCCTATTGGCGTGCGCTGTGCGACGCATATTACACATAAACTGATGGTGAACGCATGCATTTCCATATACACTGAAGAGCCAAAAAAAAAAAAACTGGTACACCTGCCTAATATCGTGTAGGACCCCCGCGAGCACGCAGAAGTGTCGCAAGATGACGTGGCATGAACTCGACTAATGTCTGAAGGTATGCAGGAGGCACTGAAATCTGCGCCAATTTGAGAAAGGGTTGCACGTCTGTCACATTTAATGAATCTCGTCAGTCGTCGTTTGTCCCGTTCGTTCAAGATCTTTTTCCAACCCCAAAGATGTCGAAGATTTGATGTTTTACCGGATTCCCGATATTCACAGTACACTCGTGAAATGGTCGTACGCGAAAATCCCAATTTTATCGCTACCTCGGAGATGCTATGTCCCATCTCTCGTGCGCCGACTATAACACCGCGTTCAAACTTGCTTAAATCTTGATAACCTACCATTGTAGCAGCAGTAACCGATCTAGCAACTCTACCAGACGCTTGGTGTCTTATATAGGTGCTGCCGACCGCATCGCGTTACTCTGATTGATTCCATATCTCTGTTATTTGCATACGCACGCCTATACCAGTTTTTTTTTGGCTCTCCAGTGTAAACTCTCGGTGAAATAATTTGATTTTCTTCCTCTCTTGCCGCTAATATAGTATTCGCAGTATTTTTACTTTTGTAATCATGCCTTTGAAAAATAACCACGCTTATGGCGAGTTTAGTTGTTTTCTAAATATGCCACGCATTACAAACGTTTAATGATTGTGTTAATATCAAATACCCCACTTTTGGTTAAATTTAACGTTTTCTTATATTTTGTCTATAAATTAAACTATAGAATTTATAATCAATATGAATAAAAAAAGGAGTAAATGGGCGTGTTGGTAAGAAATAGTTCTTAAGACAAATATTATTCAACTGAGTGCGTGTGAATATGGTGCGTTATCCCTTTAGTGTAGATTTTTTTTATACTTGGTTAAGCCTTGTTTACATGAGGCGGAGGAATAATCTGGAAATATAACTTAAGTATGGCACCAGAAAAGTTAGAAGTAAAATGCATGGACTACACTAACGAACTATAACTGCAGTGTAAGCCCCGGGTCACATTTTTCGCCCGTTAACAAGCTCCTGGCTGAGAAAATAACGCATGCTGGGAGTGGAAACTAAGCATCTACACGCCGAATACGTTTACCCGTGTTCATTGCTCCTGCCCGAGGGAAGAGAGATGTGGAATAAACTTTTCCTTACCTTGAAAAGCAGATGTCGGTCTTGGTCGCAAGTCAGCACAGTTTCGCAGCGACACGGTTGTATTGCGTTAAAACTATGTCCTGGTCCACGCACGGAAGTTCCATTAAGGGTTATGGAAATATCTCGCAGTACACTAATTACCGGAACATAAATTCAAAAACGGAATTATGAACTACAGTTCATACATGGTTTCTTCCAAATATTTTATAGTCCTGCGTAAGTTCTACTTTCAGGATATTCCTCCACCTTATGTAAACAAAGCTTAATCAGGTCTAGAAAATTACACTTAAGGGACAATGCACCGAATTCGTGAGCACTCAGTGTAATAATAATTTGCATAACAAATATTTCTTACTAGGTATTACCAACACGCATATTTCTTTCTGGTTTTGTTTATAATAATTTAAAATTAATATTGTTTTATTTGTAAAATAGAAGTTCAATTTAAACAAAAAAAGCAAACCATAAATAAGATATTTTTATATTAAAACAAGTTAAAAAACGTTTCTGGTACGTAAAATATTAAGGAAACAGCCAATACCGTCATACATAGGGTGATTTTTAAACGCTTTGATTAAAAAAGTGTGAAGAAACCGCGAATGGTCTATACTTAATATTTATTGATGGAGTTAGATTTATTGACAGGATATTTGAATGGCGGTAACTGTTATATGCAGCAATAGTTAATACAGTCTACAGTTTTCCTTTTAAAATTGATAACATTCTGCAACGAAAAAATAAGCAATTACACCACGAAACCAGTAAAAAAATTCAAAATAATCGTTGTGTAGTTAATAAAATCGTACCATCTGAAACTATGTAATAGTAACGTTTATATGCCTTCAAAAAAAATTAAAGCAAAATTTTAATAGGGATTTTCGAGAAAATTAAATTTCAAAAAAGTTAAGACAGCTATTATTTTTAAAGTTTGTATCATAGAGTTATACATAATAAATGTTATAAATTTAAAAATGTTGCATATGCACTTATTTTGAAGTATTTAACAGTATCTATTCAATAAACAGGCATTAATTTTTTTATCCGAAGACTATACATTGTATCATCTACTGTTGTATGCGATAGTCTTGTTTATTAACATATAGGCATACGGTCTATAAAATAAGTTAAGTCAGAAGTTATTAAGGAGTTTAAATTCTCTTCTTGGCTTTATGCTTCAGAAATTAGCTCAAACCGAGATCTTTGTATAGCCCTTAATGACGTGTGACCCTCACCACAGCTACTCGTCGTTATTCCTCTCTGCCTGACGGCTGACGTCAACTGCAGAGGTTCTATAAATTGAGTCACTGATCCACCGACAAGCCAGCTACGTCATTCATCAACTGCCCCCAGTTGCCAGCTGGCGCGTACTTGGATCGCCCCAGGAGTACGGGCGGATGAAACAAGCGGCACGTCTCATTCAAGCAGCAATAGTAGACTGCTTTCTCTACTGCCACTTGAAGTCATCACGTTTATTCTTCTTTCTTTTTTTTTTGCCATTGTTTCTAGCAAATTCGTATCTCGCTGTTTACCAACACAGGTTTATCCGCAACTCTAGGAGTGTTGCGGGATGAGCTGCGTCGTGGCAGGTTTTGCTGGCTGGTTACATTCGACAGCACGACTACATATTAAGATTCATCTTTACATCTGCAGGCGTAAGTATGCAACACGTATTAACCCCATTTAATCTAAGGTTAATATATTTTTGTGGTTTTTGGCGAAACCATATAAGTCACCGCCTGCAATGCGGTATCAAATTAAAGGTATTTATCCAATAATGGTGCATATAACCAGTATATTGTAATATTCTAAGTGAGATTTTAATAAAAGCAAGATTATTGATAAAAAAAACATGACCACAAATGAACTGGACACTTTGTAGCTTAAATACCGGACCAAAATAGTATTTGGCTTTTCTATGCCGCATCTTCAATGTTTTCTGCGTCGAAATGTTATATGATATTGTACCTGATGTGTAAGGTACTTCTGATAAATACAAAAAACTAAACTATTTTGTGATAACAAAATCGTGCAAGGAGATAGAACACTTTTATCCTGGGCTCAAAGGCCATCTCTGCTCATTGTTAAAAGGACGCACTGCGGGGGGTGACAGAAAATTTCACACGCAAGAGATTTTACCAGTGGACTCGGGAAATCCGCAGCCTTCCTGCACTGCCTCTCGTTGAAAGATGAACGCTGTAAGAAATCTAACACCACAATACGACCGGGCTGCAATCGCAACATAAGTTTGAATTTTTCAAAAATATTTTATTATTATTTACTATTGCACGGTTTTAGAGAATTGCAACACAACTGAGTTCGTTATTGTGTGCGTGCATATGAATGGTACGGAAATGTAGATTATGTGAAATCTCTTTGTATTTAAAAATGTTGAAGAAAAATGGAAGGAAACATCTCTCAGAACCAAGGAAGAAAAGAAACGCCTTACATTTAAAGAGATGGAGAGAAAATATAAAGAGCTGCAAAGAATGCTTATTGCCAGAAAACAATTTCACCGTACCAAGTAGCAACGTTGAAACGGATTGTGGGCATGGACAAATCAATAAGACGCATAGGAACTTCGTGAATAATATAACAGAAGTGACTGGTCGGCGAATAGTGGATATCGCGTATTTTTTAAAGGAGCTCAGTGAAATGGTAGAGCATGGTCCATTTAATTGCTCATTGAAAAACATGGAAGTTGTTCGTGAATCAAGACAAGGTTTCCGAAGCATTCTTCATTTTAAATGTAACACGTGTAATATAGGGAAAGTAATTTCCACAGAAGATCGAGCTGATACATCGAGAATGGATGTTAATGCTGTTTGGGGCGTACTAAGTGTTGGGGGTGGGTTTAGCCAACTGGAAGAAATAACAGCTGCTTTAATCATGCCAAACATGAGTAGTCGAGCATACAGCAATTATCATGATACTATGTGTAGAGGTTTATTTGTTATCTCGTTGGATGAAATGAAAATGGCTGCTGAAGAAGCGAGGCTAGCAGTAGAAGCTGGTGAAGTGGATGCAGACGGTCTTCCTCTCACCAAAGTTGTCGCAGATGGGTCCTGGTCAAAGAGGCCTTACAGAGCCAATTTCTCTTCTCTCTCTGGTGTGGAAAGTTAATAAGCTTAATGACATATTTGTACCACGCCTCGTTCTAAGCATGCAAAGTTGTATGTATTTTTAACAATACTGAGTAGTGTGAGTAGTACAAACAATACTTGTTTTCTTCTATTTTTTGTTTGCATACGTTGTGATTGTGCACCACCATTGAACGTTTTAGAGACCAAGCTATAAGTGAAACAGAATCACACAATC
>NQII01000089.1:1530413-1582986 GCA_002778355.1 Clitarchus hookeri
ATATGTATAACTTAAAATTTGATATATTGATATTTTGGTGACTTGTAATTATTAAATGCTGCTGTAATTATCTAAGTTTAAGTGTACAGTAGACACATCTCTATATACGTAAAAAAATTATATTTTTGTTGTTTTGGAAAAACATTTTTAGTGTATGTGTACTTAATTAAGCATATGAATAGCCATATATTAAAAAAAAATTTAAATCTGTTAACATAAATTTGTCAAATGAATGCACATATCATAATTTAAGTTCTATAATTTGTAATCTGTAATTATGCGGGCCCAATGTATTTTGCAATAAAGCCTCTTTAAATAATTACAATATTCATGCAATAAACCTAAATAAATAAAGCCAAAAGCCATTCATCATAAGACTATGATTTTATTTTTCAAGTGCATATTTGACAACGTAAATTTGCACTGTTCTTGTATTTTAAAGGAGTATTGGAATATTGTGAATAAAAAAGTAGAATTTGTTAAAAAAAACTTAGGTGAACCATTTTTGTTCTGTACTGTCAATGAAATAAAAATTTTTAAGTCACAAGTTTGTTGGGAATTTTTTCAGTTCGTAAATATTTGAAAATGTTAACCATGCATTTGCAATTTGATTGCATAATCATCCTTAATTTTAAATTATGCCTAATATTTTACCTTTTGCTTACAAAGAAAACTTCAGAGTTAATTACTGATAGACGACGGCCTTAATTTAGTAATTATTACTTAATTGTATGAGATATGACGTGATTTGACGTAGACATTCATTCAATTGATGTGTGTGTCAGTGAACACTTGAAAGAGAGAAAAATTGTCGGAATCCGGAGATCTCAGTGTTTGGCTAGGATGTACTTGACCTGCCAACCCTCGTCAAACTGTTACTAATGCGTGCAGCGGGAGGTTGGCCTCGAGACAAAACGCACTTAGTGCTATAACAGCATAAGGGAGTCTGTCTTCTTAACCAGTCACCGATTTCTAAACACGCTAGCCAACAAGGTAAAGATGACTCTTAAGTATTTATTTACGTACTTCAGATGAATATCTGTATAATTGCAGAAATTAAATACTGTATTTGGATATTGTTAAAAGGTAGGTAATGTAGTAAAAAAACAATGCTCCTTTCCGCAAGTACTTAATTTGTGTCCACGGGACTTTTGAGTTGGTATTTTGTCAGGATGTAATAAAATGGTTGTTTACCCATGTGGGTTTGCTCCATTATTTTAAGAACAAAATTTAGAAAATCTTAGGTGTTTCGATATGCATGGAATGTAAAGATTATGAATTTTCATAGATTTTGTTAATTTCCGTGATTGTGTGAGACAAGAAAGGCATATTTTCAAAATCGAGTTTGCGTGATGTAATGCTAGTAATAAATTTTAACGTGGTTATTATTTGCATAATAGCTGTTAATTATAACGCTGGTGAGCAGGACAATTATCGGAAAATAAAAATTTATATTTGTTACATTGTTCGTGTTTAAGAATGGTATATGATGCAGTAGATCAACATTTGAAATTCTGTATTCCAGGGTAAATATGTTTTGTGATTTATGTGATTTCAATATTATTATAATGTATTTGCTTATTTGTAATATTTATTATCTGGTGGAAATGGCATCGTTTTTGTGAATGATATTTAGGTTTCAATTATTGTTAGTTATTACTGTTTTAGTGCAGAAAATGTAGGATTTTCCCAGGGTGGAGACCAAGAAAAAATTTCGGAATAATTCTAAGAAACTTAAAGGTTTGTTCCCAATGCAAGCATTAGATATGGTTTAAATCTAGCACCAAGTGTTTGGGTACTCTGTTACTGAAAACTTGGAAAACCTGTTGCCATAAACTTATTTCATCGATATAATCGGGCTTGTCATTTTTATTTCCCATTAATTTATGTTGGTAACTCATAATTAGGTTTTATTAAACAACTTTTATTCGATATGTAAAAATTAACGCGAAATTTTGCCTTACGTTAATATTATATTGGTTTAGAGAAATTCAATTTTTCTAATTTCAAAATAATCTTTTGTAATTGCTAACAGGTAAGCAACACGCACGCTGCCAGAAGTTTGCGCCAGTCAAAGAGGCACCAATATACGTATAAGGAAGGTACATCGTGAATAGGTTTCTGAGAAACTCGTCAATTTAATCAATTATAACTAGGCAGATATAACTTTATTGGTTTAACGCCGTTTCGTTGTACGGGTATTCTGGCATGCTGACATTTACCGCTGCACTCTGGTGGACGCTCTGGTCATTTTTGTCTAAATATGGGGCTTGATGACTGTCATAGTTGGTTCAGTGATACGTATTAATAAGTTGCACGTGCTGTGTTTGCTGTCTGAAGGCGACAACGCCGAAGTTTTTTCTCACAGAAATGCACAAGCTGTTCAGTGTTGGTGTCAAGCGCATTTGGCTTCAAACACACCCCCTCCCCCATCAAACTTTTTTAAAAAAATCCGTCCCTCGAGGAAAGAAAGTGAGATATACAGAATCTTTGCAAACTTAGTGCTTAAACTCCAGACATAGTTTCTTTGGACAGGTAGTAACCCAAAAGTCCAATACACTTATATCTGGAAACGTACTTTTATATAAAATAATGTACTTAAAAATTGTGGCGTACAACACCTGCAGAATGAGGCAAATATTTGAACAAGTTGCATATGCCGTAGGAGCGTGACACTAGATTATAACATACGCAGCGTCGTGCGCCTACTTCCTATGCAACTCTTCCTACACGCATGATCGCACTGCCCTGTTATCTAGGCGTTGTACGCCGCAACTTTGAACATAAAATTATTTAATATAAAAATTAGTTTCCGGAAATTAGTGTAAAGGGCTTTTGTGTTATAGGCCATTCATGGTTACGTCACACCATTCTGAAGAACTTCTAAAGTTCTACTTTTGGTTACGATTACGTATCCTTCCACTACATGTAAACATAAACACTGCAATGTGAATTCTACGTTTTAACTGTCAAATGCTTTGTTTACTGTTTACAGCTGTTCAAAGAATTCTGTCATAATTCAAAAACCATATCATATGAATGTTCACAATTTAGGCCTATAACCAAATTTAGGTCAGATTTATGACTTGTTAATCATTTTTGTATTGACAATAGTTCTTACGCTTATTATTTTACATTGTAAACACATCTTTATACACGAAATAGCACATTCCACATTAATATTCTACCGCGACTGTGTTTAACCCTGTTACAACTGTGGGGTGGAAGAACTGCAGTATTTGACCTTTTGTTATTGATATGTGTTGGGTTAGGTAGCTAAAACGACTGCCTCAGTTGGAATAAATACTCAAACGAAGGAATAACCAGTCCAACGAAAATACACAGTAAATTTAAGCACGCAACTTGTGTCGCTTAGTTTTTGTATGTAGCAGCAACAAACTTAAAAGATAGTGGTGAACATTTACACAAATAGGCCTACCGTAAATTTTATTCCGCTAATATTTCTATGCATTGGTACGTACTATTTTCTAAGTTTATTTCATTATGTATTAAAATTTATCTAGCTGTGCTTAGTATTTTGTTAGGAGTGTGGCAAACATTCAAATCACAGAAACGTAAGCACGTTACACAATTGTGTTTCACACACCTAGGACAAAGTTACAACGTCGTTTTAAAAAAACAGACGTGAATTTAAAAAAAAATTATTTCGTCTTAAAAACGGGTTACAGTTAAAACGTATAAATTTCGCACGTCCAATATTTGCAATCGCACACACACTGGCATTCCTTAACGTAAAGGCAACAATACTCTTTCACATACAGCGGTCACGGCGCACATTACAGTATATTTATTCCTGCCGTGGAGTAATAGAATTATCACAACATCGTAACTTGCCTAAGTATGTTTAAAAACACAACGTGTACAAACTTGATGTGGTAATTTAAAGTATTTTTCACAAGAAGAGAAATTAACACTTCGTTCAGCAACACGCCATGTCATGTCGCCAGTCACCTCTTCTGCCAACTTCGGATCTGTAACCGTCCCACCATCACATCTAAAGTATTCAAACAATACAATCTCGTTTCAATTCAGAATTTTTTTGCTATAATAGGAACTAAATATGCTCAAATTGAAAACATGTATAAATTTCCTGCTACGACTAGTGGTGCGAAACTTCTTGAGAAAGAGGAAGAGAGAGATAGAGATAGAGAGAGATAGAGAGAGAGAGAGCGACAAGCTCCACCTCACCTGTTCAAGTTTCTTCCTCGGACGAAAAAAATCACCATGTCACTAGGGCCTACACACCGTAATTTGCGCTGATATTTTTAATTGTAACAATGAAATAAGTTTCCTTTAGTTCTGCCTAAAAAATAAAATATATTGATAGTCAACATTTAATTTACAAATAGCATACCAACAAACTAAGTTAAAACATAAAAAGGCTTTTGGGGAGTTTTATATTTTATTTGTGTTTAAGTGGAAGGAAAGAGACACGCACAACTTGCATTGGAGATACTGGGAATAAATTAATACTAATAGTGTGTTGGTGTGATGATGTGTGAAGGGGTTTCTGTACATACACACAAAATAAACTGCAGTGTACAAAGTGTGAAATGACACAAGATTCCCTCCTACATATAAATAAACATTCCTCCCTCTCTCCAGTCAACCCCCACAAACAAAACATATCACTGGCACTTGCGGAGAACATATCTGGTTAAATGAGAAAGAAAATTGTCTGGGCAGTACCTAGGGTGTGCAAGGAAAACGCTAAACATGTCTCATTCATCAGTTTTAATATTGTGAAAGTTTATTAAATAAATTGTTTCACATTAAACATACTCTTGAAAATATTAAAATTTCCTTTGTCTGCCTCGTACATTTAACACAAATTATTTTAATTTCCCTCGGTATGAGCGCTAGCCAGCGAGCATGAAACTCCTTTCTATCTCAGGGTACTCTAATAGACAGAAATTCCTCCAGAATTCTGACATTAAATTTAAATAAATAATTGCGTTGAATGACTGTTCAAACAGATTAAAAACACGTCACTGTGAGACAGGATGTTCAAAAGTCTTTAAGTGTTCCAGGTGAAGTACTTACAGTTTAGCCGGGTATACCTTCTTCCCTCAGCCATTATTGAAAAAATAAAAGTTGGATTAGGCTTATATCTCCTCATATTATTATAATATAGCAAATATTGGGCTTCTTCTTCGCTTGCCCTCTGCTCTATGATACTTTAAAACATGTTTCATAACAATATTTAACATTTTGATACACTTAACTTAAAAAAAATATAATTATCATTTGAGCAGCAGCATCTTAGAGAGAAACTGGTCCAAATGAAGCCTAGTCTGAGAAGAAGGAAGAAGGGAACTAGGCGGGCTAGCAACCCACTTCACAGATGATGGCGTAAATTCACGCACCCAATCATAGTCAGCATCCGCCCTGGAGCTGTCTGAGATGTGGATAACGTGAATACGGCAATGAAGTTTACCTGTCAAAATCATATGGTAGCTGCTGAAGTAACGAGTGTTTTTGTTTACATGGCGCGCGTCTCCGACCCCGCGCATGCACTCATCTCTGGCACCCTTGACTTTAATAAATACGCCTCTAAATGACAAACAGACATATCCAAACTAGTGTTTCTACCAAATAAACAGTTTTTAAACATAATGTGTCAATTTTTCCCTTCGTTGTTTGTAAACAAACAATGTTCACTTTTACCGCGACGTCGCTTTAAACTCAACGTCTGTCAAACCATGACTTTGAAAATGGAAGTAAAACGTAGAAACAATGTAAGCAATTATTACCTTCACACCAAAACACACAAATATTTACATTACACTTCAAATCATGGGAAATTACTTTAAAACACGTAAAGCATAAAATAAACAAACATTCTGAATCTCTAAAAACAATATTTTAACTGTGAACTATTTCTTACTAGCAGTTGCCAACACATATCTGCTCTCGCTGTTTTTAATTCTTAAAACGAAATAAATATTACAAGTTATAGAAGATACTAACGTAAAGTTTAATTTATTTAAGAATACAATACTTCAAAGTTAATCAAAGCGTTATATATTTGTGGTGTACAAGTCATTTAAAAGACAGTTTGACATGTTACTCCTACGGTGATTTCGCAAAGGTTCGTTTAAAAACATCTGAAGAAACCGTGAATGGACTATACTATTGGTACAAAGAAACGATGTATGGTGTTTAGGCACTGAGTNAGAAACAATGTAAGCAATTATTACCTTCACACCAAAACACACAAATATTTACATTACACTTCAAATCATGGGAAAATACTTTAAAACACGTAAAGCATAAAATAAACAAACATTCTGAATCTCTAAAAACCATATTTTAACTGTGAACTATTTCTTACTAGCAGTTGCCAACACATATCTGCTCTCGCTGTTTTTAATTCTTAAAACGAAATAAATATTACAAGTTATAGAAGATACTAACGTAANCGAAATAAATATTACAAGTTATAGAAGATACTAACGTAAAGTTTAATTTATTTAAGAATACAATACTTCAAAGTTAATCAAAGCGTTATATATTTGTGGTGTACAAGTCATTTAAAAGACAGTTTGACATGTTACTCCTACGGTGATTTCGCAAAGGTTCGTTTAAAAACATCTGAAGAAACCGTGAATGGACTATACTATTGGTACAAAGAAACGATGTATGGTGTTTAGGCACTGAGTNGAAGGGGGGTATAGGAGTGTGGAGGCTAATGTCAAAGAAGGCAGCCACGGATGGCGGAGACGACGTTGAATAGTTGGCTCCCCTGGGGCGCGCCACGACGCCATACACCACGCTCACCTCCCAGTGCTGCCAACCATGAATATGCATGAGCGCAGCAGAGATCCCGGCCTCGCTTGCCACCGTGAGCACACACTCGCACCCCGGCCCCTGGACATAATGCGTGCGCTGTCGTTCGTTCCGGCGACTGCGNCACCGCGAGCACACACTCGCACCCCGGCCCCTGGACATAATGCGTGCGCTGTCGTTCGTTCCGGCGACTGCGCGGTGGCCCACCAACCTGTCATTATTATCCTCGCCACCTTCGCCCGTAGTTAAAGAGATCGTCGCCGAGCGCTGGCTCTGCCTTGTCGCGTCGCTGAAACTGCGTCAACTGCACGTCGAGCACCAAGTAAGGTGTAATGCATCCATAACGGTCATGATATGTGCTCTTAAACGAGTGCTGGTCGTCAAAACGAATTCGTTATTATTTTATATTTGACGAACGCATATTCAACTTGTAGACATTGCTTACATTTACTATAAGATATAAACTAATTTAGACTGCATATTTCTTGCATAATGGTGCGTCAAAATTACGTTTCTAGTATTTTAGGGATGTATAAATAATAAACACTAACTTACTTACCGAAATTACGTAATTCAAATTAAAACCAAATACCATGTGTTTCTTTAAAAAATCTTAAAAATTATGCTGTATATACATTCACATATTCTAAAATTTGTTTAGATAAAAGAAGGTATTATTTNCCATGTGTTTCTTTAAAAAATCTTAAAAATTATGCTGTATATACATTCACATATTCTAAAATTTGTTTAGATAAAGGAAGGTATTATTTATTTTATATGTAGCTTTTTATGGTTATTTCCAAATTAAACTTTGCTAAGCATGCCTTAAAAAGAATTTATATATTATCTTTAAATCTCTCTTGTTAAATTTTCTGTAAACTTGTTATTTTATTCTTACGCCCCAAAAACACTAACATTGTTTTGAAAAAACCATATGTTCTAAATTTTTTTATGCGGAGAAAGACTACTTAGAAATCGTATGTTAAATAACATTTCGTAAAAATATTTTTAAAAATATATTTTTTGTTTCCAGTAATTTTAAAAACAACACTATATATTTTGGCATGCCACATTCTGTAGTTATCCTGTGCCTAAGCACAAATAATTTTAGACAAAACAAAGTTAAACTAAATAATTTGAAACAAAATGTACATAAATTGGCAGCACCATATTGATTCATATAAAATCGTTCAACACCAAATCTTTGAAAATACAAAAAAGCATACAACAATAAAAAAAATTGTAACACAATAAATTACAAACTTAAAAGTATTACATAAGCTCCTCACTCAAAATTAACGTTATCATACGTACATAAAAAAGTTGAATACAATTATAGACAAAATTTTTAAATGGTTCAAATACTAATAAAGTTGACTAAAGATTATTAATGGAGCATTTAACCAAAGGAGGGCAGCCAAGAAGCTCATTAAAAACTTCTTTACTAAAAATACATATTAAAAAACTGTAATAAAAAATTAAATTAAAATAGAACATCAATGGAGGCAGTCAAAGACCCATCGAAGCTCCAATTGATTAAAAAAAAAGGACAACCACGTTTAAAAGGTTACTTATTTACTCCCAACGCGTGAGTTGTGGACACACAGCAAAGACTTGTTAACTTTAAGGTAAACTACAAGTTAAAACAAACTGAAGCACGCAGGAAAGCTAGAATTTAGTTGAACCAAAACCAAATTTAAGCAAGCGAACAAAACCACAATTTAGAAAAAGACTAACTCACTACATACTCACTACACAAAGTTAGGCCCAACAATTATTAAAAACACTCAAACAGACCCAAAAGACAAAGCTGCGTCAAAAACTCACCGTTTCATGTTCCTCCACATTACGGCTGAACACGTAACGAAACAAGCTATAAGTGCCTCATATACACCCACGTCCCAAGGACGGGTAAATTGACTATTTTTGATATACTCCTAATCTTCTTGCAATTCCAGCAGGCGTCGACCCGACGAGGAATAGTCTTAGACTAGGCGTAGAATAAGAATAAGGCAGGCCGCCATTTTGCATCACCGGGACGCCACTCCCTCGGCGCGGGGGAGGTACAAGCCCTTGTGAGAGCTCTTGTATTCGTACAGCATTTCTAGCACCCAGGTTGGCGATTGCTAGCCCGTCCCGCCTGGCTGTTGATCAAATTGTTATTCTGCGGCAAGCCAGCAGTCTGTTATGTTGAAGGACCCCTGGGTAGCGCCAGGGGACATGTTACTCATGACTGTTTCCTCTCCTTCCCTGCCTGTGGGGGAAAGAAGAGGAATGGTTCCTAATAACCCGTATTAAGGCCGGCACAGAGTGTGCAACTACTTATAAACTTGCCTACTTTACAAAAAAAAAATGACGACGCACAAGGAGGGGAAAACAAGGGTGGGGAATCAGGGGAGAAAACGGGAGAGGAGCCGAGCCGAGTATAGAGAAAGCCACCTCGGAGAGTTGAGATACCAAAGACGTAAGGCGCAACGGCGCTGGCGTCGCAAGCATAATGTTAACTCAGAAAGTTATCTATTAATTTTTTATGTACGTAGTTTTAAGTTATACTGTGTTATAGATTATATTATTTTACTGTAAATAAAACAAATTGATGTTACTTCTTTGGCGTATACTGCTAGTGGCCAACATGGAATCCTTGTGCAACATTTGTTTTAAGAAAACATATAGGTGCTTCGTCGGGAGAAAAATTTTTTTTCCTCTCCAAACTTGGAAAATTTCTCTGAACGCAATACTGATGAAGTCTACTCGACAATTTTTATCGGTAGTGGTTTTAAGGATCAGTGTTAAGTAATTGGCAATAAATGAGCACTGATGCAGTTTCGGTGCAGAGAGGGAGAAGATAGTACAGAAATGCCACGGATCAGAGATACTTGGGCGAAGTTCATGTAGTTAAAATAATTATTACCCACTACTGTTGTGACCGTGCAAGAATTTAGAAGACCTAGTTAGTTGCTCATGCGCACGCAGAAGAATGCAATTGCCTAAAAAATAAAACTGGGAATTATTTTACTTACAGGCTGAATAATAACGAGTATTTGTGTCGTGAACTGAAACTGGATTACTTATTTAGTAAGACTTCAGTTGAACAAGCACTTTTTCTCCGAAACTTGCGACAAACCTAGTTCAGATGGCTTTCGTTGCACAAACCTCTAGAATGAAGATGCACTTATATGGTTTTTTCATTAAGCTTTTACTCTGATACATGCTGAAGAAATACGTGCAACTTTAATTTAAAGTCTGTCTTACGGTTTGTAGAAAATTGTCAATTTAAAAACAAATATATTTTTTCAGAATGTGTCTGTAAACTATATAAACTTAGTAAAATAGTGCAATTGTTGAGCATGGGTCAAATTACCTTTTGTCAAATTTCCGAAGTAAGACATTATTTACCAATTTGTTGAGATACTTTGTTAAGTAGCGTGAAATACAACTTATATTTGGTCATAATATTTTATTTAAGTAGAAAGCTAACAACATTTTTAAAGATTATTTTTACTAGTTTTCTAAGGGAGTTCAATATGAATTCTTGTATATTGCTAGTCTTGTATACTATTGATTTGGTACAATAATATTTATATTAAATTTCTCTGTTTCGATTTTGTTATGTAGCCACTAAAATTATTTCGCCTTTGTACGGCACTTAAAACTGCAAGTTTCAACCCACAAATGTTCGGAATGGGATGAGTTGTATATTGTGTATTTACTTGATTACGCTTACAGAGCAACGTTTTATATTCACTGTAAAGATAAACGCCTCCTAAGCGTCCAACCTCTATATACAATACCGTGAAACTGATGAAAATTAAAAACTTAATGCAAAACCACTCGGAAGTGTGGTGTGGATTTCAGTTACTGACGTCCCAGCTATTAAAGCAAAATGCTAAAGGAGAGGGGAGCTTATAAATTTTACTTAACTACTTTTACATATGAAACCGACACAGACATCCGAGGCACACCCGGGACTACAGCCTCGGAACCCCTCGGTCCGAAGTTAACGCTCTCACGTCTCGGTGTTCGTACCTTCAATATCTCGAGTATACGATGGTTTAAACATTTTCGTGCCTATCATCGTATCTGGAACAGCATCCAGTAGCTGAACGAGTTAGCTTAATATTTATTGTTATTTCTACTTATGGCAGCCACAAATTGCCAGAGAGACTCTCGAAGATCTTTGGCGACGAGGACAGCATCTGCGTACTGGCGCGCTGCTGGCAGTGCGTTGGTTCCACTCGCACTGAACAACCAACGCTGGTCTGCCGTTTCAGCTAAGGCGAACACGTACTATCTATCTGTGTTGACAGTCGATAGTGTAATTGCCGGTCTGCTATGCATACTATCATATGGGCATTGGTTTATTTCCTTTTCCAGAATTCCTCCGCATTGAACTCCTGGATCTTGCTTCCCTGTGGTCCGAAGGTGCAGGCGTCAAAGCCCCAACCCACCAGCGCAATGTGTTTGCTTGTTTACACCTCACTGACAGAAATGGTTACCAGCAATGCCAGAATCTCCTGCCTCCTGACATGATTCTCTTTATAAAAGGGTGTTTTTTTAATGAGTGCAGATGTTTTGGCGAATGCGAGGGGTGTCAAGACGAGTGTTTTGATGTAACGAACATGGTGTCGGAAATGCATCGTTACGCTACAAATAAATTAACTCGCAAAAAACATATGCTGCAAGCACTAATTATTACGTAAAGAGCATGTAGCACAATCACTCAAAGCTAGTTGACATCGAAACCGCAAGTACAGTATTACAATTGCTCAAAGTGATGGCCGTTGGCCTGGTTGCACGGCGACCTACGTCGCACCAGTACCGCTGCACTCGAGGCAGCACACGTGGCTGTGGTGATGGTTGTCGTCGTCGACTTGACTCTGCCACGTGGTTCCAGCAGCAGCGCATTACTATTCCACACTTCCCTCCTATTGTGTTATGGACAGACGAGGCACTGTTTACCCGCGAGGGCATCTTCAAAAGCCACAGTGCGTCTTGAGTTTTATTATTTTATTTGTAGCATACGGATGCATTTCCGACACCATGTTCATGACATCAAAACACTCTTCTTTACACCCCCCTCCTTATTTTCCGCAAAATATCTGCATTCATTTCAAAACGTCCTGTGAGAGTGTGTATTCCTCACATAAATATAGACGGAAAGTATATAGTGACATTTAGCCTAACTCGCTTCCTAAGGACGGTACAAGCCTGTACAGGTGGAGATGAGTGACAGGTTCATTGTGAAATAGCACGGGACTAAATCTACTTAGACCTCTGAAAGTATATGTAGTGTACCAGTAAATGCGGTAGGTACCACACAAACACACACAGAGTAGTGAAGCCTTGCACTCGACTCCAGTGCGACTGGACATACCTATGTCTGGGTGGCAACCACCAATTTTTCCATAACCTGTCACTTATGTACACCGGCAGTATTTTCTGCAGATTTATATGTTCATTTACTGATACAATGCACGTACTTTCAGGGGTCTACGTAAATTTTGTCCCGTGCTATTCGCAATAAACTTGTCGCTTACCTCCACCTTCACAGGCGCGTGTGTACCTACCATCCTTAGGAAGCGAGTTAGGCTAAATACCGTGTAACCCCTGCGTGTAACCCCTGCATACTTTTCGTCTATATTTATGTGAGGAACCACTTGACGGAATTTGTCGGTGATTTTTGTGAACATACTGTGTGTATATGTACTTGCATAAAAAATTTTATGCCTCATATTTCTTGCATAATCGCATATCAGAATATCAATTTTAGCGTTTTAAGACATACAATAATAATACTAACTCACTTACCGAAATTATGTAATAAAATAAATGAGTCAATCGAAGATAATTTTTTAGAATCGCTCGCGGTTTCTGTAGTTTTTTAGAAATATGTAAATTTCTTTATATTATATATTTGTAGCAGTCTATGATTGTTTGTAAAAGATACATTTTGCTAAGGATACATAAAACTATTACGCTCTGAACTGTAGTGCAGGGTTTTCGTCGTGCTGCTTCTACCTATTGGACTTTAAGCGGGTACCCTGTCATTTTGTTGGCGGAAAGTCTGTGTATTAATGTTCAGTGCATGCCCCTCGAGTACTTTTGTATGTATATAACACAAATATATAAAGATACAGCACCTTGAAAAAGCAGTTTTAAGTAATGATGGAGTGCCCCGAAATGGTGTTTGTGATGTGCGTGATGTCTTGGAAAGTAACCGGCAGGCATAGACTGAAGTGTGTTTTCTTTTCGTAGACAATCACATTAGGCGCACGTCTAATAGTTTCGCAAAGTAAACCTGGATTTCAAACACTCTGCAAGACGGGTTTCAAGCACCAGGCAGGAGGGTTTTGTTTAAACTGTAAAAACACGTACTCAGGTTTTATCCTGGTTTCGTTTATGTGGCTCTGTTAGGTAAAGATACTGCGTTAAAAAAACGAGAGGAGAAAACGCACATGTGCAGTAACGATGGCCGGCTACAAACTCACGTGCAGTAATTACAGTTGGGCGGTCCACAGGCTCTCGTTGATGTTTATTTACCAAAGAATTATCGTTGATTGATAAAGCACTTTAGAGAGCACTGCTCTCGATCTTCTATTCTACCACATGTAAACTGAACTATGCCGTAGACCCTCGCTCCAAGAAATTATTCGCAAATTTACTCTACGAGTGTACACGTACAGTGAGAAAGCGCGTATGGTAAAGTTATTTCCCATACATTCATGCTAGCCTTCCTACATTCTCAGGAAACAGTCAAATGCTTAGGAAACATCCCAACTTTGTATAGTAGCGACACTAAACATTCCATATTTGTAGTCAGTTGTGTGGTAAAATTTCCTTACGATATGTGGACTAAAAACTCCCTATTCCCTTCAGGAAGTTTACCAGAAATTTTTTATACCACTTTATTCATTCGCCGCTTAAGTGTAACTGCGAAATTGTTAGGGAAGTAAATATGTTTCTTTCCGATGCACTAATTCTCACTCTCATGTGCCTACAACAAGCAGAAAATAACTTTAATTAAATAAATTTCCACAAATTTAAACGTCACACTATTATTACGAAATAAAATATGTAAATACTTTTCCTATCACGCTGCCACCTTTAGTGGAATAATGCCAGTCAGTGTGTCCGTAAACGTAAACGCATTTATAAGCAGCGAGCTTTTCAAATATTTGTTTGAAAAGTGTTCGACTAACCGCGACGCCGGTATTAAAACAGAAATAATTATTCCCACAGCCATGTCCATGTACATAACCACTGCCATAGAAAAAAATCCTGGGCTACAATACACACAATCAAACCTGATGTTTTTATTTGTTCGTCAATAAGTTTTCACATACAAATTTTTTGCTAATAGATATTTGAATTTTTACTCGTCTATATATTTACATATTTTAAAATCACTTTTGTATGTAGACATATGTCTAGTTAACAGTCGTGATGGATACAGAAGAATTATTTTAGCTGTTTCAGTTGTAATTTTCATAAACCATGTGCTGAAGAAGCAAATAAGCACAAAAATTGAAAAAAAAATATAAATTGCGTGAAATCTGGGCTTTGTGCCCGGAAATGTAGGTACAGATGTGAAAGTGACTTTGACAGGTGTAGTAATAAAGGTAGATTCTGAATGGCTTCATATAGGTTCTTGCAGAAGAAAGTGAAAAGTTTGCCAACTTGTTATGCGGTTGTGCGTTGGAAAAAGTGATGGGCATTATTATGTGTGGTTGTAGCAAACACCATTCTACAGAAGGTTTTCCACTTTTATCGTTATTGGTATGGTTATGGTTATTTCAATTGAAGTAAGGCCTTAAAAGTTATGTCTACGCCTGACTGTCAACGCCTGCTCAGAAAGTTAACATCACTGAGTATGCGTTGTGGCAGTCTCTAGCAGAATAGGCAAAGGCAAAAGCAAATGGAAAAAACTTGTTATAAAGATGTGCCAATTCTGTAGTAATTCCACAAATAACTACCCTCGCGGGAAACACGATTGGAGGAGGAGTTAGTCGCCAGTTTCCGATCGCCAAGGTTGCCGGTTCTACCCCCGCCGGGAGGGGTTGACATGAGAAGAGTGTGACATGGCTATCCTACTTGGCGTGAGATCAACATAAAGATATTTACTTTCTACTATCCTCGTACTATACAATTACATAACAAGCAAAATAATAACTTTAAGGATGGTTAAACAAACATTTTAAAGAGTGGAAGTATTTCCTATAGAGTGATGCCTGAGAAATACTGCGAGGCGTCCCTAGGTAAAATTAGAGGAAGTAAAAACACACTCCAGAAAAAAATAGTGGCTACACAATTTCAAGAATTAAAGACTGTAAGTTTATTTATTATGAACTAACACAAAATGGGGATTGTACAATTTTATAAGAAGTGACAGTATTCCATAATGTAACATTGTTGGTTTGATTGAGGATTATCAACGCTTATACAACGTAAGAAATGTTTCTGGTAAACTTCTTAATATGTAATGGAAGTTTTTAACCTACATGTAGTCTCGGACAGTTACCATACATTAGTATACAAATACGGAAGTGTTTAGCATGGCTACTATGTGGATTTGGTAATGACAGCACCCATTAAGCTGTTTCATATATGTACCTCTGTTTCACATATGCACCTGTTCAGGAGCGCTACCACGTGTGTATAAGGAAAAACTTCACCATAACAGTTTTCGTATAATTCCTAAACACTGGGGTGGTACATTTCCGAACTATTTCTTAAAGTGTAGAAACGTGACTTGCGTAATTTTATTTTGTGTAAGCATAATAGCTGCAATTAAACCTCTCTGCCCGAACACTGCCAAATAAAAGCAATTTACACAAAAAACCTACTAAAAATGGTTTAATACCTTTCAATCTGTTCTTTCATGGAGGGCTCGAGTCATTCAAGGAGCAGCGCATTTACTAAACTAAGATGACCGCACCCTTCAGCACAAAAACATTTCTGTGAAAATATTGGTGCCCTAAAAACAAGGGTTAATGAATCAACCTAAGATGCCGCAACCCAGTACAGCTTATTGGAAATAAAATACACCGCGTTTCACAGAGACTTGAAGGTTTACAGAAATGTATTACAACTAAACCACGTAACGTACATTAATAACGACAGTACAAAATAAACTAGGAACGCAAACAGTTTGTGTATATGTATGTTGCGCTACGCCATGAGTTCACAGTCTTGCCACTAGGCTTCGCACTCATCTACGCTCGTGTGTTGTTCAGTTGACATTCCTTAGTGGTCTGCAATGACTGCTACACGTGTTGAGAAATCGTTCTGTGTTTTTGGAATTTCGTACTACGAAATTAGCACCTAGTACCGTGCGCCCCGAGATCACCGGGCCTCACACCGTGAGCCTTTTTTGTGTGGTTTCATCAAAGACAGAGTGTACGCCCCACTGTTGCCACCGTAATATTGCACACATATGAGAGCAGATCGTCACAGTGGTAGGCACTATCGACAGGCCTATGTTGATGCGAGTATGGCAGGAACTATACTATCGCGTGGGTGTATGCCGTGTCACACGAGGTGCACACACTGAACATTATTTGTAAGGGTCACAAAAAACTGCTCTAGTTAATCGTTCTTTATGCACTGCTTTCATTACTGCGCGTTTAGTGATTCCGTTGCAATATTTGTAATCCCTCAGTTTTTTTAAAACATTCTGTATTCTGTTTCTGCAATTGTTATAAATTAATTTTGTTGGTGAGATATTTCTATATACATACACGTACATTTCAACAATAATTGTTACCTAGTCATGGCAGTAATAATTCCTATTGCCTTATATGAATCAAGAATAATTAGGATATTGATGGAACTGGGGTGGCATTCGAAAAGTACACATTAAAGAACTACACTATCAGTTGCCTGAACTGGTGACGGAAAAGAATTGGCTTGGATCGAGCCATGTACTGCGCAGTCAATCGTGGTCGAACTCACGACCTACCGAGATATGCAGCGCATCGCCAAATGCGACTGGTCCTAGTAAAATTGTTTACATTGAGCCCGTTCAGCGGAAAAAGCTATGCTGCATCACTTTACGCTTTGTGTCATTCAGCTCACTGCTGCAAGGTAGCGCCCGTGCAGCGATTGTAGCGATAAATAGTGCTTGCTGCATCTCCGCTGCAAGCGGACGACGTACACTGTAACAAAAATTGTAATTTTCACTGAGAGATTGTTTGTAATTTTACAAATGTTTGTAACAGTACAAAAATTTATCTTGTAAAATTACTTGTTTGTAAAACTGCAAGTGCCATGTTTTCAATAGACCTCAAGAAATGTTTGTACTATACTGACCCGTATCCTAGAGATCACGCAAAATGGCGGACACCCAACAAAGTAAGAATGTACATAACTGTTTGTGCAAAAACTATGGGCGATGTAAAGTGTAGTTGCGTGCAAAAATAAATGTATTGCAAGTTTCAATAACGTTAAGCACTCAAAACGACTTAAACAACCATAATAAAACTATGACAATTCTTAACTGCTAATGTCAATGTTTCATATCTACATAGAACACTGGAAAAGAAATAAATGCGTTCTTCTTAACCGAATAACTTCGAAAATATTTTGTAAGTTTTAAATGCTATATTTAGTTTTAAAAAATTCGTAAAATACGAAATGTCAAGTTGGTGTAGTGGTAGAAGATGTAGGCTAATACCACAAGGAATGTGATTTCTTGTCCCTGTGCTGGCAAGCTGTGAATTTCATTTTCAAATAATTTTTTTTTCTAGTGTCTGTTAATAATTCATGGCATTTGTATTCCAGAAGCAAAGAAAAATATGATGTCCACTTTTCAATAATGTAAGTTGTAATACACCTATCATTTTTAATATTACAAATATATGTTTTGCATATTTTACAAGAAAACTGTTTGTAGTTCTACAAAGAATTTTCTTCGCGACTGGGTTTCCAAATTTCTTTTTTGTGAAATTAAAATTTTTATTTAGAGTGTTTGCCAGACTATATGTGGAAATGGTTTCATAAATAACATTGTGCTACTGATGGAATTACGTACAGTACCACTGGAAGTGAGACATTCGCAAAGAAGAATGAATAGCATGCGCATTGCAGATTCTCTGTACTCTTACCAAAACTTGTGATTATCTTATTATTTTCAGAAATAAATTTCACTTCTAAATACATAAAAAATTATTCACTTCAAGTATCATAAAACCACACATTAGAAAATAAAAAAACGTCCCACTTAAAAGACAATACTGTTGTTAAGAGTAGTTTTGCTGCAGAACCTGCAACTACCGGGCAGAGCTACAGCAGTGCTTTGCTCGTTGAACGCACCGATCATCTTAACATTTTAAAAACAAACGTACCTGCTCTGAGAGTTAGTTTTTTTAATGCCAAGTGGCCTACGTTGGAAATCTTCATGAAAGGTTCCGTCATAACATACGTCAACATTGAAACAGGTAAAAAAAAAATTCGCATGTTGTGAATAACGGTGTTTATGGGTTCGACACACGAAGTATTTATCGCAGATGGTTGTCGCTGCTGATCTTTATAATGACAGAGAAGGGGCAAAAGATGGAAAAACAAATATGTAAATCTTGAACACGTAGGGCTGGTTTTTAAATTGACACGTTTGAATCTGAAGAAACCTTTCGCAAGAGAGTTATAAAATGTATTTTCCCAATAGTTTTTTTCTTCCACAAAATGAATATTTATTATATTTCTTCCCAGTTTTATTCCATAATCCTAAGCTAGGTTAATTGCAGCAACGTACCGAAGTGTGAGTAAAAGCCTAGTGGGCCTAATGTTATTATACATTCTCTTATGGTTTCGGGCTCCTAGTTTGGAGTTAAGTGATCATTGTAGGCAGTTTGGTATTTATTTCTTGTTTTAAAATTTTAGTTTCCCTAGTTTTAAAACTCACAGACACGGTGGTATCAAGGTCACCGAGAGATTATAGACAGGTTCAAGCAAAATATGTTCCTGATTTTCAGCATTATTCGTGTTTTCAGGTCAAGGTCAAATTCAAATTTGCTGAAGATCACTTTCGTACGACAACGCAGTGATAACCAACTAAACTGGCACTCGGGATGGCCTGATTTCGATTCTTGATCCATGAATTCTGATGACAGTTTTTCGTGGTTTCCCGAAATGATTCCAGGTGGATGCTGAGATGGTTCCTTAACACAGGCTATGGCAGATTCCGTCCCCATTCTTGTTCATCTGAGCATCTTCTAATGACCTCGCTGTTATCTAGATGTTTAGCCCAACTCATCTACTTACCTTCCTAAATACCTACCTGCCTATACAGCAATTTTCGTACGAGTGAGACTTCATAAATATGACAGGGATGGGATTGTTACATTGCTGAAATGCGTAATGGTTATCCACGTGCTATGGTTATAGCCTAACGTATTTATATTTTTAGGGCAATTTTTATTTTCCGTTTCTTGATATCTTCGAGGCGACTTTCTTGGGTCACTTGCGACTGTCAAGTTTGGAGATCACTTTCACATGAATCTGATATACGCGCGTCAGAATATGCATAACAATATTACTTTGAAATTTTTCCCACAACTTTAGCGTGATGATTAAAGCCGTTCCAACAATATGTTTATACATATGCGTTATTTGTGAACTAAAATTATTTCTTATAGTGTGTGTTAATGGGGTTGATGTGAAGCCTTTTAAGATTTTTAATTGTTGTAAACGGGTGACGTGGCCGCCAAATGCTGGCACAACAGTGCACGGACGCATTGTGACTGAGGTCCCAGCGCCCTGTCCAAACAGACGGTCGGGAACAGTGTACCGCGACCGCCAATTACGTTCCCAAGTAAACAGCTCATAAATTACCTGCTCGGTACAGCCCAACCGCATCGCAAATGCACGGAACTGTTGGAGTTTCCATGTCAACTGATGATTACAGTGTTTCCGTATGCTTTAAATATAACGAATAATCTTCCCTAGCACGTAATTCTCACTCACTACTGTGTGCGGATGTGAATCGAAACAAAACAATCGATTAGTCACATATCGATTAAATCAGAATGATACGATTAATCCATCTCGAATAATATATAACACGATGGGATCAATCAATATTTTTAATGTTATTTATTCCGAATTCTTAAGGAAAACTCAAAGTATTTAAACAAACTTAACATAACTGTGATCAATGCTTTAAAAAATTAAAGATAGCGAAAAATAAATTCCTGTTGCTATGTTTAAGTTGCACCAGATGAAAAGGAGTAAGTGCACAGTACCACGACTGAGGAAAATTATGCCATAGGCGTACTGCTCACAGATGTTCTGCTTGTTATTATAGGCATAATTGTTTTTTTTAGCATATGCATTAGGATAAAATACAATTTTACATTTTTGTGTATTTAATAGTTCAAAATAAAGTTGTTAGAAGCATGGACCATACCTACTAAAAATAATCAAATTAAATTAATCGATATACCTATTAATCTAAGCAATAGCAATCGATTGCAAAAATACGATTCATCGCAATGAAATAATTATAACCATACGAATAGAAACATAATCGAACATCCCTATTATTGTGTGCTGGTCGTATTGTCAGTACTGTCAATACATTTTTATGACGATCTCGGAGGATTTTTTTAATGGCAAGATACATAGTACAGGTTTGGGGCTGGAATTCCGTGTAAGTCATGGATTACGTAGCTTTCATAGTCCAAATTTATGTTTAGTTTAGTGTGTAAGCCGCTTATGGCTTAACTTACCAAGTAAAAATATTCCTAGTCTTCACTTGATCTCGCAGTCAGACAACACACCCATCTGTCTGTAAATGAAACATTCAGACTTCGTTTATGACATGTTAGCACGCGCTGGCTGTCATTAAAATACACAAACACGCGCAACTGTCTACATTAGTAGATAGATTATGGGGCTTCTGGAATAATAACATCGTGCTGTGGACCAGAGGACGAGGCAGTGGCATCTGGCTGTGGATCAGAAGTAGCATCGTGCAGTGGACCAGTGGATTAGCCACCAAATTCGATCCGCCGTCTTGGATTGCGTCACGGCCGCCATCTTATTTATATAATTTTCTAGTTCATGCTCTATCATTCCACCTTGGTACCTCCTGCTCTGTCAATCCATTCCGCCATGTTGTTTCTAGAATTTCATGTTCATGCTCTGTCATTCCACCTTGGTACTTCATGCTCGGTCACTCCATGTCATCATCTTGTTTCTAGAATTTTCCAGTTCATGCTATGCCATTCCACCTTGGTACCTCCTGCACTGTCATTCCTTCACATGGCATCTGGCAGAAGACCAGAGGACTAGTCGCCATTGTCATTCCGCCTCGGTACCTCATGCTCGATCATTCCACATCACCATCTTGTATGATTTTGTCCTACTGCAGGTAGGCAGATAGGTGTTTTTAGACACATTGTATTTCGTGTTGTGCATATGCGAGAAGGGATTATTTAGGCAGGTATGCAAGCTCGGTATCTTTGTAGAGTGCTGCAAGTGATTTAATCTTTCCATGCGTCACGATAGATGATAACATTTTCTGACCGTTAGAACAGCATACCATCATTTTCACTGTGTCCTCTCGGCGCGAGAAAGAAGTTCTGGATTATTTTAGTGGTACAGACTGCTTTTATAGACCGAAAATGAGTTAGCCATGGTGTTGGGTTTTGCAGGGGATTACAGGCACATAATTATTTCCAAACAAAAATTGATCATTTCTTAACTAATACACGGGCGACCTATTACAACGAAGTCTTGAGAGCCATTTAGCAGGAAAATAAACCGAAGTCGATATTTATCATCTGATTTACTTATATATTCTAGACGAATTGCAAAGTGCAGTGTATCACAATCAGGAACAAACATGTGCGGCATAGCTAAGAGTATAGAATTTTTCTCGTCTCCATGTTTTCTTTCCCCCCGTCATACTTAAAGATTTCAGCTTTAACTTATTTGCGAATTGACATGGCATGAAAAGTCATTCTCGGCAGGTGTCAGTCTCGGTAGAAGTCAGTCTGAGCAGGAGTCCAAGTTCGTGTATGCTTGAAGATGATACAAGCCACTGGAGATGTGAAATTGAGTAGGTTGAGTATGACAACATGCATGCCTTTACCGACTGCCCAAAAATACAATACTATTGTGCCAAGGTATTTAGTACTGGTCCACGCCTGTGACCCATATCCAAGACGGTTGCCAGAAATAATATGGTGGAAAGAAAAATGTGTTGGACACATAAAATGGTCACTAGTCCTCTGTTCCACACCTGCGACCCATATCCTAGATGGTTTACAGACACAATATGCTTTGACAGAAACAAGATGGTGGATATATACATTATGGTCACCAGTCCACTGGTGGAGAGATAAATAATGGTCACGATTCGATTGGTCCTCACCCGAGTGCCGTGTCCTAGATGATGGACAAACACAATATGACCACTGGTCCTCACCCAGAACCCTAGATGGTTTTCAGACACAACATGGTTGGACAGTAACAAGATGGATGATGAAAAAAAAAGTGTATGTGTGTATAAGGTTGGCGGAAAATATCGGCTGCTGAACTCTTGTTTTGGCTAAAATGTTCGTGACTTTTTCTGTTAAGCATTTAAAATGCAATATTCAGTGCGTCAGACACATTTATTGGCGCATTTGTTGTAAAAATACCTGTAACTGCAAAGAATTTGACTTTAATGAAATTTTATTCCATTGCGACCAATGGTTTTTGTGTTAAGAATTCACGTATAAGGTGCTTCCATATATACTTTTGAATCCTTCAGCCATAGGTATTCCTATTAAATCCAATACGGCACTCTGACATAGAAATGCAGTCGTCGGTTCCGATTTAGTTGAATTCATCTTAAAACTATGCGCCAGTAGACATGCAACACAGTACACTTACGTCTCTAATATTTAAAAACTTAAAATTTAAATAGATAAAATATTTTATTTATAAATATATATTTACATAACATTGTATTGGAACCAATTTTGAAAATATTCTCTACCGAAGATACATTATGCGGTATAATTGTGTTTGAAAATCTCGTCACTACATTTTAGGTACTCATCTTTAACACAATGTGGAAACTGACAGAGAGGCAAGAAATCTACATTTCTGCCTTCATTTTCGATTTTTTTTAAATACTGGACTGTAGATACATCACACAGTATGGGTTTTAATTTTTTTTATATTTACATAATTTTTTTTAAAATCGTATTAGCACTTAAAATATTATTTGTAATTTTTTTAAAATAAACATAGCTGTAGACATGTCATGTGCCGAAGTTAACTTTGAAAACCTTTAATGAAATACTATGGCCCAATTGACCACATCACCTTGATCGAAGTTAGGAGTAATACCTGTGACGAGAATTTGTTGACTGTATCTTGAGCGGGTGTAGAATGTCTGTCAACTATGCTTATAAGAAGGTTTGTGTCATAACTGACCACATCACCTGGATTGATTTCAGGAGAACTGTACCTGTGATACATATAGTGCTCGATATACTAATTTAAAAGTTACATAACAATCTATTAATTTAAATACATGACTTTTATTTATAAAATTATGCTTTTTAACATATAAAGTTGCGGCTTCATATACTACAAATCAGTCTTGGAAATACGAGTCCACAGTTACATTGCTCGGCGTAATATTTTCTGTATGATTTAAAAGTGAAATAAAATATATTACATTAAATACATAACTTTTATTTATAAATTATGATTTTGCGTAATTGATGAATGTTACATCATAATCAAATTATTTTATTAAAAAAAAACGAATCCATAGACAAGTCGCTCGATACACTTTTGTCTGTAAGTTTAAAAGTTAACGTCTTATTTATAAAATTACACATTTTCAGTGCCTTGTCAACATGACTGTTGTATAAGTTAACATAATGGACATAAATAACAAAGATTGTATTGTGGAAACTAACTACAAGGAATAATTATCCTAAACAAAAACAATTTAATTTTTTTTTTTCAGAATACAGATGATTTATTTATAATATTATTGCCTACTCACGGCTGCCCACCGACATCTAGGTTTGTGGTAAATGTGTCATTGCAATGTTTTGTTGCGGCAGAAATGAAAGTGGGTTAACAGTATTGAGCAGTGCGCAGTCAAGCACTTGCTCGAACTTCCTGGTCTTTGGTAAATGTGTCACGCTGCCATGATCGGAATGTGTTGTTGTCGAGACTTAACTAGAGATAGCTAATGGTACTGCCTGCCACAGCTTGTAGGCACAGATGCTTTTGATGCCATTGTCCCAGAAGCCCCAAAATCTATCTACTTACATCTACATAAATTAAACCGTAAGTGATTCAAGGTTATAATACGTACAATAATAAATATTACATAATTACCTGTCTACTGATATTTTTTATTTACTGAGGTTTTAATTTTACTTTCATCGCATTTTATTTCCTCTTGAAAATAAGCTGGAAAAGAATATATATTTTTACCATTTATAGATTAACTCCTCTAGCTAAGTTCCATTTTTTTTTGTCGATTCAAAATAATATGGTTGCCAAGAAATTACTTCATAGAATGGAAATATGTACGTACGGAAATAGAAGCAGAAAAATGAGAAGTAAAAGGGAACTTTGTGTTAAATATGATTTGT
Organism: Clitarchus hookeri; assembly: GCA_002778355.1. Classification (NCBI taxonomy): domain Eukaryota; kingdom Metazoa; phylum Arthropoda; class Insecta; order Phasmatodea; family Phasmatidae; genus Clitarchus; species Clitarchus hookeri. The sequence goes on from NQII01000089.1 coordinate 1,554,833, forward strand.
TTATTTATCTCAGAAATAATCAGATACGCGTGTGTATGTATGTGTGGTGTGTATAAATATACATATATAAACACACACACACATGTACATGAAGTATTCGCACAAAATAGAAATATTGATTATCTGTCGTGACATGTTGGAATGTGTTGAAAGTGAACTTCTTTCCCGTGACGTTTTTCTTGACAATCGCCAAAAAGACAAAGACAAAATCCAAACCCTTCTACTAGTACGCATTCATAGTATGCCATCATACAGTAAAAGATAAATTTTTTTTTAATTGAGAAGTAATTACACTTCATTCCGCCAGATTATTTTCTCACTGATGTTTTTAGACTGTCCACGGTAAAGTGAGCACTTTTGAAAGCCCTGCTGAGTTCCTTCTATGAGCTTGTTAGTTACGTATATTTTCGAATCTCGAAATCAGACAAGGATAACATAGTTTTAAAAATTAATTGAATTTGAGTTTAAGATGGTTTGCCAAAAATTTAACTAAGTTCAGTTAAATGTTTCTGCCTGGAAATAGTATCTAATTCTTGGGCAGAAATTAGTAGTTAAGTTAAAAGTTAGTGCCTGTAAAAAGTAAATGAGTAAAAGTTCACGAACCACTTTCTGTACGGAACAACTTTTATTATTTTAGCAGCAATAAATAAACACATTTATTACAGCAAATCAATGAACATAGTTTAATATTTCAATATAGATAAATAAACATCAAACCACCACATGTTCTATTGATTCCACTTTTCTAAATTAATTTGTTAAAGTTAACGCCGCAGAATTTTGGTGCAAATAAAAACTGCAGATACTAAAAGTTAGACTGAGATTTCAGTCATAAATAAAGTACTACGAAGATGTGCATTTAAATATGTTCCGATTTCTTATATTATTACGAAACAACCATGAAATGTGTGTGCATAAAAATGAGTTCTAACTTCCTTTAAAATAAGTTATTTATCTACAGAATCTATTTAGTTTAGGTAACTAGTTATTGATTGCTAACCTAACTAGTTTAATTAACTAGTTACTTGTTTGTAAAACTAATTACAATAGTTAAGTTAAGTATCATATTGCTAATAAGTAACTTACCTATTTAACGTATTTAACTTACTATCAAGTAAGTCCATGTTTGCTCAAATTAAACATTGTCGTGTGACTTTCAGCCGATGTTTACATCAGCTGCTCAGAAGTCTACTGCACACTCATTAAATTAAGCAAAAATAAATAACACGTTTTGTTATCTACACTAAAAACACGTGCACTTTAATTTAAGTAAATAATATCAGGTTGTGAAAATTGACTGATGTTCACGATATTCTTTTCTGTTTAGATATCAGTTAGATGCATTCAACTGTGGTCAACTCTTCCTAGGTCATAATAACATATGTTTTGATTTAAACTGTTAACACAAAAGCAGAAGAGTTAAACGTGATTCTTACTTCCGTTATAAAAACAACGCCAAGCAGTTTCGAACGATCATACTTAAAAAGTGTGATTAGCTGTAATGCTCGCCCGTTATACGCACCATGCCCATAAAAAATGCACTCACTTAGAAAATAAGGTGTATTTATTCATTAAACAGAAGACATACCTGTCTTAAACTATCATTAAGTGGCCTATGAGTTATGTTTAATGACATTTGCGAGTAAATGTAAAGAAAAGGGTTTGCTAAATTAAATGTTTTAAAGTGAAGTGAGTTCGTATATTTATCTTTCCAGTCGACTACAAAATCTCATTTTCACTCGGTATTCATTGAGAGTGTCAATATATTTGCAGAAGTATAGAAATTTTCTACTGAAATAGCCTACGACGTATTGTATAAATACCTCAAAAATCAAATATTCACAACTACTTAAATGCAAATGACGGTAGTTGCTACTACATCACGAGTGACGAAAGTATTTGTCATTGAAAATCAGAAGCTGAACCGAATTAAACGGAAATTTTACAGCATACTCCGACAGTAATATTTATCGCTCGGTGCAAATTTCGCGAAAATTCGTCCAGCCATCCCTTTTTAAGGCACATAACATAACTTTTGCCTCCTGCTTTGCTTACGAAAAAAATTACTTTTCAATTACAAAATTTAAATTCATACACTCATATGAGCGTAATTACACCAGAATATTATCACCACAATACCTTACTGATGACAATGTATTTCATGAAACTGCATTTATAAATTTGATAAAGAATCCGATCTTTTCCCCCAAATTACGTAATGTGAAGGTTAATCGTTGAAGCTGTATAGTCTCATATTAAACCGTGCGCCCAGACGTTATAATACTGCAATAACGCATTTATAACACTTAATAAATGTGTCACATGCTGAATAAATAATTCTCATGTCGTTATTGTTTCAGAACGAGTGACGTACGTGTCGAGGTATCAACTCATGAATTTGCTTCTTTGGGAAATTAGGTAAATACTGAATGACACACACGCAAACTTATTAAAGCTTTCAGAATTGCCAAACATATCAAAAATATAACAAATCACTCTCGTTAGAAGTCCCCTCAAGTTTATTCCAGATTAAAAATTTATAATGGCTATAATTGCATGTAAGCACAAATTTTTCCAGGTTGGCTAATTATGTGAAATTTAAAGAATTTCAGGGTTAATAATCTTTATTTAATTACAACAGGAAGCAATAAAATAACACTGCCACTTCACTCCAAACAGATATAAAAATTATGATCCGCCATCATTTATCTAAGTTTGTGGCATCCACCAAACTCCCACAGTCATTTTAGGTGGCGGATAGCTCACGGAGAGTTATAAGAACCCATAAAATGTACACTTCAAATTAATAAAAAGTCGTTACTGCTTTTTGTTATGCACCCGCGCGAACGTATACTGAGCGCATCCTTGTCGGTTTCGCTCTATGGTCAATACTCTACACAGGACTGGCCCTTAAATGGTTGATCTGTTTATTCAGAGTTCCAGTTGAGTGTCCGGCACTCTCGGAACAAGACCATCAAAATTATTCGTACAGGTCCTACGAATGGTTGTACTCCTTCCTGCACCAATCCTATTTTGAATCTCTCTGCTCCGCGACCTCGCACAACCTACTGGCCGCTTGGGTGACCCGAAAGTTTCCGAAGTGTGTCCCGGTGCGCTAACAAGATCGGCAAAACCTCCATGTCCACCTACGCATTCAGATATAGCTAATTCCTACGAGCACCAATTTATATTTCTTCCAAATTTATGTCACATGATCGTTTCTGAGTTATGACTCTAATTCATAATCTTATAAAAATAACATTTAATTATATATATATGGGCCTCCACATTCGCGAGTGTCAAAAACGGTTTTACTTATTACGTTGATGAATACATTATTTCAGTAGTTACAAACTGCCACTTAAAGTCACGTTGGTTGCGAAGTACTGTTTTGTTGACACAACAACTAGCAGAACAACGAATTGGGTAACTTGAAAGCTGCATCAGTCAAGTGAAGAAGTAAACTACCAAGAAACACAAATGTGTTACTATCACGTTAAGTTAAATTTTTTTGTATACAGCAAAACAAAACTGTAAAGCAGGTGACAAAAATATTTTACCTTTAAGACTAGCAAGACGTCAAAACGCGAAACTACTTTTCGTAGTTCGATGCCAACTTAAGGGTTCCGCCTACCTGGCGCTGGAATTGCATTGCAGTGTGTTTGAAATCTGTGTTTTTGTTTTTACCAAACCAATAAACGTGTCCCCATGATACCAATGTACGAAAGAAAAACACACTTCAGACGAGGTACGTATAGCAAGTACTCTCAATACAAAACGCACATTATAAATGCTATTCCTGAGCCCTCCAACATAGATAAAACGGCTTTTCCACAGTGCTGTATCTCATAATATACTGGTTGGGAACATGCGAAACTATTATAGAGACCTGCATTGAACTTTGTAATAGACCCTCCACCAATAAAATGATATGGTCATCGCTTCCCATAGGTACACGCAGCACGACGGAAACACTGTACGCCAGTTCAGTGTCTTGCGCGTAGGAGCGAAGGGACATCAGGCGCACGTGTCACTGTAGTCCTTATCGCTCCCGCGCTTCCCTGCTTCAAACGTGCTAAAAAACCTCCAAGTAGCGGGCGATCACAGCTTACGTTAAAATGCACGTGGTTACACGCAATGTTTATTCAAAGGTTGACGGGGGCTGCAGTGATGTAGTGGTCAGACTACTCGCCTCCCACCTAGACGAAACGGGTTCGATTCCCGGCGGGGTCACACCCGAATTTTCTCATGTTGTATCGTACCGAACGATGCTGCTGGGAACGATGCTGCTGGTCAGCGGGTTTTCTCTGGGATCTGCCGTTTACCCCGTCCTTGCATTCCGATGCTGCTCCATACCAATCTCAATTCATCCATCATCGACTCTCAAGACCTCGTTGGTAAGAGCCGCCAAAATTTCTCCACTACATTCAAATGTTGATTTGAAAAGTGCTCAGTTTACCATGAAGAGCGTATAGCAGTGTGGTACTGGCATGCAGGGTATCTGCTGGGAAGCTATGACGGGTTTATCTCGGAGGTGAAATTGCACGTGCTGTGGACGCGACGACAACCGCCCGCGGTTGCGCTGGACCGTGTAATGGAGCCCGTATAAGGCAGCAGGAGGCCTGGGACCCCTCATCAGCTGTGCACCGCGCCGCCACACAATGGCACAATGGGACCGAGTGACGTCACGTCAGGCGCAGGCCTCCACTAGGTCACGAAGGAGAAACCTTGACGGCCGAATCTCTCTCGTCCTCGCATCGCCACACATCATACACAGTATGTGAACCTAGTCCCGCCCACAAAAAATAATAAGTGCAGTCATATGATAAGACGTTAAGTTTCACATACATCCACACCTTTACTCTCCGTCTAAGGAGCCTCCCTATTAAACGTATCAAGGTCACATTTGGCAGTACGAGGGCGCGCGTTTGAAAATATCACAAACAAACTTCGCGTGTGTTCTGTTCCCTCAGAATTTCAATACAACGTCGTCGCTCTAGTTTAGAGACTGTTTCACAGAAAAATAAATATCGCAAACAGAAGGCTATTTACAGCGATTTTTGTTGACTTTGACACTTTCCAACGATGACATTTATGTTTCAATAAACAAATTTATAATTTGTCAACAAAATATCGACTGGCATTTCCGTCATTAAAAAAAATTTACATTGAAATATTTTAAAGTTTTTAACAATTATAATAGACAAAACTGCTTACAGTGAGACCCATATGATAACTAGGCAGGCCCCTTAATGTAGGTTTGTGCTTTTTGTCACAGGCAGCATAAGTGCCAGCAATGCGTTAGTTCAGAACCTTTCACAACCTTGCTGCATTCTGCATCCTGCATTATAAAATTTACTACTATCAAAATTAACATTCTCAACCTAATGATCGGCGTCAATGTTTCCCGCAAGTTAATTTTCAAGGCACTTACAAACATGTAGACATTGCTATTTCATCAATTCCTGCATTCATAGTCTAGACTTTTTTTTTCAAGAGACGATCTTCGAGTTTCACCAATTTTAAACGTTACAGTTTAAATACGACCTTAAGGGCAATGGAAACGTCTCTCTGTGAGTTAATTTCTAAAATATGAAATAAATAACTGAATTTGAACTATGCAATATTTGTTTATGGAGGGGGTTTATTTTCATGACTACTTGTTTTAATTAACAAAACCGTCACATACAGCACATTTTTCGAATAAAAATAGTTGACTGTTTTTTTTAATAATTACGTATATAAACAGTAAATATGTAAATATGGTTTGTTTTTAAATCTTAAAAATAGTATCATATCAAACTATAAAATAACAAAATTAAAACCAAACTTCNTAGTTGACTGTTTTTTTTAATAATTACGTATATAAACAGTAAATATGGTTTGTTTTTAAATCTTAAAAATAGTATCATATCAAACTATAAAATAACAAAATTAAAACCAAACTTCCTCAATTTTAACCAAACTTAATTTACTTAAATGTTTCTGATAAAAGTTCGTTAAAAATATATTTTTTTAATATGTAATTTTTGATACAGTTGTAAATAATATTACTTCGTTAATTTTAAGACAATTATTTTGGCCTATTTATTGATTTAGTGGTTTACCTATTTTTCTCAAAAAGTTGGCGATTTTAAAACTTCAGCTATAGACTACATAAATTATTGTTGTATATGATATTTAACCGCACGAAATTATAATGTCAATAAACCTCTGGGCCATCCAAATATATTCAGAAATTCAACTGTTCTCAATTTTATGTTTTAGGGATTCGCGCATTGCGAGGTTTTCCTACACAAAACTATAGATTGTTCAAGGTACAGTAAGAACTTATAAAATCAACTTTTGAAAAAGAAACCACAGCACGTTAACTGCGTATATGCTACAGTACACGCTGACACGCAGGCTCTCAGTTAAGTTGGCAGTGAATTAAGTAAAATATTTCCAAGTCTTGACTTTTTAGTGAGATGCAATGTTTAATTATTGTAGCATATTAAGTTGGCGAAATTTTTTTGTTTTGTGCATATTCGATTACGAATGGGCATATTCGTAAGAGATTTAGGTTCTTCACAATTTCACGGCTTCACTAGACTAATGCACGAATAAAGTCATATAGTCCATGGCAGTGTAAATTTTTCATACGGCGGAAGGTTACAAGCTGAGGAAAAAATTATATGGTAAGAAGGGCTTTCAAAAGTGTTCTATAGACCACAAAAAACATATACTTGCCTTGATTCGCTGCCACCTTTACTGAAAGCGTGCCAGAGAGTGTTTACATTTAAGCATAAATAGGTTATAAATTCTTTTTTCAAAAGTTAAGTTCAGAAATGCTTAATTATACCATGGAGCAGCCATATGAGATCATTATGAGTGTCGGCAAATAAACACGTTTGAACTCGATATTTGAAAAAAAAAATTCCTAGATCTTAATTGTACATATTTTTACGTAAATAATGATTTGGGTACGTGCATATATGTTAGCAACAAATTGAGAAAATTATTACACGTATTGACGTATTATTTTAAGTGTAGTTTACTAATTCTTAGGCAAGCCTATATAAATTAATTTTTATTTTATGAACATCAAAGTAAGAAATAGAGTAGAAGAAACATATTAATTTTTCTAAAAATTCACAACGTTACGTGTTTTACCCATGAACACTATTCATGGCAACGTAAAATTTCTCTAGTGGCTATGTAAGCATATGCAGCATGTAGAGGCTGTTTAACCGCGGGAAAATCGACTGTTTGCTATGATTAAACGTTACATACAACACGTCCAACAGAAATCTTTCCTTACTGGCTATCATGCATGTATGAAGCTACTACCCCATTTGTTTGGGCCAATGAGCATTCTGATACTCTAAAACATTGCGTTTGTGACTGGTCTGCAAATATCTTTGACGAGTCAAAAAATTATCTCCTCATCATAAAATACTAAACTACCTAGTGTGTTATCGAAGATCCGTTGGTTAAAAAAATTTTGTCTGCTACGCGCAATCGCCAAATTTGTCCATTGGTCTAAATTCTTACCCACAACGCGGCTTGGGTAACGATACACTTTTACAGGGCGTTCTGTGCAATTATTTCTGCTACTGAGCATTTGAAAATACCCACTGCATGATGTGGCAATCGCACTTTATCCAAAAGCACAAAAATATTGTTTTTCGCTTTGTGGCCACTACAAATTACCCACAACGTGAGGTGAGTATTCTGGATGTTCATTGTTCACTCTACGCGTTTATCCACGTTTAGGTTAGGTTGGGTTGGGTTAGGTTCACCTACATTACTTAAAAAATTCACTTCGTTCAGGAAATTATAGCCAGCACAACGCGTCGTGGGTACAACCAGAATACTCTGTTACGATTGGCCACGTAGTGCGACGCCTGTCTAGGCAGAATTGCGCAAAGAGGCCACAGACGCGTTGAAAGGCATAACATCGGACCGGAATCGATTTCAGCAACCAGCGGAGAATTGCGCAAAGAGGCGCGGAAAATGTGGGTCCTGCTAGCCTAAGGGCATTTCTGCATAATTAGAACAAACGGCGAGGACACTCCGCCTCCGACGCACAACGGGAGCCAATCAGAACGAATTATGTCAATACACACGTGGAGGGACGAGAAGAGTGAACTAGGGCTCCGAGGACCGAGAGTGTGACAGTCTGCGTGGTTCAACAGGTTGACGCGTGTCGGTTTGAGGNGGACCCGAGGGTGTAGTCCAACAACGAGGCCTGGGTGCGAGGCTAGGGTGAGCTCTTTCTTTATTATGTTATTTATCTCCTAAGTAACCTTACTTTACTCCCTCTCTCTCTTTCTCTCTCTCTCTCTCTCTCTTTTCCGTTGGACTCTTATTTTAAAATATCCATGTAATAAGTAACAACTGTTGAAGAAAATAAAGAATCTATTAACTCTTTCTATAAGTCCTCTTACTCTGAGCTTACCCTAATTCATTATTCTATCCCTTAATATCCTAAGAGTTTAAGAACAGGTAAGGCTCATAACAACTCACATCGCGTTGTGGATAATTTATAGTGGTCACAAAGTGAAAAGCAATTTTGTTTCTGCTATTGAGCAAAGTGTAATTGCCACAACGCGTAGTGGGTATTTTCAAATGCTTAGCGTACAGAACACGTCTTGGAAGTTTATCATTACCCATGCCGCGTTGTGAGTAAAAATTTCAGATAGTGGGCGAATTCGGCGATTGCGAATAACATATGTGACAATTGGCGCAAAGAAAAAAATAAGCAGTACTTTTAATAGTTTTCATTGTTCAGTTAACCACCATGAAGCGTTATCTCATCCGGCTATTTGGTATATTGGTCATTATGCCTTATTGATTAATCGAAGTTCCTGGGTTTGGTTCCTGGTCGGGTTGGTGGAGAATTTTCCTCCCGGTTTCAGGACTAGGAGTTGCGCTACCCTTGAACACAGTCGCACTGCAGTAAGGTGTGGCAAACTACTGTAGAATCATCCTGGCCAAAACACTTTGGGCGTGTCGCGGTTTTTAACATTTAACTACCTGAATTTCAGAGTGTTGATTACGAACACAGTATTGTAGCAAGTCTGATTGTGGAGAGTTATGCACTGCAACAATGATTGCCTTACACCTTTTCTCTTTGTCAGTTTGCTGCCTCGATCATCGTATAAGTTGTATTACGTTTAGTTCTCCCCAGGGGGTCAATAAAAGCACTCGAGCTGTCGCGTGTCTTCCCAAAATAAAATCATCACTGCATGATTAAAGGTTGTTCACTGTAAAGTGAGCACTTTTGAAATCAGCCTTTGGAAAAATGTCACTGCCCCTACCTGCATATATTTAACGGGCACAATATCTCCCAGACGCCCAGTAAAGTTAATAACGACGAAGGAAAAGTAGTTCCACGTCTTTAAGTTGCATATGAAGTGTTAGGTATAGTCGGTTCACGACTGGAAGAGAATTTCTTGAAGCCCTGTTAAAGATCTTCTTTCAAGCACATTTCGTATCCTTCCGCCAAAGGTAAAAAAACATGCCATGTTTACATTTTACTGTGTGTGTGTGCACGCGTTCGTACATGCACGTACCCATTATAAAAGTCATGTATATATTGTTAATGGATATTCCACAAGCGTAAATTTTTAATCTTGAGAATTTCACACAAATAATATGCGATGCAAGCGAAAAACATTTCATTCTATAAACCCAAAAGAAGAGTATTACAAATTTTATGTTTCGTGTGTGTGTGTGCAGGTTTGATTTTGACTGGGGGGTCGGGTGAGGGGAGAAAAACTTTCACTTTGATTACATATTATAGATGTGGCACAATACTTTGCATTGAAATGTGTCAACATTCAAGGAGTTCATCCAACAACATAAACATGGCACCGCCAATCTCTCATAAGCCCCCGGATGGCCGTGCTGTCACGAGGTCAGGAACCGAAATTACCATAACTCTTATAGTGGGTTTGCAACAAAAATGCAACCCGACAGACTTTGTTCAAATAATTGAACCGGCGGTAGGCCGCTGTGTTTATGTTTTAGTTGGGCTCCGGGCCCGTATTTAATGCTGTTAACCTCTGTTGCTATATATATTTTTCCAAACAAAAATCTTACTTAAAACTAATACGAAAAGACATTGGTTTCACTAATGTCTAATATTCAAACAATTAAATTGAAACATGTTGCTAAGCAAATGCTTAAAGGAGGAACAAAATAAGTGTGCCACAGATTTTGTAAAGTAATGCCAATAACAAATTAAACATAACTAAAAAATGTGGCTCCAGCAAACAAAATATTAGAGAGAACTGTTGTTTACAATAATTAAAGAAGCTGACAATGGTATCCTAACATCTCAATTTGCATTAAGTTAAAACATCCTAAAGGCATAAGCCGCAGTACTTATAAATACCGTTTATTTATTCATTAGTAAGTTAGAAGTACCGGTAATAACATATGAATTGTAGTGATTTCTTTTGCTACAGAATTACCATAGATCAAAACAAAAAAGTACACAAACAACTCAACACAGCAGCAACTATGAAAAAAAAAAACCAAAAAAAAAAGGAAATAATACATCCATCTTCACTCCAAAAATTAGAAACCAATTATTAAAAAAAAGTCACATGCTTCNAATTGTAGTGATTTCTTTTGCTACAGAATTACCATAGATCAAAACAAAAAAGTACACAAACAACTCAACACAGCAGCAACTATGAAAAAAAAAAACCAAAAAAAAAAAAAGGAAATAATACATCCATCTTCACTCCAAAAATTAGAAACCAATTATTAAAAAAAAGTCACATGCTTCAATAGCTGCTCTCTGATGTAGACTGCTACTTTGCATATAATGCTATAAAGCAATGCTCAACAACATTACCTTACAATTTGACACTACACAAAAATATTTTGCAAAAAAAGGATATAATAAACGGAATGTTGTGCTCCTGCAGCCAATTGATGATGGCATCCTTCCTCCAGCTACTGTTGGGGAACTTCTCCAGCTGAAATCACCACACGATACAACAAATTAAAATTTATTACCCTTGAATGTTGCCATCAGTATGTCTGTGGAATAGAATGTTTGAAGTAAGCACAATTATTTCCAAAACGTAAACTTTTAAATAGTTAGGTGGTTGCATAGTATTTATTGGATACCAAATGTATGATTGGAGACTTCTATAATGTGAACGTGATAATAATGTCTATAATTACTGTGCTAGACATTCTTAAACGTTTTATCATATAACTTGTAACTGTTTTCCTGAAACCTGTGTTGACTAGCACAGAATCGAACATATCACAAACAATATAAACATTTTATTTATTCAAAAACAAAAGGTTGGAGCTCACACCTGTGTGCTGTGATATGGCGCATTGTCCATGACGATGACCCGTGTATGTTTTTGGTATCAGTAACTGAAGTTGACCCAGAAACTGAATTATGGTCATTTTTCAATTATGCAAATTAGGTTGGCTATGTAGCACTGAAAGTGAAAAATATGACACTGATAATTTACAATAACTGTAGAACAGCGGTGTTGGGGAAATGCATTACTACACAATTGTTTACTTAAAAGATTATGACTGTGATTTCATCTATTACGATGTCCTCTCGTGTTTAGTGAAGTGATAGAGATATGTTTAATAGTAGGGGAAGTTCCAGTTATATCGACTGTAATCTATTAAGTGATGTATAATAATGCAAAGGCAATTAATGCCGCAATGTAACTTCTAAATACAAAACANTAATGTAACTTCTAAATAGAAAACAAGCAGTTTATTCAGAATCTTAAAATCCACCATCTCTCCATAACCTATATAAAATTAATTGGCTATAACCAACTCACTATAGAGGCAATTTTCCTTACCATTGTCAGTTGTCTTTATAATAAATTTCCACTGTATATATTGGGTTGTTTATGAATAATCCCTCGCAGGAGTACACAAATTCCAACACAAAGTTTTTTTTTTAATTACACATTGTAATACCACCTTTTGGTTAGGTGATTCATACACTCACACTTGAGTCTATATAACCCTACAATCCTAGGCTAGTGTAAAATCCAAAAATCCTAGGTTAGTGTAAAGCCCAACAATTCTAGGTTAGTTTAAAAATGTAAAATAGTGATTCACCCATCGTGGAGTTAGGTTCTGTTAGGTTAGGTGGGCACATGTTACGAAATTAGTCGGACGTTAATGCCACTCGTATATTCGTGTTCTGCATCATTAGTAGAGTGGAAATATACCATTTTCCGTGAATTATTGCTATTTTTACAGAAAAGCCCCTAAGTTTAATAATTACCCAAATAAAACGTTAAAAAGACACGTAGACAACGTTCGACGAGGTTATCAAGTTATTAACAAATTTTCTTTATGTTCTTGTAAACACATTTCGTAGGCCAACATAATTGACCTTAACACACACAATTTGCAAAACGCAATGGTTAATACTACATATATTTTAACATACCTTAGCACTGTGGATCTGGAGAGTTTCAACATTTCTGCCGCTCTTTCCGCGACGTTGCAGGGTTTCATTTGCCCTCCCCTAATTAGGGAATACAACTATTCGGTGAGGTTAATGATGTCCTGTTGGCGTTGATGAGTGCTGACTTCTCTTTTCTTCACCTTGCTAGAACTCATGACTGCAACATACAACGTAAAATACAGTAAATAAAATTTTAAGCAAACCTGAAATAAATTTAAAAAATATTAAACACATGAGAACGCACTACGAGTAATCTCTTATACAGGTTTCAGAAACGAAAGGAATCAGTAAAACGAGAAATAATAAAGAGCGGATATTAGTAAAAAAAAACCAATAAATTAATTATTATAGGTTAAACAAGATAATCGCACAAATTCTCTGGCACGTGTGTCAACCACACCTCGCCAACAACACACGGCACGAAGGCTTGTAAACAAATGGCCGCGCTACTTTCACCTTGAGCGTGATCATGTGACTATGCAAGAAACGTTGAAATCTAAAACGTTACCATCACGTAATTAATAATTGGCATAATAAGATACAAGTCTTTCAGAAACCCATTTGTAAGCGATAAATTAACAATTACTTTAAAACTTTGGAAATATTTCGTCTCTTTGTGCTGGCAACCTAACGGCATAACTGTATCCGCACTCGCCGCTGTTTGTAATGTTATATGCATGTAGCTAACGGCTAGGGTGTTATTCCAAAGGTTGATTTTCAAAAGTTTCTTCCAGTCGATAACCGACTGTACAAATTTGTTGATATTGAAACGATGTTATGAACTTTGTATTTATTTAATGCTTTAAAATGTAAGAATTAACCATTTGGTGAAAAATTTACATTTGTAATCAGTTCAAAGTTTTACATGACCGACGCATGCATATAGTGATTAGGCATATAGCAATGTTAAATTTACATATGGTTGCAGGATACAATGTAATCCGGGAACTAGATCGTAAGCAGGTCTTTCAAAAGTGTATTGTAAAGGGTTTGTTAACGTCACCCAGTGTTATGCCTGAAGTCTTTACAGGATACGGCTTAAACTTGTGACCTAACGTAAACTAACACCCATGCCTAGCATGGGATTCGAAGCCAGAACCTCCCGAACTCAGATCGGCGGCGCACCAAACGACTGCACCACGGGAGGTCGACAGGTCCTTCAAAACTGCTCAGTTGACCGTGAACAGCCTATATCAACAACCCAGTTCAATTAACAATTGTAACTTTTTTTTCTCTCGAAAGAACGCGAGATCAGCGAAATATATATGACATTTTATTTTCTTTACATCGCCACAAAAATGAAATAAACAGTATCACAAGATTTTTTTGCATTATGTTATTTCCATTTTATGTTCATATATGCGAGAAACTTTTTCTTTAATTCCCAAATTTAGGTTGTCTCATGGTGAGAATACTTTACCATTTAAAAAAATCAGTTCGTTTACAAGCAGGCGATTATAAATTTTACAAAACAAAACTTTACACAAATCCGCATAAAGCGTTGAAGAAGCACATATTTTTCATTCTCGCCTATTTAATACATTACAATTGTTTAAAATCAGATTCAATTGTATTTAATGTAATTTGTTGCACCATACATAACCTTATTTGAGTGAACATCTAAACATATTTTCGTAACCATTGACTGTACAAAACTATTAAAAAATATTACAAATATGTCATGTATACATTTTGCATGTATTGTAAAAAACTTTCTATTGATTACTACTTTGATTCGTAAAAAATTTTCAAACCGGGAGGCTGTCAGCAACTCGCAGGTGTGCATTTATCAAAGAAAAAGAAACGTTGTCTTTTCGCATCCAAAAATTTCTTTAGAATTGTTTCCTACAAGAATGTGTTTGTTTAAGTCTGGCGACTGCTATTACAAGGGGAATTATATCTTAACAATATCCAGAAGCTAAGCTGTGAAAACAATTTAGCACTATTACACTTCTATAAATGAACGCTAGACATAACCAACTTTTAAATGATGTGCCTTGTTCTAACAAATCATATACCCGTAAAATACTAGGAAATTGTGAAATGGTGGAATTTTAATCTGTGGAAATTGGTTTCACACATCTGAAACTGCGTATTTTCTTGTTGCGGTAAACAATAACTGCGAGGCCTAGTGGGAATAAATGAGTATAAAACAATGCCACAACGTACTTAATTTTTAAAGTTTTACTTATTGTATATTTATTAATACTTTTAACTATCTGAAGAATTCTAAGTTTTAAAGGTTTTAACATATAAATACATTTTATAGGCCCCATAATTTTGACAAATACAAAACCTAACACAGTGGACGTTCATTGCAACACACATAAAATCCATATGGATCCGCTTAGCCCTTGTAAGCTCAGCGTACTCGCTGGATGTTTCTTCGGCCAGTAATCTATAGAGTGACACTCAGTACCCAATGATTTTCCCTGTAACTGATTTGTAAACCGTGACACAGTTCCAGATTATGAATGGTTGTAACTTCTACAGGCGAGCACAACTCCTACAGCTGTTTGGTTTCGACAACGGAACAAATGCTATGCCGGCTTAAAGTACAACACGCATCATACAATTTCTTATTTCCAACTCGTGGAACCATAAATTAAACCATGTCTGAAATAGTTGAGTGCAGCAGTTGAGGATTGAAACTGCCACCTCACGAACTCGAGTTGAGTTGATTTGAGAGATTTGGGCGCCTCTTAACAACGAGGTCTTGAGAGCCGATGAGGGTGAAATGATGTGATAGTGGAGCAGCGGGAATACTAGGGAGAGGGGAAAAGGGAGATTCCCGAGAAAACCAGCCTACCAGCTGCATTGCCTGGCACGATTCCCACTTGCAAAAATCCGGGCGTGGTCCAACCGGAGATTGAACCTGGTTCGCCTTGGTGGGAGGCGAGCAGTTTTACCGCTCAGCCACCGCGGTCCCGTACAAAATCGAGTAAAGAGTGATAAAACAAGACCTATCACAAACGCTTATANTTACCGCTCAGCCACCGCGGTCCCGTACAAAATCGAGTAAAGAGTGATAAAACAAGACCTATCACAAACGCTTATGGCTAACCCCCACCCCTTTTTTTTCCGCACCACGATAACTTAAAGCGTTTCTTGGGAACACCCACCTCCCTGCTCACAATACAGTGAAGCTGTATATGTCGAGTTGAAAGAGCTAGGTGTGTGCACAGACAGACTTATCAGTGTCGTTCGAGGAAGACACGTCCCTACTATCACGGCAGGAATGCACGCGTCTGGCAGCGCCTCTCTCTCTTGCAGGTGATGTATACTNTTACCGCTCAGCCACCGCGGTCCCGTACAAAATCGAGTAAAGAGTGATAAAACAAGACCTATCACAAACGCTTATAGCTAACCCCCACCCCTTTTTTTTCCGCACCACGATAACTTAAAGCGTTTCTTGGGAACACCCACCTCCCTGCTCACAATACAGTGAAGCTGTATATGTCGAGTTGAAAGAGCTAGGTGTGTGCACAGACAGACTTATCAGTGTCGTTCGAAGAAGACACGTCCCTACTATCACGGCAGGAATGCACGCGTCTGGCAGCGCCTCTCTCTCTTGCAGGTGATGTATACTCCATTCAATGTTAATTCCAACTTTTCTGGAGCCCTGATAAAGTTATACTTCCAGGATATTCCTCCGCCTCATGCAAACAAAGTTTAACCGACTCTAGAAAATTATACCAAAGGGACAACGCACCAAATTCGTGCGCACTCAGTGTAATGTAATTTGGCATAATAACTATTTCGCACTGGGCACTGCAAAAACACCTGTTTTCTCACTGTATTTATTAATATTAATTATAAATGAAATGTTATTAGTTACAGAAAAAATATAAATAAAAGTTCAATTTAACCAAATGTAAGGTACTGTTACGTTAACATAAGTATAAAACACTTGTGATACGTGACATTCTTAGGAAAAAAACCAAACACGTCATACCTGGTGCGATTTTTCAAAGGTTTGATTCAAAAAGTGTGAACTGTGAATAAACTTCGAATAGACTATAGGCAAGTTACGAATATCTCTACTCGCGGGTCCTCACTTGCTGTGGTTCATAAAATCCCCGTACCCAACAGTCCACTATATTATAATTATTGTAAGTCCGTCCCTGAAATTGTACAAGTTCTAACGCTACTGTATGAACAACACTTATCGAAAAACCAGAGGTGACCTCTTTCTTAATTTGACAGACAGAATTTACCCGATTTTTCGTCATAATTCCTGCGCAAGCTTATTTTGACAGAATTTGTCCTTTTTTGCGTTGTAATTTTTCTACGTACGTATGCACACTACGCTGAAAAAAAAAATGCCACTGTTGCTCCGAAGAGAACGCGAGAAAACTCTTGCTTGTCTTTTGTCTTCATGAAACAAATGTGACTGACGGCTGCATTGCACAAAACTGCAATAATAAAGCAGACATGCTCAATATATAATCGTGTATGTCAAATTATATGTATATATGTCTAGCTTAATCCAACGGACAATCTCCACCCCACCTTTTAAGCATGCCATTGGTAAAATTACTCTCACTATAGAGGGAAATGACTCCTCTATACAAGGGATGTAACTGAATAAAGCCGATAACCCTCGAATGCAGGTATATCACAAAAAAATCAGAAACTTAACTATTACTTATTGTGTTGAAGTGAATCCTAAGGGGAAGGGGGGTTGTGCTTTGAAGCTGGAGAGAAATACAGGGCAACTGATAGCTGAAATTAAGAAAACTGTAGGTGTAGGCAGTAAGAAGGAAACATTTATTAAAATGTTTTGTTGCAGAAGCAGGTGGTATGAGAGTGAAGGTAACCTAGGAAAGCGGCAGAAAAATCTACAAAGAAAGAAAGTTAATGTTACCTTATAGTACGCCGAGGAACGAAAGCAAGTGTTTGTAGTAAAGGAAAGCAAGTTGAGTTTGGCAGACTATCTTAAGCTGAATGAGATAGCACATATACAGAAGACCACTCGCTGAGAAAACAGCGACGCGAAATTTAAAATAAAAAAGAAGGCCAAACAATAACATATTTGGTATAAATTATTAATTATATAACTTAAAATAACACAAGGTTATTTCTCAGGAAAATCACTAACTCTATTTTTTTTTTATGAAACCGGATTTGACTTTATAATTTTCAACAAGGATGTGTGCACAGCGACACTATTCACCAACATATTCCCCGCTGACAGAGAAGCAAGTTAAGTTCGCGGGGCCTTCACTTGCTATTTTAATAAATAATAACGCAGTTCTATAATAAATATTGAATAAAAAAAAAATTTTTTAATGTATCTTCTCATATAGCCTTTCTAAAAATGCAGTAAAATATTGAAATTAAAGATTTACTACATTGAAAGTTCTGATAATGCTCTCGAGGTTGGATGCACAAAGAACGGATTCAACATTGCCTTCTCAGACAAGTGATACCGAAATTAAATAATCATATTTGTCGTTGTGTAAACAGAATTTTTACTTTGTTTATTGACTGTTCTTTAAATAATCTAGCAGTTTTCTATGGACTTCACAGCCACTACAAGCGTTGCCATGCATATTATCACCACTGTGTATGAATTACACTGCACAACGCACAGGAGGTAACATTACAGTATATATCCACTATTTAAGTAGCGGTTAAATACCTGTCCCCAAAAACTGTCTTGGCATATAAACTGCTATCGCGACAACAAATCATTGAAACTAGGAAGTGCAAACGAAATACTCAAAATGGATCGCTCCCGTGTTGTTACGCAATACGTATTCTGAACGCTGACTACAGTTGATGAGGATATCAAACCCATAGCCCCACTTTGAACTATCACGACTTTCCAGTCAACCATATCCCATTAATTTCTCCCATGTCCTGCCCGCTGGCGAGTAGGTTGTCATGCATTGATTGGTGAAAGGCGTTACAACATTTCTCTGGCCAGTGACGCCACTTTGCTGTCGTGTGTGGCTGGCGTTCGCGGAGTAATCGACTGTTTCACCTCTGTATTCTTAAATACTCTGTGGTGAGGTACTCAACAAAGCCGCGTGATTCTTACTACTGGTTCGCGGTTAACTAAGTAGTTTTAGAAAACATCCTGTCCTCAACTGTATATATATGTAACCACGACTGGCATTGCATATTCCCAGTGAAGTTGTCAGCGCTTTACATATAATAGTTCGGTGTCTACACATCAGATTAAAAGTGTGGTTTTTTCATTTTTAGGCACTGAATATGTAGTGTTGTGTGTTACTGGTATACACAGTTTCCCTTTCCCCGTCCTGCACGAGTGAGCGAAGGACTGCGTGCAGATCAGGACAGAGTAGGCAGAGATTTACAAAGGCAAGGCGCCGCGTGCCGCTGCGATAAGCCTATCACGACTTGTGCGCCCCTGACCTTCAACGGATTGGATTTTTGAGGTTATCTTTGCGACGTGCGGGGAATCTTGTAAAACGATCCAGCCAGACTACTTAAGCTGCGACGGGCCCCCGGGCCGGCAGCATGGAGTTTGGAGGATTGTACGACGTTTAGCGACAGGAGTTCGAAGACAGCGAAGTGACAAGCAAGCAAAGCGTCGAGTGGCGGCGAGAGTGACCAGATAGAGCGAAGTCAGCGGACTGCGAGTGGAGAATTAAAGTGACGGTCCGGACTACTGGGCTGGATGCGCGCGTGTAAGACATTTGGAGTGATGGCAACAGACAGATTCAATAAGTGTAAACAATGAGTGTGAATTAAGGGACTGTAACCACTATAGAAACATCGATAAGGACTTCAATTAGAATTGAGATAGACATTAAATATTGCGCTCATTAAAAATAATAAGCGGAAACAAATAGTTTAATGTTGTAAATAATAGCCGCGTTAATAAATTAAAATTTAAAACTTTTCGTAGTTATTTTATTTTTGTTAAGACCTCCGTTCATCACGAACTCAAATACGCCCCTGTAGCGTCTTGTGACGGTATTATTTAATTAGTATTGGCTTTATGCACAAAACTTTAAGAATTGTCATTTATATTATAGTTACATACTTTAAAAATACACAATTTATATTAATAGACACGTGAATAAAGTGATCAAGTCTGTCGTAATATTATTTTAACAAGTGGCGGGGAATACAAAAAGTCAGTAAAGTTATCTTAAGCAGGATTTTCAAAAACACTCAACTGCAAACAATCCTTAGTATGTTGCGTGTCCATTTTCGCATGCGTGGCGCCACTAATGGATGCGTTTGGGAGTATTCAGTTATTTCAATAAAGTGTGAAGCAACCATTACAATGGAATAAATATACTTTTCAAAAAAAAGATTGGGATTTTATATTTGTTTCTTTTTTTCGTACAAATGTCAAAATTGTACAAAAGTAATACGTTTAGTCTACTGCTCAGAATATTTGCTTATGTTATTAGAAAGTTATGAAGAATATTTCTTGGAAATTTGTTGAGTGGTTCACTCGTATTTCGATGTTATATTTTGGGATAAAATTTAAAGTCAAAATAGTTAAGAGTTAAACCGTTACTGCTGGTGAAAAATCTGTCGGATTTAAAATAAATTACAACATACCATTTCCGTGACTTCGTCTGAAACCAAACTTTGTAAAAAAACAACTATTTAAAGTTTGGTAAAATCAACATTTTAAATTAAAATTCTTGTAGTTACGCTTTAAAAAATGGCTGAACCCACTATTTTCCCAGTGACTCGTTATTTTGATGAAGTTATCATTGATATGATGTAACAAAAATATAAAATCTCTTGAAATCCTAGAAGAAAATGTTGGCTGTTGAAGAGGCTTCAAACGCATGTTTGACAGTGGCTGCATCGCAGCTGCGCCGCGTACGGGCAGGTTCTCGCATCACATGCCAAAGAACGCATCTCGGCGTGCCGCTGCTCGCATCGCCGTGTTCGACGAAGGCGCCTGACGTCAGCGCCGGTGAGCGCACTATGTGGTTAGCGCGATAACGGCCGAGGCGACGCGATGTCACCACCTCAACTAAGATCAGCTGGCCGAGCGGCGTCTGGAGACTGCGGCGGTCCCTCGGGATGCTGGGCAAGAAGATGCCACCTCCGCCCGTCTCGCAATCGCGACCCTTCACTCTATTGCAGTGTGTCACGGTGAGATGGGATAAGCCCCTGCCACACTGTCAAATTTTTCCATTAAACTTCTTCTGCTAAATTTGGTCGTAAACGCTGCTATATTTGTCAGAAAAAGATGGACGGCTCCAGTTTACATCAAACATTTTGAAAATTGTACGGTTCTAAAATTTCTTGGACGTCTGACGGGCTCTGCCAATCAGAATCGTGCATGGCAAAAATGGCCATTTCCGACATCACGAAACTTTAAAATAGCTAACAAATGATGGAAATGAAATAAAATTATGAACGTAATTAATTGATATAGAAACTTTTTGAGAAATAATGCTATCTGAAGTGATTCATTCCCAATGACATTAAGAAATCAGAGCCACTAAATTTTATTTTGCAAAAAATATCTCCGATAGATAAAATTTAAATGTAGGAAAGAAATGAAAGTATATCCTAACATTCGTTACATTATTCCTGTAGTGGATCGCCTCACGCCTAGGGGAACCAGGTTCAATTTCCAGCGGGGTCGCTCCCGGATATTCGCATGTGGGAATCGTGCCGGACGATGCCGCTGGTCGGCGGTTTTTCTCGGGGATTTCCAGTTTCCCCCGCCCTTGCATTTCTGCGCTGCTCCTTACTCATCTCGTTTCACGCTCTTCGGCTCTCCAAACATCTATGCTCAAATCTCACCACTCCACTCCTATAGTGGGCTGCACAGAAACACAACAGCAGAATATCACTTTTAAAATAAATGTCTAATGAATTTTTAGACTAAATTCTCCCAGGAAAAAAAAATCTGACAATTTGTCATATTTTCAAACTTATTCAAGACTATTTAAGCCAATTTGTTGAATGGAAAACTTTTATGGTTGTTTTTCGTCTTCAATTTTTTTGTCAAATATAGTTGGAGGAAATTTGACTATGTGTGACAGAGCCTTTACCAACTTTTTAGATTTGCCATAAGGGACACTTCCGACATCTCGACATATGACATCTCGCCCCAATAAAATTATCAAGGAAAATTAACTGTTACAAAAAACAACAGTTTTAATATTTATCAGTAATGTGAAAAACTCATATTTATACATGGGTTAACATTTTCTCTGCACATAACAACAACATTTTCTGATTTATTCAGCTTAAAAAAGACGACATCAACACCTACTGGAAGAAAATATACTGTACACATTTCCGCAAGCGCTATTTCCACGAACACACTTTTTGACGAATGCCACCTGTCGGCGGCAACTGTGACTATCTTTGGCCACTGGGTTAGAGCATCAGAGCAAACGTACGTGCAATCGCGGAAGTGGTAAATTACCAGTACTGGCACTTTGTTTATTACTATTCAGTTTATTTTAGAATAAGCATGAGATACGGGATAGGTGACGTCCCATCCTATGCCCATGCGAGATAATTCTTTATCTCGCAGTATACGGAAAATTGCTTAAAATACGGGAGAGTTGGCAACTCTACGTGAAGGGCGTAACCGAAATACGTGTTCATTTTCACTTGTACCTTGTTGTAAACCTTGAACATAAGGGTGTCGAAAGATGGTTGAGAGGAGGGGAATTGCCCCAACCCCAATCTCACTCAAGTACGCCAAAGACTCGACGTGGTATAACTGTAGATTTTGATACTTCACGCATATTTAATAAATGGGAGGTCAGTAAACAATGATATACAGTATTTTTTACTAGTATAAGTTTTTTACGTAAATTGTGTGAATAGGAAATAACACGTGTGTGTAAACTCTGATATAATTGTGTTCAAAAAGTACGTTTTGGAAACGGACGCTTTCCCTAGCTCTAGAAGCGCAATTACCTACATGCCACCTTCATCCCGAACCTAACATAGCTGAGAAAGGTTACGAAATCCCTGCTTGAATACGTGGTTGGTTCGAAACATGGACTTCAATATACGTTTTTATAAAATGCTAACTGCTGATTTTTACCTGTTGCACTGGCTCCTTAAGGCCATTTGCTATCGTTTCCTAGCGGAGATGCAAAAATCTGATAAATACTGTGTTGCATTCGTTATTAGAGAAACTCCGTTACTGACCGTCTTTGGTAATGCAGCGGCATTCCCCTCGCGACAAGCGCTCCGGAAGTCGTGAGTTCTGTCGTGCTTGGCCGCACCTCGAGCTGTTTCCGATCGTCACCTCATGCGAGCGCCACTGCAGATCCTCGAGGCGGTCGCGTACTTGGAACTACTCTATTTGCGCGTTTGAGAGAGAAAAGTTCGGGGGCGATGAGGACTACAGTGACACGCGTAACAAGTGCTCCATCGCCTCTACGCACGAGACTCTCAACTGGCATGCAGTGTGCTCGCCGTGCTGCGTGTGACACTTGAAACGGTGTCCATATTAATTTATTGGTGAGAAGGTTGTGGCAAGGTTCAACGCAGGGCCCTTGCGTACTTTTGTATGTGTCTGCCGCGTATATTCTGAGATACAGCGCTTTGGGAGAGCAGTTTTCAACTATAATGGAGTGCTCTGAAATGGAGTTTCTAATGGCCGTGACTTATTTAAAGCACTCAACATCCCTCGTCTAACGAGTTTGTTCTTTTTGTAGGACAGCGCATTAAACGCACGTTTAATAGTTTCGTTAAAAAAAAGTGTATTTTAAACACATGGCAACGCAGTTCAAGCACCAGGTAGGAGGGAGCCTTAGAGCATTCACAATGGTAACTCTTAATTGTGTAAAGTACATAGAAATCTCTAATTACGCTACGATCGATGATAAAAAAAGCGCGGTTTCCCTTACGTACGAAGGCCTAAATGTTTTGCTTTCCGCAGTTATTCGACTGTCTTTATTGTGTTGGAAAAACTACAGCAAACAAATTTTAAGGATGAAATACATTTTTCCTCAGTGTATGCGAATAAATTATAATATAGTTTTATACCTCCATAGGAGTGTCTTGGATCATCATCTCTTTTAGATCACATGCAGTGCCGATAACGCAAGCGTTACAGCCACTGGACTACAACGCCGCCGTATGAATATATATTTTATTTATCCCCCGGGTCTAGCTGCGAACAGCATTTGCATCCAAAAGCTCTTCACGTTTTCAAGCCGATTATGTTAATGAGCTCTGCAAGGAGAACGTGTATCCATTTCCTACGCTCGATACAGCGTAGGTTCTGAAAAAAAGAAGACGAAAAATATACTCTGTATAAAATATATCAAGATAAGTATCATACAGAAGGACGTGAAAGAAAGTGATCTTGAGAAATAGAAAAGGTATACAAAAACACAAGAACTTAATATTTGGTGAGATTTATTGCTGCGATTTATTCTAATCGGATACAGTTTGGTTAATCTGAATTAAATACGTTTTATATTGTTCAGAGAGGCATTTTAATACTTTCAGATATGTGTATAAGTGTTGGTACAACATGATTAAGCAAATGTAATCTGTTATATAAACCTTTATTTTTAAGGAACGTGGTTATTATTATTTTTACCGTGAACAATTATCCTTATCATTAGCCTATCTGAAATCCTGTTCTTACAGTAAAAGTTTAAAACTCACGTAAATCATTTTCGCTGTAATTTAACAATGACTTAGTGTTAAGTCCCAGTTCTACTGACTCCCCAGCACATCCTCGTATACATTGACTGCGTATTCTTCAGTATGCAGTGCCAGCATTTGCCAGTTACGAACATTCAGTGCGCCAGTTTGCCAACAGCCAAGAGTAATGACCTATTTAATCGCTTTACGTACAATAGGATTTTATATTTCAACAATGTTCTTTTAATCCTGTTAATAATATTGCATACCAAATGTTACAATTTGAATTTTGTGCAGACTTACTTTAGTGTTAAAGCACGTCCTTCTGCTGGGGAAATGCATTTCCTAAAATTACTTGGCTTTTATAGGTATGGCCGTATCACTTTTAGGATGTAACAGAATGTGAAGGGACACATCATAAAATACTGGAAAAAACTGGGTGGTTGCTGCAGCAGCCTTGAGATCAAAGCATGAAATTCGCTTCACCTCTCTCGTTCTTCAAAGATTTTATTTACGTTCTCATATCTTTCCGCTTCCAATAGTAATCGTTTCAGCAAGGGATTTTCTAATAACAGTTGCTCATAAATTTATACCCAATATTTTTACAAGAAAGTTGTAGGAGAGTGGTAAAGGTCATGGACTCCAGAACATCCGATTCGTGTTCAAACCTCGCTCCAAAATAAAATATTTAACCTTTCTTTAATTTCTTACGCATAGTAAAACATCCACACAGCGAAAATGAAAAAAATGTTATAACTAGAAATTTTACGGAGAGTTTCCGTGAACTAACGGAAAGTCCTGTGAAATGTGTGGAGTGTCCTTCATTGAAAAAGCAACGTGTCTGTAATTTTGTGGGGAATTCTGGAGAACATTTTGAGAACACTTATCCTTAAAATGACGGGGAAATTTTTCAAAGTGTACCATGAAACAATAAGTTTTAGCTACACCATTTATTTAACATTTAGAACGATATTTGTTTCGACAATTGATTGCACTTACGGTTTGAACTTCTGCAAGTCTTCAGCTAAGGGAATGTAATATTCGTTAGACACATTTTTAAGAGCCTGTATTGAGGTAAGATTGAAGCAGACAATTCTGGCAATTTCGCGCGCTCACGCACTTTCTATAGGTACGTGAACTACCTACGCCAACACGGTTAGATATTCTCTCTTGAATATCTCGAGTTGAGGATCCACGCCCTCTTTGCCGCACTGTCCCTGCTCCTACTCGCTTGCTCGCTCTCAGCACTCTCCACGCTCAATTCTTCCCAAGGGGGAAGTTACCCGCTTTTAACGGTACAATTATCTGCTAAGAAATCGGGCTCACCGTGTAACCCGCAGAATTCTGGCCTCTCTCTCTCTCTCTCTCTCTCTCTCTCTCTCTCTCTCTCTCTGGATTACACTCGACGCTGCTATACAATATGTAACAAAACTTTTAAAAATTAGTCCCTCTTCACTTTTTCCAACTACAACCATTTCTGATTCTCTTACACGGTTACGATGTTCATAAGAGAGGTTTTGCGTAAATTCAAAATTTGTTCTCTCGTGGCGCGTTTTGAATAAAACTCTTGGTGGGAACCAATTACAATGCTTGTGTAGGAGCAGCTAAATATTTTGTTACTAAAACCAAAATTATTTGGTTGTTAAAATTTGGTTGCCACAAACGTATAAGGTTTGGTTGGACCAACTAAATATTTACATAGTTCTACGTACATTTAACAGTTTCGGTTGGCAGAGGAAAGTGAAAGTACGACCAAGATTCTAACGTGGAACAACTCCCGAACGCTACGTCTTAGCAACTTTTTTTAAAAAGGACATTTACCGTCTCATATTCGACTTGCTACAACCTTTGGTAACCCTTTCCATACAGAGTGACTGATTAATACGTACACAAATTTGCACTGATGCCTTACTCGGAACTCGAACCCGGAACCCCTCGAGCTGCAAACTGGCAGGCAACCAACTGCGCCACGGAGATATCCTCTGCCAACGTGACTACTGGCGGAACAGGAATGTGTTTACTCGCTTAATTGATAATATAGAAAATGTACCTAAACAAAGGTTTTCAAGTTTTACAGCTTTACTTTTTTGTTTCCTGTTGAAATTGTTTCAGTTGGTTTGTTTATAGCATTACTAGGTATAAAAAATGCAAAACCAAACATTGCCACTATCCTTATTGTCCAAAAAATTACAAACAAACTCTCCAGCCTTATAATTTTCCAACGAAGGCGATCAAATGACTTGATTTACAGCCAACCAGATAAATGCTATTTGGTTACACCAAGCAAATTTTGTTGCCGCAATAAAATCTCTAATAATAGATATTACATTGTTCCAGGTACTCAGATTCTTATTCACTTTAAAGGAAATATTAATTTGTCCCCGGGCGTGATAGGCTATTTATAATGTTTACGGTAACCCAACGTACTTATACAATAGTAGTGCGTACAACATTTATATATTTAGATGCAGTTGGAAGAGCCAAATAATGATTTGGCTCGACAAATTATTTTTGATTGATTTATTTGGTTCAAATGAACAAATGCAGATCGTTGGAACAACTAACAAGAGATTAGTTAAGTGAACAAAATATTGTTCAACGTAAACCAGTATTTCTGAAGCAAATTTATTTGGTATCTGTGACAAAATCTTTCTCTCAGCGTACAACTGTATGAAATGTTTCAGCAGTCTTCTTCCGCTGAATTAGATCGTCTCTGGACGGGCGTAGATCAATCTAGTTTTCAGCGCCGAGGGGAATTTCGGAGGGTAGTGTAAACAGCGTAGTCTGGCGAGTGTTCTTGGTGATTCGGCAAGCTACTGCGCACTGTAAAAACATGTGTGTATTTATACAAGGAATTCTTTGGAAACTAGCTGCCAAAGACACATCAACAAGACACCAGATGGTCATGTCCGAGTTCGTTAAGGATGGAATCCTTAATAAAAACAAATAAAACAAATATTTTTTTAAACTTATTTACACGACTATTATTTACAACATTATACTAGCTACTCTTGTTATTATTTAATGTATCTCTTAGTTTTAATTAAGGTCCTTATCAATGTCTCTATACTTGTTACATTCACTTATTTCACACTCTTTATTTAAACATATTCAATCTGTTTATCGCCCCACTTGACGCTCTGCTGGCTCGTCGTCTTCGCTGTCTTCGCACACCTGTCGCTTAAGGTCGCACAATCCTCCAAACGTCGCAGCTTAAATAGTCTCCTTGGCAAGATCTGGAAGTCCCCGCAGCCCTAGTCACGCTGACAGAGGCTAGTACATCGAACCAGAACATTCTTTCAGATAACCGCAGAAATCCGATGAACTGGAGGTCAGGAGCGCACGAGTTGCGATAAGCTCATCGCGGTGGCATGCAGCGGCACGCGCAGTATGCTTTTGTTCCTCAGATTACGGCGTGGCCTTCAAACATTCCTTCGCTCTCGCAAGCAGGATGGAGCAAAGGAAGCGATTAAGAGCAGCGACCAGCAACAATATTTTTGTAACATTACAAATAAATTACAGTAAGTTTCACAAAACCTTAGATTGGAATGTGTAAAACTAATGTTCAGTTTTAACAAGCGAATGTTGTAGACTACAAATTTATTATAAGTATTGAGTAACGTAAACGATTTCTTACGTTTTCTAAAACAATGTGTAGTAAATATACAATATTCAAGCTGTAGGGTTACAAGAAAATCATTGGCAAGTTGTTTCCATAGAATTTCTTGAAACAAGTACAGAAATATTTTACTGTGCGATTATTGGCAGCGTGCATACAGCGATCTGTACCTTTTGAACCAATAGCGGTGAGTGATCGGGGTGCGTCCGGACAAGTTGTAAGGTGTCAGAGATCCACTCAATGAACAGAGCGGATGTAGGGGGATTTCACGAGATTATCTTACAGTTGGTGCATTCTGGTATATGTCAAGTACTGTTTTTTTTTAAATTTTAAAAGAGTGATGTGTGACGCATTAGGAGTATTAGAGTGGTGCTGTCCCACAACCACCCCCCCCCCCCCCAACATAACGCATTTTGGGACTTAGAGAGAGACACATGGCAGTCGTCGTCATCACCACAGAGGAAGGTCAAACAGAGGCAAACATGTGCCACAAGC
>NQII01000089.1:1590433-1648494 GCA_002778355.1 Clitarchus hookeri
ACAACTTACTCCTGTACCCCCACGTTCCCGCGCTTTTTAGAGCATATACTGTTCACAAACTGTGCAGGTTGGCCACATTGTCTCAAAATTTACCTTACGTATATGAAATTGACAATAACTGTAAAGCATGTCATCATCTCTAGAATAAAATTTCCAATAAAATTTTACATAGGACGTTAATCATAGTCATAGCACACACTTAAATTTAGACAACTAGCCAAAATTTCATCAAGTATTCCAAATATAATTTGTGGATAAAACATAGCTTAATACAAAATTATATTGCCACTTAGAACCAGACACCCACTGGCAAGTAGAGGGGTTGTCAATTTATATAATGTCCCTTATAAAAGTAAATTTTACGTTGACATGCAAAACAACAACAGTCACAAGCATGGACACACCACAATAGCTTGGTACTTTTTAAGAAGGCCAGACTCTTATTTTCATAATGGCTGCTATATAGCCGTTTTAGATTAGTATGCTATATCGTCGAAACCATGCAATTAATTCCAACTTAACTTTGTAGGCTGATAGTATATTATAACCATTAAATGTGTACAAATAAGTTTTCTATATCCGCCATTTTGTGAAATACAATCACATGACAAATTAAAATATTTATGTAATATCTCCGGAATAAACGGATTTCTACCAAATTTGGCAAACAAGTAGCACTACGGAAAGCCATAAAAATTTATATGTTTTAAGTGAGTCAGACATTTATTTTCAAAATGGCAGCCATATAAACATTTTTCTTAGTATGTCATATCAACTATGAAACTAATCTCAACATAATTTTGTACGCTGGTAGTATCTATCATAACCATTAAATTTATCTATACAAAAACTAGTTTCTCCGCCATTTTGTAAGATAGTCCAACAAGAAGTATTAAAGTTTTAATTCAAATCTCGGAAAACAATCAACTGATTCCCACCAAATTTGGAGAAGATGTTTTACTGTGGTAGGCTATATTAATTTATATGTTTTAAGTGGACCAAGCAATTATCTACAGAATGGCGGCTATAATAACAACGCTTTAGCTTAGTGTGCTATATCCTAGAAACTATGGAAATTATTTTAACTTATCTTTGTATACTGGCTTGGAAATCATTTGTCAAGCCAGTCACATGTAAACATTTTGTCCTCCGTTTATAGAGATCGTCACATAAAAAAACTGAGGTTTTATGCCATATCTTGAGACCAGTCAACAGATTCGCACCACATTTTTTCAAGGAAGTAGTGCAATAGTAGCGTATGTCAACATTTCTTTAGGTGCGCCAAGCCTTTTTTTAATGACATCAATATAAATAATTCAGGTTTGTAGGTGTGTTAACAAATTTGAAAAAAAATTACCACATTTTGCACACTAACAGTATTCGTTAAAAGCATCGATTATGCACACATATATACTCTTTTGCTGGCCTTTTTGTAAATCAGTGCCAGGTAAGATAATTTAACATTTTGATATATTTCCCAAACAATTGAACTTATTTCCACCAAATGTTTCACTCCATTAGTGCTACATAAGGCCAAGTAAACTTACATGATTTAAGTGAGCTCAGACATATATTTTCAAAATGGCGGTCATTAATGTATTTTGATAAGATTGTCATATATATTTAAAATTTTAACTAAATTCAACAAAACTTTTTTTTGTTAACAGTATCTATTAGAAACAACATTTGCAGAACTTTTTTTTTTTTTTAGGCAATTTTGTGAGATAGCACCAAATATAAAAATAAAGATTTTATGCCATATCTGTGGGACCAATCGACCGATTTCCACCAAATTCTTCACACAAGTTGTGCTACGGTAGGCCATATATACTTACTTACTTTAAGCGGCTCAGAAACTTATTTTCAAAATAACTGAGATGTAAATATTTCAGGTTAGTAAACCTTATCTACAACACATTAAGATTGATTAGCTTATGGAACTAGGTTTTCTGGGTTTGAGTCCCGGTAAGGTGCGCGTTTATTTGTAATTGTCTCACCACTGTTGCATATGTTTTGGATTTAATCTCTAATGATATTGCTGTCAATGAGACGTCAAGGTGAACGTATCATTCAAGCTTTTAGCAACTTCGTTAGAAACTATTTGCACCCATGTATGGGGAAAGTAGGCTCGTCAGATACATCAGTAAGTTCTCGTTTATCACTGCGACCCTTGTTAGATCGCGATGGCTCCGTGTTCTCGCCTCCTGAAATACATGCAAAATGTGATAGCGTGCGAGGTATTCTGGCTGTTCGTACAATGCATCTCATGGTTTCATTTCGCATCATGCCATTAGGGGTAACAGTCGCCCATGAGTCTCATCAGAAAGAGTGGTTGCTGTTTCCGCTATAAAGATATATTCCAGTATCTTGTGTTGTTTACTTTCAGGAGATCTTAAAGAGTTCTCGGTAGGAGAAGAGTTGTAGTAAAATACTTTGCAGTATTTGTTTTTCAATAGCTTACATTGAGGGATTAAGTTTCATGTAAAATTTATTTATTTTGCAAAGACGTTTAGACGAGTTGGCAGTAAATATGTGCACCATAAAAGGGACACGTGCGAGGCCATATAACACGCATTTTTCAGATGTAAGCATATAGAAGTGGAGATAAAGTTTTGTGTCTCACATGCGAAGATAATTTTTATTTCGCCTGCCATATTTCATGTAGCTAGCCATAGAATTTTTGCCATCAATTCAATATCGTTTATCGTGCGCTACCGCACGGAAAATTAATGGCTGCTAAAATACTTGACATAAAACGAGTTCGATTAATTAAAAGCTCGATATGGGGATTCTAAAAATCTGCCGGTTCATTTTTATGGCTTAAGGAAAGAGGATAAAAAATAACGGAAAGGGGGAATCCCGTGCCATCAATTCGCCTTGTGGTTTCTTTTCCTTTTGATGACACTTTTATAGCGAGGCAGAACGCGACGGTACTTGGCAATGAGTCACTAAATGGACTGTTTCCAAGAAACCGAGAGCTCCAGATTCCCTGTAGTGTGTTTTGTAGAAGAAATCACATGTTCAATAGACCATATACATAGCATTAACGATGCGCAGGTAAATAACTTTTTCTATGCATTGGCGTCGGTGTAGTCAGTTCTGAAATTTTAATTTCCTGTGATGTCTTGCAGTGCCGTTTCTCGCATCGATAAAACTACGCAATTAACTGGGTGAAATGCCGGTTTTTAAATCCATCACTAATTACACCCTACTGATTGGCATCAATTCGTTCCTCTGACCTAATTTTACCCACGTTACGTGCAGTACTTTCGAAAGCAATTTAACTGGATTTTAACCTCAGTAACATACGAAGAAACAGATAGAAAGAGATTGGCGGGTATGATGTAAATAATTTACGGTGTGTGTATATATGTATATATATAGGCCTATAACTACACGCACGCATACATTTATGTGCGAATTTTACAAATTAAAAGATAAGATTTCAAGAATGTGCTTTTAATTATTTCTCTTACCGAAAAGTTGCATTTATATTTATAATAGCATACTTCACAGACAGTTACTTAAATGCCACTGTTTTTCTAATTCACGCAAAATGATGTAGCACAGAAAGCCTATTCCTTGCAAAAAGGCAAACTATGTATAAACTACTAGTAGAAGGGTAAGGGGATGAGGGAGCGGAGCCGAAGTCGACCGACCGTCATGTTGTGATGTCACCTGACCGCCATCTTGTATCCCGGTGACCTTGACCATAACATCACGACTGAGACATTAACCTAGTGCCCATGACCTTGGATGACCTTGAAGTAAAAAAAGTGTGAAAATCACAAAATTCTAAAACATTACTAAAAAATTACATTAATAAACTAGGTCGCTATGTTTAATTTCTGTGACCTTGACCTTCGGATGAACTTAAAGCCGATAAACGAGAAGAATTTTAAAAATCCTCTAAAATTTAGTAGAAAGAAGAGGGGAAGCTACATTATATACCCCAAAAACCATATAGAATATCTGTGACCTTGATCTTGACTTTAGGACATCCAGAAAGCTAATTGCGAAAAATTGAAAAAAATCGTAATAAAATATTAATAAACGGGGCAGTTATTGCCCATGACTACCATCATGAATTAACCCTGGCTCCAAGAAAACTTGAAAAAGAAAAATTAGAAAAATTTTAAAACCTCGGAAAACATTTCTAAAATAAATAAATTTTTTTTTGAAATTCGAAACAAATATGACGGAGCACACATCCTCCCGGCATGACTACCAGCAGATGACATATCCCCCCCTTCTAGCCCCATAAATTGTATGTGTTATTTAATAAACCCCTCCATCCCATCTCTATATTCGATTGACTATCTAGTACACTCCACCCACCCAATTACCTCCTCCAACGAATCGTGGGCTTACATCAACACCCTTATTACTCGCATTCGCTCGACTACCTACCCCATCATCAACCTTCCACCATTTACGCACATCTCAATCACCACCACTACCACTAGACTGTGCTGGTGATTTCACGATGACAGCATATTACTAGCTCGTGATTGGTTGTTGGTAACATAACATCTTTTCTTCTGCTGATAATTAATGCTGCCAAAGGCACATCACATCACAGTTCTTTGTCTTGTGCGAGAGGTGACAGAACGCTCGCTCTCTCTCTCTCTATCCTCGCATTTTCAATATTCAGTCTGGTAAGTTATTTTATGTCCATATCTTCCATAAAATTTTGCAGTGCATTATCGAACCTGCTCACAATTACACATACATTTCCCCACCAAAGTAAAATCTTTGCTTAAAATTTCTAGTACTAGTTTGGACCAGTGAGCTACTGGAGTGTAGATATAAATATATGAAGATGTGTGACATCTGGTTAGGAGATTTGGTTGGCCAGCTAGTATGCTCGTTTGGAGAGATTGATTGAAATATTGAAAGATTGATGGAATGGTGTATTAATGGCTGAGAATAGCACAGAAAAGACTGTCTATCACCCGAGATGGGCTCATACATTCCAAGTTTCATGGTTCTTAATCTAATGGTTTGCGATTGGCATCGACAGCAGCGTAGACAGTCCAGCTGGAGTCAACAGTGGTGCCACTAAAGACGAAGTAGGGATATTAAACGAATGCTTCATCCTTACATCTACACTCCAACAGCTCACTGGTCCGAACTAGTTTTCAAAATTTTATGCAGAGATTTTACTTTGGTGGAGAAATTTATTTGTAATTGTGAGCAGGTTCGATAATGCACTGCAAAATTTTATGGAAGATATGGACATAAAATAACTTACCAGACTGAATATTGAAAATGCGAGGGTAGAGAGAGAGAGAGAGAGAGAGAGAGAGAGAGAGAGAGAAAGAGCGATCTGTCACCTCTCGCACCAGACGAAGATCTGTGATGTGATGTGCCTTTGGCAGCATCAATTATTAGCAGAAGACGAGATGTCATGTGACCAACAACCAATCACGAGCGAGTAATATGCTTTCATCGTGAAATTACCAGCGCAGTTTAGTGGTAGTGGTGGTGATTGAGATGTGCGTAAATGGTGGAAGGTTGTTGATGAGGTGAGGAGTCGAGCGAATGCGAGTAATAAGGGTGTTGATATAAGCCCCATGATTCGTTGGACGTGGTAGTTGGGTGTGCGAGAGGTCGACTAGATATTCAATTGAATATTCTGGAAAACTTTCCACAATACTGTGGACTCATTCTTTTTATTAAAAACTTTCACAGAACTTTCCGCAAATCCCTGGAAATTCTTCACAAATTGGATTGTTAGTCTTTCTGCAATTTCGATTTTAAAATAAAAGAAATTACAAATAACTTTTAAATTTTCGTTGTGCGGGTGTTTTGCTGTGTTTCAAAAAGGAAATTGAAAAAAAGTAAAAATATTTGAAACTGCAGCGAGATTTGAACCCGAATCAAAATCTTCAGAATTTACGAATATTGCCATTTATCTGCGACCTAAAATTGTCAAGTAGGCGTATACAATCTCCAACGTTCGTATTTCCTATATGCAACGTAGGTAACTTTTTCAGTTTCTAATAAAGTTTAAGTGTTTTAAGTTTTGCTAACTTTTACATTTTCCTGATGCCACTCCTTGATGTTTGAAGGAATTGGTCTAAGTGGCATGGGTATCCTAACTGCCGCAGAAACGATAATTTTCTGTTACAGTGGCAAAGAAAGTTTCGTGTATCCTCGACATTGTTCGCTCCCGCTCAAGACCCTGACGTTATGACGTTAGGAGCCACCCAAACCTCTCTCCTCCGAAACTGTAGGAAACACGGAGACATCCCATGTTTTGTATTTGCGGAGCTCGGTTCCGCTTCTCGTCAGAACGGATCGCGTTTCCAAATATACACTGTACAATCCCGCAACATTTCCCATAAACACACGCATATTTTTGACAGCGTATTAACTTTGTACGCCAATGCACGAAGAGCTGAAAATATATACAATATTTAGCATGCGAAACAGTTAAAATAGCTAGTAATTAATATACAGTGATACGTAGAATTTTCTTCAAAATAGTGTTAATGTGGCTGTACAGTGGTTTAAAAAACACTTTCGAATATACTCAGTACTCAAAAATCGAGTCAAGCTGACGGCTGGCGTGGCCTACCTTGCCACCGCGCCACATGAGCATGGCATACTAGCGTGCACAGTCACTGCCGACCTCGCTCACGAGCACTCAGAATCCACTCTCTGCGTCATCAACAAGCGTTACGGATTTTTTAAAGGCTTCTTAGTGATTCACTGATAGGTAAAACCATTGGAAACTTACTAAACCACGAGTGTAATTACTCTGAATAACGCTATATATAGGCTGTTCACGGTTAAGTAAGGTTTTGAAATCAACCTTCGAAAAATGTCACTGTACATATATTTTAACGAACATATTAACCGAAAAGTTCCCAGTAAAAGTGGTTACTGCGGAGAAAAATTTGTTACATGTCTTGACGTTGAATTAAAAGTGTTATGAAAACTGTTGTAAATACTGAAATGATTTATTTTCCTTTCTCGTTTTTGAATGCATATAAGGGTAAAAATAATAAAATCTGTAAAATACTTATTTTTCCAATAATTTCACAGTTTAACTTGACCGACGCACGAATAAAGTGATGAAGCCCATACCAATGCTAATTTATATATGATGGGGAAAATAAATAATGCGCCTTAGTATTAGTATTAGTAGGGTTTTCAAAACTGCTCAGTTTGCCGTGAATAGCCTATACACAGTAGCATTGGTTAAATTCTTAATTAGGAGCCGTTATGGCCATCCTACGTGGGAAACATAGCGGACGTTGATTTTCTCGGAATACTCCATCTTTAGGTTTACTAACTTCCCTTGCATCTTCATCTTACGGTCTTATCGTATCATGCCTCCACATACGACGCTTGCTAAGATACGCCACCCGTTCTTTCGGTGGGTACTACCTCCCCCTCCCCCTTCCAGTATGCATCACCATCCTCACCGCGCAATTAATTTTATTTATAATTAATTTCTTTCGATCGCAAAGGAACTAGTTATTCACGAGACATCAACGTTGATCGCTGCTTCTCCTGGGAGAAACGCGTCTTTGTAATTGTAGACGTGGCGCAACCGAGACAAGAAAACTGCGACTCCACTAATTGTCTGCCGTTATTCTCCCTCTGTTGTTTAACGTTGCTATGGAGACGCGGAAGTAAACAGAATCCGGGTTAACTGGAGCAGAATCACGATTTTCCCGATCGTTGTTCCAGTGTTCGTCGTGGAAAATTACCCCGGCATCCATCGCCCAACTATGTGCTGTATGAATACACTAACAAGCTGCTAAAAACAATTACAAATAAATATGTTTGAACGTTGTTATTCTACAGTTTACAGACATAACATTTGACAATTAATCTTAAGTTATTAAAAGCTCTTCTAAACTACCTTTTGCACTATGTAACTCAAATAATATTTAGGACTTTACATACGCAAAGGTTCAATAAACACTGATTCATAACTTCTCACGTGATCAGTAAATTTTATTAACATACGCTGATTTTCTTCCTCAATGAAACTACCTAAGTAGTCAAATATAATGATTCAAGGAATGTGAGGAATTAGCTTTCTGACGAAAAGTATTTTAGCTCGAAGTCTATAATGATTTTTCCAAATTTAATGCTACGTTTTTGTATTTTGTCCGTGATACATTTTATTGATCGATGGAAAAATAATAAATAAATTGCATTGAGCACCTCTAACTTTCAGTGCTTTGGTTGGCTGGTATTCTCAATTGTTTCTGTGACATGTAATTCTCGCATCCTGCACTCTACTTTTGCGTAGTCAGATTTGCAGACGTCAACGTAGACCATAAGTTATCTGAATCGCTCCTGACTAGGCTGTTTTACATAGCCTCACCTATGACTTCACTAAGTCTGCATTAGCCGTCTGTTTGGATTCCCATAAAAATAACGGACCCACTCTCAGGAAATAAATTGAGTTGTTTCATTGTCAGGCTTATTTTTACACTTGTATCACCCCATGTCCCATATTAATCATTGACATTAGCAATTACGTTAACGTAAGGCAAAGAGTTGAAGCTGGCACTATAATGGGTAATATCCACATTTTATTTAGTTGTTAACATGAACTTTCTTGTTACTGTTTGATTTTTGTGAGCTTTTTCGTTGCGTCATAGTTAATACATTCTTCTCAAGACGTATGACAAACCAAGTACGTAAGTAAAGAAAATGAACCATTTAAAGTGTTAAAGGGAAGGGTGTTTAAAGACAGGCACCAGTTTATAATTGAAAAGTACGGAATCCACACTCGGACCGCAGCAACTCGTAAGGCTTTAGAAGTGGCAGGAGGGAGTGGAAAACAAGATTCGAAGACACGACCAATTACTAGATAAGTTACTGTGTGTGATTTGTGTCTATGTATACGGCCCAGACGCTAGGGAACATTAAGACATTAAGAGCGGTACTGGCTTTCAATCAAATGCTCCACCGCATCGGCGCTCAAGTCATTAAGGGGAACCATCTCCCGCCATATGGATTCTGAATTTTTCTAGCGCATTCGTGTGGAAAATAAAATTCCAAAGATACTCCTATATCCAACTAGTTATTGACCTTACACAACAGTACAGACATAATGACTGACATAATTACGTCACTATATTAATTCTGCAAAAATTTTGCAAAATCAATATCGTGACGTAATTATGAGTTCGTAGCTCAGTAATTCTGCCAGTACTGCTGTGTAAGTCACTAGCTAATTGGGTATAGGGATACTTGAAGAAGAATTTTCTTTTTTTTCAATATAAACCAACTATAAAAACCAAGAATCCATATGGCGGGAGGAGGTTCCCCTTATGTGGCGTAGTCTTCCCAGTGTTCTGGATACAAACACTGGACTTCAAGTAGTAACTCTATAACTCTATTACTTTACTGGTGCAAAACTCAATGCAGTCGCCTATGTACAGTACGTTTCACACGTGTCAAGTTAGCAACTTTCAAAATTGTAAATAATTTTTAACACTGAGCTTTTAGCCATATTTAAGTACTTCGAATTATGTTTGTAATATTTCTTAACATGTATTATTTTCGACATATCTGAAGAGCATGTCCGCGTTCCCATTCAGTAACTTCCTTTGAAAACGGGTGTTTTAAGCATACCGTAAAGCAGTTCACATACAAGGTAGGCATGCGTTTCTCTTCTACTGTATTGGGGCCATGGAGTGTAGTGGTGGTTAGATTACTCGCCTCCCACTTAGGCGAACCGGGTTCGATTACCGGTGGAGCCGCTCTCGGATTTCCGCTTGTGGGAATCGTGCCGGACGATGCCTCTAGTATGCTTAAATCGATCTTCCCCTTACATCACCAAGCGATGCTGGTCGCCCAGACAGACTCTCAAAATGATGCTAATTGATCCAGTGTTCATCTCTTCTAGACTATTCTACAAGACTCCAAGCTTACTTAAATCGCGCAGCTCGATTCACACGCTGGCTTAGTTTTTAATGCAATCGCGTGCTCTCATAGTTGCATTTACGGCACGAGAACATTCACATTTAAATTAAGAACATGCTACAGGGAATGAGATTGTAGTGTAAACCATTTAATTTTAATTTTCTGAAATACAGACAAGTTAAATGAAAGTTGTGTGGTCATCAAAAAATTATTTGAATTCATCAATTCATAAATTATGCCAGTGCAAAAATAAGTCGATAGCCAATCGCACCTCTCATGCTGCCTGCCATGGTCGTATCTCAGCATTAGTAAAGAATTAAAAATGTCTGCGAAAAATAAATCTAGGTAGATATACATTCCCATTTCACAAGACTTAGAAGCATAAAAAAATTATGTTTTAGGCGACAGAACAAATTCATAGTGTCTGTGAAATATAAGCGCACGCAAAGCATTTATTATTTTAGCAATTAGATGAATCATCATTACTTTCCATACCCAGGGCAAAAGGTGGCAATGTATAGGAACATAAACGGTGCTAAAAATGTCAAGCAGAGTGAGGTCATCTCTCCTACAAGTTGATTGTGGATTCTTGGAAAACAAACTAAAACAAGCGAACTAGGTAAATATTTTACTGGCCGCTGTGGCACACGAACGCGTGCAAATGTTTGAAAATGGCAGCAGTATGCAAAATACATTTCACCTGGGAAGAGGTATTTGGAAAGTCCCGCGGAAACGACAGTGCAACTATCCGTTTGATTTCACAGGCGCGTCATACAATTTTTTTCTAGCCTCCGTTCCAAATGTCTATTTTTTTCTTTTAGATTTCATTTTTTTACTAACCGAAAAATTAAAATTTTTCTAACAGCGATGTGTGTGCGTTCGCGCGTGCGCGCGCACACACACGCAAGTGTCTTATTTATCTGATATTCGAATTTATAGCCTATTAGGTCGTAAGTCTACGTGTAACGAACTATGCTATGGAGGTCGACCGAGTTTACTACTCATAGGCTAAGGTATCGTATCGGTCTCACGTCTGCGCACACAGGAGCTTAAGGCTGTTCACGACAAAGTGAGCACTTTTGCAATCAACCTCCGAAAAATGTTACTGCTCCTACCTGCATGTGTTTTAACGGGCACGCTGATTGGCTTACGCCCAGTAAACTTGGTAATGACGGAAGGAAAGTAGTTCAATGCTTTAACGTTGAATTAAAACTTTTAAGTAAACATTTATGAATACTAAAATTATTTATTTTGCCTTCTGGTTGTTTAATGCATGCACTCGTAATAATTTGTAAATCTGTAAAATATATTTTTTCCCAATAATCTCACAGTTTCACTTGGCCACTGAATGAATCAAATAATCAGGGTAATTGTAATGTTAATTTTACATACGGTGAAATAATACATCGTGTGCATACAAGCAGATCTTTTAAGAAGGCTTCCAAAAGTGTTCAGTTTACGGTGAACAATCATTAAACAACAAATTCGATTCCATGATATTGATGATCGTCGAACCCAGTGCTGACTAATCGCGGGTAATGCCAGTCCAGACTCGGAACAACCAGTGGGACAGCGCCTTCTTCCCACACGAGCGTGACTTGAGGACCTCGCAGTTAATGCGGTCGCCTAGCGGGGGATACCTCCACGTCTGAGGCTCAGCAGGGCGGGAGCTGCGAGGCCTACACTGCCGCGCGCATCAAGTGCGCCGTGACCGTCACGCTTAAGTCTCTAGACTGGTGTGCAGTGTTTTCGTCGTGTTGCCTGTCAGACACTTTCAGTGCTCACTATAATGTTATTGATGAGAAGTCTGTAGGAATGTTTAGCGCAGGCTTCTATCGTCATTTATCTCGCTTACGGGAAATAAGTTCTAAGATACAGCAGTCTGAAAAATCAGTTCTTAACTATGTCGGAGAGATACAAAATAATATTAAAATTACACATTGTTGTAATTGGAATCGGCTTTAAAAATCACTTGCGCTGCAGTCGTAATTTTTTTCATATATTTGCGTTTAGAGTATTTCGTAGAGAGATGGTATGTATTAAGTGAGGTCTAATTTTAAGGAATATATTGGCTACAGTTTATTAGATTAAAATATTAAATTTATGATCTCCTGTGTTTATCCGTGAGTGCGGCACAAATAACTGCTTCCCCAGACTGAAATATCTCGATTCTCAAATCAAAACATGAACAACTAAACAATTCAGAAACCACTTCAGGGTCAAAAAATAATCTTCATAGTACGGAGAGTCACAACTATTTTCCACCATAAATTCCAGCGTGATGCAAGCATAATGACGTGCATGTTCACATATGTCACCGCAAGCTTGTGACACAGTTTGCTATCTCAGAGTTCGCTATCGCAAGGGTTAACGGTGCAAATGCCCTTGCGATAACTCGCCCGTGACCTGTGTGATTTGTTTGCCCTCATTGAATCTCTTCATATTGACAGTTGAAGCAAGGCTCACGACAGAAACAGGGTGGATGGAAATTCGCATTGAGAATATGAGGATACATTACGATTTACAAAAGCAGGAAAGTATCAAGTATGAATAACTCGTTCGCTTATAATAAAAAAGGATTTTAATTGGTTGTTGCAAATCATATATAAAATTATCACTTCATAATCTGTCGACCTTAGCATTTTTTTTAATAATGTAATTTACGTGCAATCTATAAACTTGGGAGGCATGTGCAGAAAAATGGTAAAAAGTTGCTACAAAATACGAATGGAATATTTACTTTGCTGTTACTAGTAACAAAAAATATATTATGAAGATGCATTTACAGACGTTTACAGGAAAACCTTTCGTAATTTCAGATATTTTGAATTTTATAATTGACCATAATTTTTTTAGGGACAGAGTAGAGAACACCCATCGGTTTTACGTATATTTAATATATGTATGTAGTATAGCTATATGGACTCTATCCCTTCATTTCTACTAATGCAGTGATTTTTCTACTAAATAGTATTCTCTGCACTCCAGGAAACTATGGATAGATATTTTTGTTTTATTAAATGTTTTAATTTATTAATTTTTGTGCATTAAAGGTAAAGTTATTTTCTATTTTAATTATAGCTTTATAACTTCTCCCCTTTGTGACAGGTGACTAATCGGTATTTCATACTGTAATAAACATAAATGTATTTAATACTGTAATAACATAAACTTGTAACTAACAACTACTCACACGCATGCCTTAATCGTGATCAAAACTCGGAATTTGTTGGTCCGAAAGTATCTAGCAACGTTGCTTCGGAGATCTCCCGCTATTAAGAGAGAGGTATTGATTTAACTAATTAGCTTTCTTTATTTTTTCTGCTACACAAATAATTTCAGTAATGCACTCTACTGTCCAAGCAGAAGGAATATTCCAACTGATTTGATAGTAATCGGTACAGTAGTGCCTGAGTTAAGTGTTAGTCTACCGAAACAATTTTGTGTTTCCGGTATCATCCAAAATGGCGGCAGATTTTAGCTATTAACCTGATGAATTTATTGTGTTCGGTAGATGTGTCACACGACAAAATGGAGTTAATTCGTTTTAATGGTACCACATACCGTGCAATATACGGGAAAACATGCAAGCTTTAAAAATACATAAGAGAAAATTTATTAAAATAGAAAGGTTATGTGTTAAAAAACTACACGTCAAAGAAGTATTTACTTGAGTAGATAGGTAATGTATTATCCAAGGCAGAGGCTGGGGGCTGCGAATCTGCGGATCTGCCGCCATCTTGGAATTTCCCGTTTTTCCTAAAAAAACCTCCCGTTTTTTCATTAAAATTTCCCGTTTTCCCCTTAAAAACACTCCAAATTCCTATAGTTTCCCTTAAAATTTCTCTTTTTTCCTTCAAAATTTTCCTCTTTTCCCAAAAATTTGTGAAAAAAGTGCTTGCTCCTCAATGTGGCTGACTAAGTACTCGTTGTATCCCGAACATCAGCCACAACGAGGAATCTGAGGAGCCAATAAAATAACATTATTTTAAAAATTATTATTTTTTAAATTTAAATATATTTTTATAATTAAAAACTTAAAGGCGTAAGTATTGATTGTTTTATATCAACGGACTTATCTTTTCAAGGCACATACGATAATGATGTAATATCGATTATGTAACCCAATGTCAGGACAACCATATTTGATTAATGAGGTATGCCCCTACCTACCCCTCCATTTCAAAACTCAGTACTGTCACCCCACCTTACCAACACCCCTCTCCCACACCTCAATCACGAAACAATCACGCCACCCCACCTTACCCCTCTCCTACTGCCCCCTCTCCAACCCTCCTTCAAAACAATTTTTTGTACAAGAGTATTTAACAATTAAAGGGATTTATATCACTGCCCCATACATGTTCGTCGAAAATGATATTGAAAGTATCAATACATTCACCCCCTCCCCCTTAAAGACACTCAAACCACCCCGCACACCTCACATCTCAAGNTCCAACAGGACTCCTAACCATCACGAAAAGCGTCGACTACCCCCTTTCTGCTGCCCAGCACCTTTCCCCACACCACTCTCGCGGTCAGGCATCTTGCCGACCTGTCAAATAAATCGTAAAACGACCAGACTTCTAGCAATCGGTGCATTTATAAATAATATGAATTATTTTATTTCAACCTATTTATCATTTTAAAATGCACAAATGTAAAAAAATACAGAAAATGTATACAAAATGTATTTTTAATGCAAAGTCAATTTACAAAAGAAAAATTATGTAAATTTTACACTTTCCGATGGCATTTGGTAACATTTAAAAAGAGAAGAAGTATTCGTGAAAGGACATAGATTTGCACCTATTACCTTTCGAATAGGAGTCGGATGCACTAAACACTTAGCTACCTAATCAACAATAGCAAAGTTTACTTATAGTGTACTAGGAGAACCAACAAACGAAGAGGCTGCCATTCTCTCGTACAATTACAGCAATTTTTAATGTATTGA
Source organism: Clitarchus hookeri (assembly GCA_002778355.1). Classification (NCBI taxonomy): domain Eukaryota; kingdom Metazoa; phylum Arthropoda; class Insecta; order Phasmatodea; family Phasmatidae; genus Clitarchus; species Clitarchus hookeri. The sequence goes on from NQII01000089.1 coordinate 1,605,291, forward strand.
AAATTTTGTTACATATTATTTTAATCACTGCATATACGGTTCATGACCACATTTATTGCAGAACTTTTTCAGTTTAAATACATCGTATTTACAATTTTTAAAATTGTTTAAAGGCAAATGTATTCCAAATATTTCGTTATTTTCAGTCAGGAATCTGAATCATATGTGCCGATGCTCACATTGAATGATTTTATATATCGTTTTTAAATAATTATGTAGCAAACCACATTTTTTTGCAAGTCGGCTCGTAAGCAAGCGAATATCTACAGACATTTAGGTAGGCGAATATAATTAGTAAGCTCTTGGGAAGCAGGCTCGTGAAATTCAGGTTGCAATTATAATTTCTATCTTCAAGCAAATATGTCTGTTTCTGGTAGCCATATTACTATTTATAGGCATAGGTTATGTCAAATCAAAAATGAGTATTTATTATTCAATTAAAAAATTATTTCTTTAATGTAAAACATTTAAGTATTTTTTGTTAATTCGTACCGAAATTGTACATAGGGTATAGCGGAACCATGCAAAAAGTTCTCTCAACTTCATTTCCGGTCTCCTCTCTTGAAGTCTAATTATTACACGATGTCGGAATTTCCAAATTATTCTCTGGCTCGTCTGTTTAGTTGACATAAATATGTACACAGATTATTTAAATGTATGTATATGTGACCAATCCAAGCCCATCACATGAGTAACGACTCTCTGCACAAGTATGATATAGTAATTATATGGATCAGCTTCTAACAACGCTTTTAAAAGCATAGTTGTATATGGTTTACGAACCAATATGCCCTTGAGACTTGGAATGTACGAGGGCAGCTAGTACATTCGTGCTTTTCTCAAACATCACTCCTTCGAAATCCTCACCAATCTTCACTTATCCTTCGATCAAAGCCAACCCCTCGTTCGTTCCTTCGATCAATCCTTCCGTTTGTAGCCCCCATCCACCTTTTTCCCGTACATATAGAAATTACCTTCATTCACCATTTCCAAAATGTGTACATGTTGGCTGAATTACCGTTTTGTATGCAGTCAGCTATCCATTCATTTTCATACTAAAGTCTTTATTATCATTCTATNCGAGGGCAGCTAGTACATTCGTGCTTTTCTCAAACATCACTCCTTCGAAATCCTCACCAATCTTCACTTATCCTTCGATCAAAGCCAACCCCTCGTTCGTTCCTTCGATCAATCATTCCGTTTGTAGCCCCCATCCACCTTTTTCCCGTACATATAGAAATTACCTTCATTCACCATTTCCAAAATGTGTACATGTTGGCTGAATTACCGTTTTGTATGCAGTCAGCTATCCATTCATTTTCATACTAAAGTCTTTATTATCATTCTATATGCAGATCTTCCTGTTTACAGCCGTGCGCTCATAGCACCACTTTTAAGTTGTGGGGAAAAAACGATACGACATACACAAATAAAGAAAAAACTGTTATTTTATTATAATAATATATTATTATTTTGTAATTACAATTTCAGAAGAAAGCAGTTAATCATATCATGCGAAATATCCCCGTTCCTTCAGTTTACCAATGATTGAAGATATCAAAACAATGCGTGAGAAATACCCACGCTTTTGCAGGTAAATCAAATGTCTCAGTCTAGCAACAAGTTCATTCGCGTCATCAGAAAATAAGTGGTAAGAATTCTCAGCATCTTCTGCCTTCTTCATGTCGCTAGTTGCAGCAAATTAACGAGCGTTCTTGACGCCTCCAGCCTTCTTCGCGCCACTTTTCGAAGGAAACTCGCTGGTGAAATGTGTGGGAACGTCGAGAGAATCATCATTCTTCTAATCAGATACTTCATCAACACTCTCTTCATAGTCATTTTCATCAATGCTGGTCTTCATGATCATCTTCATCTCTTGCTTCATCGTCAATATCAAGTTTACTTATCTTTGTAGAAGTCGCATAATCATCATCAGTATTTAGAGCCGACAACTGTTTATTCTGAAATTCGTCGAATTCACGCGAACGTCTTGCAAGTGTACATTCCACACACGCTGACTCTACCAAACCTTGTAGGTCTCTCATTCCGTCATTAGCATTAACTGTCCCATCATAATCGTCTGTGGAATCAGTACCCATCGATGCAGCACGGGGTATTAGCGACATCAAACGGGAAATTTTGAGGTAAAAACGGTAAATTCCAAGATGGCGGTGGATACGCAGCCCCCAGCGCCTGCCTTGGATAATACATCACCTGTCTTACTTGGTTATAGTATTTTTGTAGTAGGTGTATCATCTTGCCTCTCCGTCCCCTATGTCAAAGGATGCCAATTAAAAATAAGTATCCCGCTTGACTGAAACTTATAAAATTCTGTTGTCATTAAGTATTTCAAATGTATCGAGATCGATGAAATTGGACGTATGGGTTCACATTTTTAAATTGGGAACACACACAAAACACATGTACATACACCGATACAAAGATAGTAAGGGAACCTCACAAGGTGATTTTTCCTTCGGAAATCAGACGAAAAATGACCCACTGAAGCAAGCACCTAAATTTTTTATGTTCTTCGGTCGGAGCTAAAAAAATGGGACCTAAATGGAAGAAGCAAGCCACATAAATGTATTTCGAATGTCGGGAGTTGTATTAAAGTACTAATGAGCTTTACTGCGAAATTATACATTAACAGTAATCTGTTTTAAATCGTCTTAATCGAATGATAGATTGTTGTTGTGCTCTCTCATCGATTTCAATTCCGACTTTCAAGATGAAAATACTGTTGCTCCATCATTATTAAATTCTCGAATACGTCTGAAATCACGATCGCTCCTATCATTTAGTTTCCTTCTGGAGGTTGTCACGAATTTTCTAAAAGAGAAGTAACGTCAAACGATTTTGAAAAGGTACGTAGACGACATCATTAGGACCGAACGGTAAATACAAACATTCGCGAACATTTCTGCTGAAATGAAACGATCCCTAACAAGCGCCTCCCTCATGCTTTTACTCAATTATATTTATTTAATGTAAATAAAATACATGGCAATTTAAAAAAAAAGTACCTTTTAAACTTTTTTTATACTTAAATTAAGAACAGTTTTTTTTTCAGCAGCAGAGAGTTTTTGACTCCAATATCTGCCATTTTTATCAGCATTTTAATAACTTAAGAAATGTTATAAATATACAAGGAAACAAACAATCAACGAAATTAATAAAAGTCACGTTCGATATAGTTTATGGAATATAATTTTTTGTCAATTATATTTTCGGTCATTTACCCAAGAATAAAATATGTAAAAGAAATTAATTCATAATAGCAGACATATCTGACACTTAAATTGTAATTATATCATATGAAACTATTTTTAGTAATAACCTGCAGTAATTTCTTTACTAAACAAACTACAGAGTATATCAGAATATAGAGTATAATACCAATTTCATTGTTACTGGTTCTGGACTGTAATCTTAAAATCTGGATATCACTGAGAATTAGATTTACACATCTTGTAAAATGTTACCTTACGAGAAAAAGCGAGTGAAATTTTTATTTCAGTGGAATTAAATGAGTAGTAAAATTTAATACTTTCAAAATGTTACTTCAATTAAAATCAACTTGGAAACCAAACTTGAGCGGAAAAGTATAAAACAAAAGCGAATGTAACTACTATGGCTGCAAATGGGTGCTCGTGAGGACTTTCCCAGGAATACCCGGAAGGCACCCACCCGTATTTAAACACATGATGTACACTCCCTTCATACCGAGCATTCACAAAATGTTTCGAAAGATGTCGAGGAAAATTTGTCATAAAATATGATGTCGAAATACGTCATTAAATTTAGCGTAGGAGATACAAATGTATCTTAATAAAAAGAGGAGAATTGTTTCCTTATTTTACTTACATTTCTCTGGGTCTAAATCCCCTTTTCCCACAAAATTTTAAATTTAAACATGCAATATAGGAAAGTTGTCCATTAGATCAATAAACATGATTGATGTGTATTTATGAATAGGAGGCTTTGAAACATTGTTTTCACGTTTCTTTCATTAAATAAACTAGATCAGTAAGAATGAACACGACCCATTGTGGTCATAATGATTACATCCAATTTAAACTTTCCAGCAAGTTCTATTACATTGATATTAAAATGTTACCACCATTTTAATTTTTAGCTTCGCAATGCCTAAATATATAAAATACAGAGCTTTATTTTGTCACGTTAGTGATGTTGAGAGCCGCGGTGGTGTTGTGGTTAGACTACTTGGTACCACCTAGGCGAACCGGGTTCGTTTTCGCGGTGTCGCCTCCGGATTTTCACATGTGGGAATCGTGACGGACGATGCCACTGGTCAGCGGGTTTTCTCGGGTTTATCCCGTTTCCTCAGCCCTTGCGCTGCTCCATACCTCGCTTCACTCTCGTCTGCTCTCAAGACCTCGCTAAGAGCGATCCAAATCTCTCCACTCACCCTTTATGTTAGTTATTTAACACCAAAGGTTTGATGTTTAGATTCGTGTTTTAAAATGAGTCGCTTGGACCTTGGACCAGTGTTCGGGAGTTGGAACACCTCTAAAACGATAGCGGGAAGTCAGTTAGCTGTGGCAGCCGCAACTGCGTGGTCGTGAAACAGCGGTCGGCGCCTTACTCGGGGAACAACGACCTGACTTTTACCATTTCCGCGTTCCGACTGCCGGGGGACTACTTTAGCGGGCGGTGTCCGTCCTCGCGAACACTGACCGGGCTTTGACGTCAGCGGTCCTGGCGACTGGGAATGCGGGGCTTTGCACGCCCATGTGGGTAAGGTTGTTGGCGACCTGTGGATGAGTCAGTCGTGGACGGGATCTGAGTATGTGCCGGTGGCGTTTCACGAGTGAGGGAGGCTACGCGATGTGTTTGCGATGACTCGGCTGATCTCGCAGCGTAGGATAGCGCCGGCGCTGGAATTAAGCTGACTATTCATGCTTTAGTCTGTTTCTATTTCTTCACACTTTTTTTAATCAAACCTTTGAAAAATCACCCCGTGTATTAAGTGCTAGGTTGTTTTATAAATAAGTTTTAGTGTCACAATCATTTCATATTTGTGTTAACATGAAAGTACCTTATTTTTGGTTGAACTGAAATTTTACTTATATTTTATCTATGAATTATAATATTTAATTTACAACTACTGTAAAAAAAACAGGGAGAACATTGGTGTGTTGGCAATGGCTAGTAAGAAATAGTCCTTACGCAAAATATTATTATAGAGGGTGCGCACAAATTCGTTGCGTTGTCCCTTTGGTGTAATTTTCTAAACCCGGTTAAGTTTTGTTTGCATGAGGCGGAGGAATATCGTGGAAGTAGAAGTTTAGCAGGGCTTCAGAAAAGTTGGAAGTAGCCAGAATGGACTACAGTTTTACTATGTTGTACTTTAGCCTTAGTATTACTTGTCAGGTTCTAAGTTACGGTGGTGCTTTGTGCAACCACACCCTCCCCTCTCGGCGCGGACAAGACCTAACTTAAGTGTGAGGTGCCCCTATAGTGGCAAGAAAGTAGCTAGTAAACCTATATGTTAATAATTCGTACGTTTCTTGTAACAGGAAAGTCAGCAATATTTCTCTTATTTTACTGTTAATTCATCAAATAGTTAGTAGTGTGTAAAATGCTGAAATGCTTAAATTTTAATAAATGTAGTAAGAGATCATCCCTCGGAATTTATGTATTACATCGCTCTAGTATTGACTACATTCATGACCTGCTATAACAGATCCCTACCTCTCCTGTGTCAAGCGAAATTAATCAATATCTCAATTACGCCCTGTTGTAAGCTCCAATATTCGGGTTTCAATACCAGGATTATCAAGCGAGGGGAAGTAGAGGCAGTTTAAAGGGCGAAAGATTAGAACGAGAGCGGCTACATGCTTCCTCCCCTCTCCGTGACAATATTATTCCGGAGAGTTGAGAATCTTAAGAATGTATGATCGTTTCTCTGTAGTTCAAATAGTGACCCTTGACACAGTAGTAAGCTTACTTATTAATATTTCTAAAGTGGTGGCATTCCAGTTTTGCGACGCATGTGTAGTTAATACTATTGCATTATTGATAGTGCTCGAATCCTGACAACCAATAATAAGTCAAGTTATAAATGAGAAGTTGGCCTTTTGCAATATAGNTTAAAGGGCGAAAGATTAGAACGAGAGCGGCTACATGCTTCCTCCCCTCTCCGTGACAATATTATTCCGGAGAGTTAAGAATCTTAAGAATGTATGATCGTTTCTCTGTAGTTCAAATAGTGACCCTTAACACAGTAGTAAGCTTACTTATTAATATTTCTAAAGTGGTGGCATTCCAGTTTTGCGACGCATGTGTAGTTAATACTATTGCATTATTGATAGTGCTCGAATCCTGACAACCAATAATAAGTCAAGTTATAAATGAGAACTTGGCCTTTTGCAATATTGCTAAACCATGTTAAGCCAGGCAGGTATGTACCCCAGTAGCTACATCAACATATTGGGTGACAATTTTTGAGAGATTACAACGACCAGTGGAATTCATGCAGGAATTTGTTACGGAAACCATTAGATCAGTGGAAGTTTTGGGTTTACCATGGAAAGAGTCTTATTTTGTATAAATTAAATTTTTCAATTTGCTTCCTGTAAACAGTAAATATTTTGCATTTGTTAATAAACCTCAATCCTTGCAGGAATTGTTACATTTGGTATCGCAGGTCTAATTAAATGTCAGAGATTTTAATCGGAAAAATGTCACCTTAAACCAAAGAAACAGTGCAAGATTTGTTTTCAAACAAATCACACGACAGAAAAGTTTTTCTTTAAAATCAGGGAAAATAATATGGTACAGAAAGAAATAAGGGGAACGGATGATAAAGAACAGGGCTCTGAAAATGTAAAATAAAAGGAAAATGGAGTACAAGTAGTGACAGTGGAGAAAAATATGCTAAAAGGATGGAGATCCGGAAATCGAGCATTTGTTTTAAATGCAGCAAGTCTGGGCATATTCAATACTATTTTCTGTTGTGGATAAATACCTATATGTATTGGTTCTGTAACACAAATACAAATTTACAAAATAGTATAAGTTTATTGTTTGTTCCCGTGTTAATTAGTTCTTGGGAAGTATCCACCTTAATAGGTTCAGGAGGTTTCCGTGTTTATGATGAGTAATGGTTTCTGTAATAAAATCTTACGCAAAAATCTTGTAGGTACAGTGCAGCATAAAAAGGGAGACATTGTTGAATTTATACTTTTAGATGGTAAGATTTATCTGGTAAAATGTTGTTGCTATCATTAAAATTAAAATTGAACATAGAAATATAAAAATTAACTTACGTAGTTTTCAATTGGGATGTGGTGTTGTATTTTCTTTTCCTAAGTTTTTTTAATGTTTTCTATTGTGCTCATAAATTTGCTCAAGATGAGGTCTTTTTGGGGAGAAGATTTTCATGCCTATGAATAAATATGTAGTCATTGTAAAGCATTTATTTGGGGAATATGGTCAATAAGTATTTAGAATCAATTCGGGAAGAGGTATCTCGTAATAAGGTATTGTTGCATAAGATAATGGAAAAGAGAATAAATGTTTCTTATAAAGATCTAAGCTTAAATACCTGTGATATAGTATTGATCGAGGCTCACCACTTAAACTCCAGGATAGAGTATTTCATCACGAAATTAGCCTTAAAATGAAAAGAGCCATTTCAAATAATCTGGTTTTCAATGCCAGTTATGTTATCAGTGATGGATCCGAATTGTCCAAACAAAACTTAAAAGGTACATGTTAATATTTCTTGTTGGTTGGCGTCTCCAGTCACCTGATTGTCACATCCGGGTTTTTCAAGTCAGCAGTTTGACGGCACTCCAAATAATGTTTCTTGGTGTGTCTGACACATGGACAAACGTACAACATAAGCATTCTCTGGGGAACCGTCTTTACAGGTACGAATGCCGGCATGTTCCAAATAAGAATAAAATGCTTCAGATAGCTACGCAGCTGACTTACGAGCCACTATCTAATGTAGCCGTGCCTTGAATTTCATATATAAACACACTAAGCTCTGGGTATAGCGGTTTCCTTATTTGCTACTCTGTTCCAGAATTTTCGGCAAGTTAAAATTAGTGTTAATTCTCATTCAGAACTATTTTGAACATTATTCTGTGTTTAGTAAGTAAAAATTCTGATTGCACTCTACACACATCACAGGTCAATGTTGGAGTGCCATCAACCCCGACACCTTCTAATAAAACTTTTCCTGCAAATTGAGCGGCTATTCTCCACAGTGTCGGGAGAAGTAAGGTGAATACAGTTCCTGCTCAAAGGATGGTGCTGAATGACCCAATACCACCCTTCCATCGTGTTTGCCACCATATCTCTATATTTCTTCAGTATGCAGCATTCTGGTGTCTTTGAACTCGAGCGATCCACGCTTTGATTCCTGATCTCTTTGTGTGTTCTTTCCAGTGTTCGCTCGTCACGGGACTTTGACGAACGGCGCTTGAGTCGCGAAAGATCACAAGATTCGTGAGCGTCAGTTTACACTCGCTGTCGGACGAATGGCCATTGACCTATTCCTGTCGGGGAAACCTGCATTACGCCTCCAATATGTCACTTCTTTCCGTGGTGATTCCGGTGGTGATCGATGGCCCGAATGACGGTTGTTTCTTTTATCAATAGGCGATGAGGAACTAGGCAACTTCACGGCATGGTATGCAGCTACATGATAATGGTTGGAAACACCATGCGAATGTGATGTTCCTGGTTGGGAATCTTTAGCGTGAGCAAGAGGGAGAGTATCAAGTTTATCATACTGTCATAATTCTTCATGGAACTGTTGAAAGAATATTACCGGCCGACTTGCCCAATGCTTCTGGTAGTGGCTAGGAAGCTGAGGCAGGACCATAGCCACAAATTCCTCGCCAGTCATAGGGAGCATCATATGGCAAGTACACTAGTATACTGACGTGAGATGGGGTTACAGCGAATGGTTTCAACCTGGTTAGAAGCATTCAATGTGCAACTGTGCATGCAATGTTCCCTGCTCTTGCCTGTTCAGTATTTTCCCCTCAAACAGTTCCTTAAATTGCTTGTACATCTCGACTGATTAACATACAATTTCCCATTAATGTCCAGTACTAGCTTTCAGGGCCAGATCCAGGTACTGAAGTATTTCACCAGACTCAATCCTGCAAACCTAAATGTATCTTTCGAGGTAATAGAAAGACTCGGTTTCCAGTCCCCTAAAGGTGAGAAATTCGTCCACCAATATCCAGGATTAATTAGGAACTGGAAAAAACTGAATATTTGTCATAGCAAGATGAGTTTCAACGCTTTTGATACGATAAGCCACACTCGCGAACTGTTCTCCCAGCCGCAGAGCCTTAATGGAATTCTCAAAATCGCGGACCTTGCATTCAATGGTTGCGACTATGACTGTTGTCTGAATATGTGGTGTGACAATTACATTTGTGTGTCTGTCCGATCTCATAGATCTCTGCGGCTGTTCGTGCATTTCGCGTTTGACATTCTTTGGTGGCGAAATTAAGCCTTTTCGACACCTGGTAAATGTATGGAACCACTTCATTTAGTAATTCGCTGATGGTCTGCGTGCGAAATGAAGCTAATTGCAACTTTACCTGAGAGTAAACTAATTTTAGTTATTCCCGAAGGCTCCTGGCCAATGAAATCTGTCTCTACTCTGACCTAACCTGATTTTCGCCCATTTTTGCCTCAATTTCAGATAAAATTGCAGCCTGATTAGCATAATTTTCGTCTTTGAATGGGGCCTGATTAGCGGCAATTTCACTTTTAATCGCTGTCTGCTCTGGATCCAAACACTGAAATATATTAGCTAAAACAAGCACTGGTTCTTGCCCAAATAAGTGCTGCGCAAGTGCGGTTGTATTCACATTTAGGCAGGTAGTTGGGCTTAATGTCTCGTCGATAGCGAGATCCTAAGAGACAGCATTCACATTTAGTGGTGGTGTCGTTTGCTCACTTACAAAATGCGATTGTTCTCTGGCGCACGCAGAAATGGTGAAATGCCCTCGATAAAACTTTTTGCAATTTCCTGTCTGCTGGTCTAATTTGATATAGCGTTCCCGTTATGCCAATTATTACTTTTTGGCGTGAAAATTTGGCCTATCCGACATATTTTTTTCAAATAAGCAAAATCACACGAATCAACAAATTCACTGCAGTCGCCTCCTTCTTCCGCGATGTTCCCCATGCAAGGGAGCCATAAAAATTCTCTTCCGTAACGTTACAAAAAGGGGAAAGCCTAATATTATTTTGTAAGCAACTTATTACTGTTATCGTAAAATCACAACAAATGTTCAAGTTGTTATAACTTCCGTCTCAGATTGGCGACATCAACTAGCTCAGTAAAATTGATGAACAATTACAATTAGATGAATACAATTTACAAAATTTACATAGGTCTAATGGCGTGAAATTATTTAAGTCTTCACTCGCGTGAAGCTTTATTCCTGTAGCAAAACCAAATCACTAATGACATTACAAAACTCCTGAGCACATAGAAAAATCGACCAAGATAGAGCACAGAGAAGCGGAAGTTACGGCCTAGAAGGTTCTTGTACTCGAAAGATAAACAACTTAACGTAATTACCGGAAGTGCGACACTTTCCACAAAAAAATTTCCTTGGTTGGCTTACAGACTAATATATATATATATAGCATATACATATGCTAGGATTTTACGTGGCCCTCACGCGGAAGTACTGTAAGTAATTTTGCGATATGTTACGTTGGCATGTCGTTACATCTTTACAGTATATTTCTATGTGTGTGTGTGTGTTTAAATCTATGTACAGAATGTTCGGAACTTAACGAACGCCCAAGCTGCGGGAGGTGATTCCTTATGAAAAAAAAGTCGAAAATATATAGGACACTATATACCTAAACAGAATATTAAAGGGAATATGAGACTTTGAAAATTGGGTTTTGAAAACGTATTTCCGCCGAATGCCTTGTAATTTCTGCCTGCGGTAGGGATGGCGGCGATGTGCCCACAGTAAATCCCACACGGTTGAATGGGGCACACCTATTTGGCGCGTTATGGAGCGTGTACTAGTGGAGGGCATATCGCTGATGTACTGACGTATCACTTCCTCAAGCCGAACAGTGCGCACTGACCGAGGACGGCCAGCATTACGCATGTGTCTCTGCAACATTTTTCTGCGGACTTTGTAGGCGTTGTACAAGGCATTCGGCAAACGTACTTTTTCAAACCCCAATTTTCGTATACTCCTATCTCCTGTAATATTCCGTTTAGGTATACGGTGTACTGTATATTTTCGACTTTAATTTTTCATAAGGAATCACCTCCCGTAGTTTGTGCGTTTGATTTCCGGACATGCTGTATATATACACACATGCATTATACTTAAATAATTTTACACACGTCCCAGTTCTAATGCGTTCAAGCCATATGTACATAATTTACGAGTATTTCCAAAAAGTTTTAAAATTGTTCGTATGTAATAAGCAAGCATCTGGCTTCTTTCTATCTAATTTTAGCGGCATTTTTGATTTTGACACTTCTCGTCTACCAATAAAGTTAGACTATGCAGTGAATTGTAACGCGAGAGCCGTATCTGACAAGAAGTTATCTTAACTGTAGTAAAACTCAGTTATGTCTTTAAATATGAATATTTGTGAAAGAGAATGTGACATATTATAACACCTTGGCTACGTCTTAATTATGTAGACACAGTTCTTCTGAAAGTACGTCCAAATTTGTTTGCTGTATTTCAGCAGGAAGTATGTGATTAATCAATGACGCTTCAAAATATTTTCTCATCATTCTTCATCAGACGTTATGCTTATAAAGCAATTAAAACATTTTCAGTCGATTTCATAACGTTTTAATTTTAAGAATGTAATGAGAAGCTTTTGCAGTTTTATAGATAGTACTGATGGTATAAGCAGGGGTAGTGAAATTTCGCGAAAAGATTGCAAGACAAGAAATATTTCAAAACACTGTATAGTCGCTTACCTATCTTGATTGGCTAAATTACTTTTCGACACGTGTTAACTGTCTGCAGACGAATCACGTAGGAGCCGTGCCGATGTTGCAGAATTCTAAGTGGCCCGGTCAAATATGGACATTACTTCTCATGCAGACAGCAACCAATGGTAATAAACAAACTGCTGTTGTATGCTTATATTATTGAAATCTACCGTGTACTCATATTTTTTGCCAAAAAAATCATTAACTCTAGGCATAGGGCATTTTCTCCTTACATTATCAAACACAAATTTGTGAGAGTGTTACTTCAGAAAAAGAGTATCAATTTTATGAAAATAATTTTACTAGGAGCACGATTTAGGGGAAAACATATTAGTAATACATCCATAAATATTATAAAACTTAATAATAAGAGNTTTTACTAGGAGCACGATTTAGGGGAAAACATATTAGTAATACATCCATAAATATTATAAAACTTAATAATAAGAATTTTATTGTGTTAAAACCACCTGAGTTATATTCAACCGATGTACAATATGTGAAGTGCAAAATAATAAAAGACCTATTTTTCTTGAGCTATGCATATTAATAAAGTCCCGTGAGAGGATCCTTACGGTAAATAAATTATGTCGAATTAAACAAAAAAATTAGACAAACATGCGGCATTGATAAATCAAAAGTGGCTGAGGGCATTAACATGTAAGCATTAAAAGCAGCAGTTTGTAGTTAGTTCAATTACCGGTGAATGTAACTTCATTTTTACAATTTAAAAATAATGATCCATCATCACAGCAACGATTGGATCAGAGTTCACTTGTTTTCTCCTTCTCATGTTATACGTGTTCCAGCTCACTTTAATTCCGGACCGGATTTCTACTCTCTCTATCCGGAGGTGGCAGCTCGTATCACTCCGCTTGTTCGGTGGCGTGGAAGGTATTGTCTGTTTCAGCCACGCCCGCTGCGTCAGCCATCTTACACGCCGCTAGTCACTCGTCGAGTTCCTTCCCACTAAACAGAAACAAGTACTGTAGTCCATTTGTGGTTACTTCCAACTTTTCATACGTTCTACTTTCAGGCTACTCCCCCGCCTTAGGCAAACAATGCTCTACCAAGTCTAGAAAATTACACCAAAGGAAAGCACATCGTACTTGTGCACACTCAGTTTAATTATGCACGAGAACTAATTATTAGGAATTACCAACCTATTTCCACCTGTTTTTTTTTTCATTTTAGTTATGAATGAANTTCAGTTTAATTATGCACGAGAACTAATTATTAGGAATTACCAACCTATTTCCACCTGTTTTTTTTCATTTTAGTTATGAATGAAGTATTGTAATTTATAGCTGAAATATAAGTAAATATTCAATTTAATAAAAAATAAGATTATAATATAAGCATATAATGTTTGTGATACATTACANTTTTACTAGGAGCACGATTTAGGGGAAAACATATTAGTAATACATCCATAAATATTATAAAACTTAATAATAAGAGTTTTATTGTGTTAAAACCACCTGAGTTATATTCAACCGATGTACAATATGTGAAGTGCAAAATAATAAAAGACCTATTTTTCTTGAGCTATGCATATTAATAAAGTCCCGTGAGAGGATCCTTACGGTAAATAAATTATGTCGAATTAAACAAAAAAATTAGACAAACATGCGGCATTGATAAATCAAAAGTGGCTGAGGGCATTAACATGTAAGCATTAAAAGCAGCAGTTTGTAGTTAGTTCAATTACCGGTGAATGTAACTTCATTTATACAATTTAAAAATAATGATCCATCATCACAGCAACGATTGGATCAGAGTTCACTTGTTTTCTCCTTCTCATGTTATACGTGTTCCAGCTCACTTTAATTCCGGACCGGATTTCTACTCTCTCTATCCGGAGGTGGCAGCTCGTATCACTCCGCTTGTTCGATGGCGTGGAAGTTATTGTCTGTTTCAGCCACGCCCGCTGCGTCAGCCATCTTACACGCCGCTAGTCACTCGTCGAGTTCCTTCCCACTAAACAGAAACAAGTACTGTAGTCCATTTGTGGTTACTTCCAACTTTTCATACGTTCTACTTTCAGGCTACTCCCCCGCCTTAGGCAAACAATGCTCTACCAAGTCTAGAAAATTACACCAAAGGAAAGCACATCGTACTTGTGCACACTCAGTTTAATTATGCACGAGAACTAATTATTAGGAATTACCAACCTATTTCCACCTGTTTTTTTTTTCATTTTAGTTATGAATGAAGTATTGTAATTTATAGCTGAAATATAAGTAAATATTCAATTTAATAAAAAATAAGATTATAATATAAGCATATAATGTTTGTGATACATTACATATTTGGGAAACAATTAAACACGCGATACATGGGGGGATTTTCCAAAGGTTTGATTCAGAAAGTGTGAAGATGCCGGGAATAGACTATAACAGTGATAAGCAATGACATTTTGTATGCGTACGAAGTGTAAAATGTTGTACATCGATACAACACAACTCTAAATATGAAGTAGATGCAGTTGATCTCAAATACTGGAAAATATCAATGGGGCTATTTTCTCTCGCAAAAATAATGTGAAGTGACTAGCCGAAAAATAACCATGACTTTGACTAGCAACCGGCACGTATCCAAGAATTTTGTTTGCAAAGGGTTCGCATGGCAAGGAGCAGGGATATTTCCTACATTTTTCTGCTTACCACATGATATAATAATAAATTGTAACACTCGCGCTACGGTCCTTTCTTTATTTGTGCGTGTATGACTCGAGAATAACGCATTTTAAAATTGACTACGATTTTGCGGCAAGCAGGAGGGGGGGGGGGACCGGCACCATGTTGACCTGCCTGTGAGGTCACTGTATATGTTGTTTTAGGGTTGTTTACATGCGAATACCTTGGCGGGTTACGTGGACATTTGGAATTTTTATTATATTTTGTTATTACGGGGGGATTTGATGTTATTGCCACATCACCGACGACAGCAATTGTTATATAGTTCCACTGTGCAAAAATACAACGAAATGTACTACGGGTAAGATGCCTGTGAATGTCCTAAGTGAAAAAACAAAGCGTGAAGCGTGTCTAAATGTAGCAAGAGCCGTGAAAAAAAGGCACTTTGCGACAAAAATTTGTATATGTTTTGTGTATGGAAATCATTTCAGCGATAAGTAAATATGTTGTTTTCGTGCCGTAATTGCACTAGCATAATTTGTAACTCGGTAATGTTTATTTTAAAGGGGACCTGTACAGCCAAAGAGAAATTGCTATTGCGTTGATACATAAAAACTTATAATACGGTTAATTTACACTGTAACCCAGAAACGTGTTTATAATATTTGTTATTAAAATACGAAAACTTTTTTATTTCGTCACAATAATGATAATTTTTTTAAAAATTGTTCTATAATATAACGAAAACATAATGTTTTTTTAATGTGCCTAGAATACGATTAATTATTTTGAAAGGTATGTGTTTGCAGAAAAATATTTAAAATAAATATAAGAATCTGAATTTAAATCAGTGATGAATAAAAGTACAGAACAGTGGTTATGATTACGACAAAAATTCTTAATTAAAATATTTACAAGTTTATATTCTTTGCCTGCTGCTGTACTAAAATGTTGTTTTGAAACGCTGACGACAGTAACGAAAGCAGCAAAAATTGAAGCAAAGTCAGGATAACACTAACGTTAGATTTCGCTAGAAAAAAAGTTCCCAAAAACAATCTCATCCTCTGGCATATCAAAGTTTTTCTTTACACGGCAACCTGCTGACAACACTTCGCATGATGAAGCTAAAGACGGCGAAGCCAGAACACATACAACTACGTCACACACACACACACACACACACAAACTGAGAGAAGGGTTTCGTTGAATCAAGCAAAGTTTGTTTGGCAGAACTAACGTTATTGTTTGTAGAGGATCGATAAAATATTTTTGATGTTGAAACTAAATTATTTTGTTGTTCTTATTTGGTTGCCTCAAACAAAGATTTGGTTGTTGCAACTAAAAATATGTTTGGCTCTACGTACATTAACCAGTTTCGGTTGATATAGAAAAAATTTGGAAAGCCAATCGGGATTCGAACATGAATCACGTGGGCTCGGGATGTTTGTAAGTATATATATACATATCAAACACTGGACAACGTGCGCAAATAAATGTTTCAAGTTTTACATTTTAGTTACCTGTTGAACTTGTTTTATTAGCATGTTTATGCTATTAGTATTCATCAATCAATTCACTAACAAACACTGTTACAATATTGATTGTCGCAAAATATGCAAACAAATTCTTCAGCTGTATTTTCGAACGAAGGCAATTAAAGGAATGGTCGAACAAATATACTTGTACAGTTGATTCAGCCAAATATTTTGTTGACAGTCTAATTTATTTTGGCCCAACACAGAGATTTTGTTCATTCAAGCGTGTATTTTGTTAGATGGACAAAATTAATTTTGTTACTTTTCAAGTTTTTTTTTAAACAAAATAACTTGTTGGGGCAGCTAAATATATTTTTGGCCCCATACAAACAAACATTTTGTTGACTGTTCTCTCAGTGAAGGTTAGCCAATAGGAATCCGTTTTAATTGTTTACAAAGGAGTTCAAAAGTTTTACATTTTGGGAGCGTAATAATTTGACCAATAATTAGACCAATGCATGGGGATAATACTTTTGCTGGTAGTATTATGCCTATATTCCTATACGGTAATTGTTTTAACGGTATAAATAAAGGTGCAATTGATTTTCCAGGAAAAATCCCTATTTGGAGATGTAAGACGGTTACAAAGAATAAATACTAGTCTACTAAATCTTTAGAAATTTATAAATCAACGAAATTTAAAACTACTACTACACACACACATATATATATGCTATGTAAGTATATATATTTTTTATACTATAAATTACACAAATATATCTCAATAAGTGTTTCCTGTGTGAAATCGAACCTAATTAATGAAACAGTAAATACGTATGTAAAATATTCTTCTTAAAATTGATGTTTGTCCCTTTCTGACTGATTGTATCAGCGCCAAATAATATAAGTTGTTATTCTTACGACGTTATATTATATTTACTTACTACCTGTGTAGCCAATGCCAAGGGGTAGTAGTTTACACATTAAAACATTACACGATGACTCGCAAGTGGGAATCGTGCCGGACGATGACGCTGGTCGGCGGGTTTTCTCGGGGATCTCCCGTTTCCCCCGCTCTTGCATTCTGCCACTGCTCCACACTCACATTGCTTCACCCTCATCGGCTCTGAAGACATCGATGTTAAGAGCCACCCAAATCTCTTCACACACACTACACGATGGCATGCGTTCAAAACAAAAAATGAATTTTTAAGAATCCTAAATTACTATAATAACAATAACGACTATACACAAGTAAAAAGAAGAATAAGATATGCTATACATGTTACAATATCAGATATCAACTCGTAAACATCACAAAAGTTGTTCCCTCGAAATGTTATATCTCACAAGTTTTAATTTCCGTTTGATACTTCTCCTAACATTCCACTAGAGGTTCTCTGTGGCCATCTAGCAATAATGTAGACGAATTTAAAGGCTGTTCACGGTAAACCGAGCACTCTTGAATGTCCTGCTGTAGATCTACTTGTATGCACATTGTGTATTCTTCCACCTCACGTAGTCATGTTAATGTGGCCAAGAGCCTGATCACTTAATTCATGCGTCGGTCAAATGAAGCTGTAAAAGTATTATTAAAGTACATATTTTACAAATTCGTTCATTTTTACACTAATACGCTTTGAAAAAAAAATGAACTTTAATATTTACAGAAGTTTAACTAACACTTTCAATTCAACGTTATGACACAGGAATATTTTATTTCTGTCGTTGCCAACCTTACTGGGCGCATGCCAGTCAGTCAGCAGGATGGCTGAATCGAGCGGGTGAGGGGAGAGATTTGGGCGGCTCTTGACATCAATGTCTTGAAAGCCGATGAGGATGAAGCGAGGCGAGGATGAAGCAGTACCTTGATGAGGGGGTGGGGGAAAAACGGGAGATACACGGGAAAACCCTCTAACCAGCGGCATCGTCCGGCACGATTCCCGCATGCGAAAATCAGGGAGTGACCCGGCCGGGAATCGAGCCCGGTTCGCCTTCTTTGGGAGGCGAGTGGTTTACAGCACTGTTGCCCCGCTGAAATTGAGAAATGTGGAATTAACCGCGTGCAGGCGACTTGAGCTGTTGTTGCGACGACGGCCGCACTGTGGGTTGCTCCACCATCTTGTGGAGGGTGCGCCCCTTACCAGCGCCCTCACAAGCGTATCATCAGCCACCCCGCCTCGCCGCGGGCTGCCTTGCAGCGAGCAGTCTCTCCTCCCCCCTTAGTCTAGCATTTCCATAATCGTGTTAATTTCAGTTGGCTCCGCGCGCCCCTTGCCGACCTCTTAAGTGCCGGCTCAACAGCCCCCGGGCCCCGCTCGCCCAGGGTTCGTTAAGGGAATTAGCCGCGTCCCTTTGTGCCGGCCAACTTGCCTCGCGAGTTGGCTTCCGTGCCGCAACACCACTGGCCAGTGCCACAGAAACACACCGAGCAAGCACTCTCTCTCTCAAACACCGCAGAATTTATCCTCCGACTACCGCCGATTTAGGCGAGTGTTACTTATGTGACCCGAGTCACCTGATCAGAGAGCTCATAAACGGATTTCGTTCATTACTTATCAACCGTCTTACAAATTGCCAACTTGAATAACTTGCCTTGTTCTACATACACCACGCAGCAGCCAAATACAATAATCAATTTATATGTCCAGCGTTAAAACTAGAGACGTACATTTCCTAAAAAGAAACTATAGTTTAAGTAAAATACACATTAAACAGCTATGTACGGAAAATAAAAAAATTTCACCAAAGAAAACATAAATACCTAACAAAATTATTATACCTCGACTTAGTAACTAGCTTAAAACCAAACCGTTACTAGATTAACTTTTAGCTTTCCAGACTTATCTACATTGCCGTCTATGCACATTTAAAATTCGGCTGCGTTACAGAGTTCCGCACAGTGTATTGTATGTAAATAGTTCCACGCATAAACGATGGATGGGGTAAAAATACTTAGAAAATTATACATATTTATGGACAAGAATAATTGTTCGGCAGGATACTTTAACATGGGTGCTGAAACTCTGTTTGTCTCCCAGAGTTTTCAACTTCGAAACCAAGCATTCAGGACCAGTTTTGGGTGAAGACGACATTTCGTTGGCTAGGGTTTAGCTATGAAGTAGAATGTCTTTCATTTTAGCAAAACTATTCATTTCCATATTTTTTTTTTTTTTGCTACAGCTTGACAGAACAGATCTGGAAATAAGTTTTACTGGCAGACAGGGCACCGTTTAGTACATTTTCTAATGTTGGCATTTTTAGAGCGCTCTTGCAATTATTGCCTGTGTAGTAGCCAGCACAAAATAATAAATAGCTTATTTCATTTCGGCAACTAAAGTCAGAAAATTACCATGTGAAACCATTTAACATATTCTGGGAAGACATTATTTCCGCTCTCTTGTGCGAAAATTCTATATGGCTTCTGAAATTAAAGCTATCGCAAAAAAAAAAAAAAGCACAAATTAAAAATAATGCTTAGGATTAATTCTCTCTCAAACACCCGGGTAGAAGGCAGTAGACCTAAAATCGGTTTTCCTAACTGTCGGCAAAATGACTTTAGGTATAGTGAGAGTAGGTGAAATGCCGTTTAGGTGAAGTGCCTGTAGGCTAAACGAATTTACGTTTACTGCATGTATGTCTAGTGCCTGTTGCTGGTGTTAAGACATTTCCTTGAACAGAATTTATTTGTGTTTTAGGACAAACGACTGTAGGACAAAATACTGTAGGAAAAATTACTGTTTTTGATTTAGCTGTGATCGAAGTCACAGGAATCGAGTTCGGGGATTAATCGATTCATTTCCTTTAGTAGCTTAGTTTACCAGTAGATGGTGCTGAAGATGTTAATGTATGGAATAGCATTCGTTCTAAAAACATTCGTGAAATTTGGCTCCTCCAAATAAATACCTATCCATTCTTCTTTCATGCTTGTCAGTTAGCTAAAGTGCAATTTTAGTTAATTAACTAGCTGAAAACATTTTCCCCTCATGCTTCAAACTAAAAAAATTAATAACGTGCTGTATATTAAAGTCACATGGTTGGTTGTAATGCTTCTAAATTTTGAAACACGCTACCAAACTTTATACAATTATTTGTACAGTACGTCTTAAACACATTAAATTTAGGTTTTTAACAAGTAATAATGTAACGTTTTAGGAAAAATACGAAAATATATTAATATTTTCGTGGAGCTACATAAAAATTAATAATTTTATGTAACCACACTTTAAGGTCAGGCCAAATTCGAATGAAAGTTACAATACGATACAGATTAATTGTCGCCGCATTCCGTTTTTGAAGAAAACAAATTCAGATAGTGCAGGTTGATTTTTAACGACTCATTTCATATCAAAGCGAGAAATTTTCGTCTCGTGAAAATAGCATACGAATCAATGGTACAGATTTAAAACTACATATAACGATACAACTGACATTATTACACATCTTATTCAAACTATTGCCGTAACTTTCGTCACGTATTTAGAATGCACGCTTGTAATTTGGAGTATGTCATTGGCAATATTAAAGTCGCAATAGCAGATCAGTAGACATTTTAAAACAGGTACTTAAAAAGAAATTCTTACAACACACAGTACATAATACTAATTTAAAACGATATTTTATCTTTTCTGGGGCCTTTAAAGTTCATGTTTACTCATTAATATTTGACATATTGCAAGGAAAAATGTTTATCCGACTACGTAATTTGTAAATAAAACGGAATAAAATAAATAAAATATCTTGCCAACATCGTCAAAGTTTTCAGAATAAAATACTGGATCCCAAGTACATTCATTGCCAACATACGCATAAAAAACCACCAAAACTCTTGACGCTTCTCAGGGGCGCTTCTAGGAAATTATATCAGGGTCGGTCCGTTTNAAAATACTGATGACGTACAAAAAAACAACTCCGCGCTAACTCTTGGATAAGTGTTGTATATGTGTAAATACACTTCTTTGCAGCTACTTATAATTATTATGAAGGAAATATCTTTTAGCATTGGTATATAAAAATTATTGTTTGATTTTTATGAGCCGTATTTTCGAGGCGTCTTTGTCTGTCGACTAACGAAAATAAAACCTACCCAATTTCTTTATGCAGATGCTGTACTCGCAGGAATCGCCAAAATTAGTTTCAGAACATTTTTTAAATCTTGAAAGCTATTTCCGTATTGCCGACCTCTCTATATAGTTGACACATGCTTGTGCATGTAGAAAACACTGTTTTTGCGAGATCACACTGTTTTGTTAGCAGAATTAAAGCGTCGTCGNATCACACTGTTTTGTTAGCAGAATTAAAGCGTCGTCGTCAGTACTGTATGCTTCTACAAGGCTGCCCAGTATTGCTGAATTCATAATCACTTCTGATGTGGGATCGCAGGCAGAAACAGCGCTGACTTTGTCAGTATTTTGAAGAAATTTCCTGCCATTTCTTGCAAAATGGTATCAATTATGGATGGAAAAATGGATCTCAATCGACATGTATCAGTAATATTGTCTTGTGTACAAATTTTTGTTTTTCTCACTGACTCTGTTACAAAGTAATCGGTTAGACGAACACTAATTTTTTTCTTTCGGGAACTGCTAGACGTACTAAAATCGGTTCTTTGGGATTCGTCAGTCACTGAAGGACTGGGAGTGAGAATATTATGGCTTTCCTTGGCGATTTTCATGGCCTCGTTATAAGATTTTTCAAACTTATCTTCTGTTCGTAAACGTGCGATTTCTTCTTTTGTTGATTCAATTAGTTTAAGCCAGCGCCCGAAATTCAAATTTGGAGATTGCAGATGCCGTGACAATGAATTGACAGTTGACAATATATCATACTGGGCAAACCAGCAAGACGATAATATCAATACAAGCAAACTGACGAAGTAGACCTTTGCTTCTGCAGCTTCTTTCTTCTTCGTGCTTTTTGAACATTCTTCCAATGCTTTAACAACACAGTTGACACGTAGTTTGAAGAACTGTATACCTTTATATTTGGCAACTCGTCTAGTATCACTGTGTTGTGGCACATTCAGTTTGTTCATTCCACACGATATTTGTGACTTCATAAACACATTATGACGTAATTTTGAAGAAGATTGAAATGCATAAATAGCTTATAGAAGTCCAATCCTTTCTCCAACAAATGGAACATCTTTTAATACTTCTAATAGTACAAAATTTGAATTTTCGTGTTCGGTTGCCATATTGCCAGTATGTTTCCAATCTGAATATCTTGTATGAAGTAAAACGTCTTCACACATGGTGTCTTTCACTGCGAAATGATGGCAAACAAAGACAATACTGCATATATTTAATTAAATATTCTAACCATTAAAATTTATCAAACCAACTGCTTTGGAACGACCTTTGTTTAGCAGCTAATGACGCAGAAAGTTAACTTTTGGCAGTGTGGGGCCATTTATGCAGCCCGGGCTTATATCTAAACCCACCACATCCTTCTGTCATGCAGTACCATCTGAACTTGTTGCGGGCAGTTCTACACGCTGAATTTTCGTGCAGGGACCCAATTGTTGGGCTTCATTTTTTTCGACAGATACCAGTCCGCTGAAACCACCATATTCTTTAGCTGGTAATTTCACTAAAAACAGCTTCATTGCAACAGGTTCACTAAATACTGTCTACGCAATCCGCCATGAAAGGCCAGTAATCAACTGATCACTTCTTAGCGACACTAGCGCCTCTCTAAACGAGCAAAAGGGTGCAAAAGCTGCTGATGTGCTATCTCTTATTTCGGCTGAAAATGAAACTACAACGTGATAACGAATTCCTAAATTTTGCGCGGGCATGTGCTGTGGAGAAACACGTCCGATACCATTGTCTGCCGCGCCGCTCCTCGTTGGTACTGGCGGTAGCTCAGCTCACTGCTACCAGATAGTAAGGTTATGTTACACGACTAAAAGTAAGTGATATGTCCATGGCAGGGTAACAAGCCGCAACAGACTTGCACTGATAGCTATGCAGATTATTACTTTACACGATACCTGTCATATATACTTAATATTCACTCCATTGAGCTGTCGAATAGAAAATAACCCTCATTAAAAAAAAACAATATTTGCACATCAAAATTTTGACGCTTAGTATCTTACAAAAGATATAAATATTATTGCTTGTGTAGTTCCCAGCACAAAATAATTGCTTATTTAATTTCGACAACTTAAGTCAGAAAATTACCATGGCAGTGCATATAAAATTATTTATAATACTCTGGGAAGCTATTATTTCTGCTCTCTTGTGCGATAATTTTATGTGGATTCTTAAATTAAAGTTGTGGCAAATAACCATCATATGTTTTAATGACATAATGGATTGAGTTGTTTTTTTGTCGATTGGCAATAAATACATTTTCAACATCTTCTAATAGTAAGAAGCAAAGAAAACAAGCTGTAGTTATGGGTAGCTTTCAGTTGCCAATGTTTGAATAAAATAAAAGAGTAATGAAGGTGCAGCTAGGTAGTTGTTTCTTAAAGGATAGCAGAGACATATGAAACCACTCTAATTGTATACGCAACTTCATTTTTATCAATTGACCCACACAATATGATTTTCCTTGTGTTTAATTAATATAATTTCCTTCTAAATTATAAAAGAAAAAATAATGTGAATATGAAGCGCTGGGCTCCTGTTTGCAATAATTTGTAATCAATTTTATAGAGATATCATTTGCCACCAGGAATAAATAACATGCAAGGAAATTAAACATGTATTAAATAATGATTGAATGTTACTTAGATCGGGAACGAATAAAGTGAAAGTTGGTCTTTACGAATAATTTTTGAAAATCTTTTAAAATCACAATTTATTAAGTAATGTATGTATGGGTTTTTATGGTCTATTTTCTTTCTGATGCAATAATTTCAAAGCAAAATAATGACATATGTAAATAAAATGGCCAAGAATTTTAAACTGAAGATGTATTAGTATTCAAAATCCACAATTTACACCTGGAACAAAATCTATTATAAATAAATTCAGTTTCCTTATTATTACATACTATAAAGTAATATATCACCCTATGAGAATGTGTCTCACACATACAATTAATCTCAGTCAATTAATAAATACGATTGTATTAATTACAAACACAAATAACTCCTAATTTAACGAATTTCTTTTCAAAGAAAACAAAACACTGTCTATTTCTTTCAAATCTCTCCTTTGGAGGTAGATTTTATTTTCGTTAGTCGACAGACAAAGATGCCTCGAAAATACAGCTCATAAAAATCAAATAATAATTTTTATATACCAATGTTAAAAGATATTTCCTTCATAATAATTATAAGTAGCTGCAAAGAAGTGTATTCATACATATACAACACTTTTCCAAGAGTTAGCACGGAGCTGTTTTTTGTCGGTCATCAGTATTTTCTGACAGTTGACAGGGAGAGACTTTTATTTTCTTTATATCATGAATGTAATTACACAGATTGCAAGCTTCAATAGCATTTATATATGGATATTTTTGTAGGGTTATCAACATCGATTTCTCGATACCTCGATACCCTCGATTATTACAGGTATCGAAGATTCGAGAATCGAACGGATAATTTTTATAAATCCTTGTCCAACTTCATATGAATTTTTGAAGTTATGTTGCAGAGCAACAGGTCTTTGGTTTTCCACATAGGCTGAACCGGTACCGAACTCGTGTTGATTGACAGGACTTAATGTATACTTTTCCCAGTCCCGGCAAAATTCCTATTTAATTAAAGCCGAAAATGTCTACTATTATAAATTTTAGATTTTTTTTTATTATTCATCATAAAAATTATTTATTCCCGTCACAAAAAATTACATTCAATGATGGTTCGACTATGAAATAATTAAGATAATATTCATATCTTCAATAAAAACGACACTACACAATCTATTAGGGAACCATATTTAAACTGTTAACAAGCCTATCTACAAATTTTCTAACATATAAGCAGCCTATATTTTCGTGAGCCTTTAAAACATTAAACACTTTTAAGTTTTCAACGGTTATAGAGGTTTTTCTTTAATTTTCCAATTTCATACTTGCTTATCACTGCACCGACCCACGGACAACGAAGATGATGTGTTATAAATGAAACACTACACAATAGGTATCATATTATATGATATCTCCATAAAGTATGGTCTAAAGATCCACACTTAACAAATGTATGATAAAACTGAATTAATTTTCAACGCACTCTCACTCACTGCCATTTGCTTTTACCGTTTTATCACGTAGCCATGGCGTACTAAACTCGTTACGCACTGTAACCAGGAATTGTTCCAATGCAGAATTTGACATCATAAATTACACACCACGTAGAAACGCCTATATATTTAAGCAACCGTTAAACTGCATATATGTAAGATGGAAATTCATTTTTTTTTTTTACAAACGGGTGCAAAACGCGCTTATTGTGTGAGAAAACATCACATTTTGTACGTCGGCAGCCATGTTAGTAAAGTGCGCACTGCGGAGTGTAAACAGTAGGCAGCAGTGGTGCCATATTTTTCGTGAAAGTGACTTGCCTTGCAATGTTTCCACACCAAAGACATACTTTTGTATGAAATTTTGCTTTCAACTGGTTAAAAATGTTAATATGAATAATAAAAAATCCCATGATTTACTGAAATGACACTTTTGAAATGAAACAATTCCTTCTCAGTCTCTGGATGTTGTATAACTACACTCCAAACACAAGTAATACGAAATCTCTATTCTAAACACTAGAAGGAAACTAAAAACAAACAAAATATAACCAAATATGGTATTACAAGTAGGATACTAATAAACTGTGCGGTTACGCTAAGTACATACATATAAGATATTATTAACTTGGTATTTCAAGAGGGAATCTTTCCAGACAAACTGAAGGTAGTTCTAGTATATAAGGATGGGGATAGGAACAATCCTTAACATTATCATTCCATTTCTAGTCTTTCATGCGCCTCAAAACTTTTTGAAGCAGCAATGAAGAGCAGACTACTGGAATTCTTGGAACAAAGTAATGTTTTCTCAAATTGGCAATATGGATTTAAAAATTGTAAAAGTACAGAAATAACAGCAATAGGCTTTGTAAGAAAATTCAGCAGGGCTCTATTACACAATGTACAATTTTTGTTTCTCTATCCTAGAAAATACACTTTCCCATACATGAAATCCGACTATGGAAGTCTGCAAAAAAGTAGTTTTTTAACTATGTTAAATAAGCGTACACGTTCTGCTACGGTCACAGCTAGAAACAACAAAATTCTTAAGCCTAAACAAACTTAAGTAAAGCTCCCTCAAAACAATTTTATAAATGTTATTTAGTAATTTAGAAGAATAAATAAATACTGAATCTAAGAACTTCCTAAACGTACATTTGAAAATTGCCTTCAGATACACTATTTCATCTGCTAGTGAATATGTGAAGACCTTCTAAGGATATTTTTCTAGTAGTACGCTACACTTTTCCTTGAGTTCATTAGTGATAAAATTTTCAAAAGTATAAATAGTTTGAAAATATCAAAAATTACGTTCACACTTTTGAATATTTGATTCAAATGAGATATGATCATGTCTAAAATGGGTAAAAATACGCCTCTTTTGAAACTACCTTCTTGACTGACGCTGACGACAGGTGTGGTTCCTTTGTCATCCCCTGGTTTTTGTCTGTGTCGTTCCTCTTTAAGCTCAGTTGAAATATCCATAGCAGCCGCAACCGCCTTACATCCGGATACAGTTTTAGTCCAATTATCTCGAAATATTTGCTTTCTTTCGAAAGCTTGCTATTATTTTCTGCTGCTATATCAATAGGTAGTGTTATTTTTTGCAAAATAAGATTTCTTTGATTAAACACTTGAGGAAATTGATCGACAACGATGCCATTAATAGGCTCTTAAAGGAACAAAAGTAATCATGCAAACCTATTGCTTCTGAATGGGATTCATTTGTTAAGTTATTGTCACCTTGCCGGTGAAGAAGTTCGAATAAAGCATCCAGGACACTTTGAAGATGTTTCGCTAAGGGCGAACAGCCTTTTCCCTTGAGTTCCACCCTGTGGCAGATTCTCTGTGTAAAGAACAATTCGTTTTTTGTGTTGTTATCCTTCATCTATTGGGACTTGCACTGGATAAGTTGTATAGTCGATTAACGCAGCCAAAAAATGTTACTGCATCTGCGTGCAACACGATACAGAATGAACACCAACCAAGTTAAGCAAATGTGCTGCACAGGGAAAATAAATTATTGAATTTTATTTTCCTACATGTGTACTTGGACGCTTTGAAACTTACCAGACTTGTTGCTCCTGTTCCCGATGTTTTAGCTTGGGTTGTTAGGCCCGATAACTCTTTTGGACCATCAGTATAAATGCCACCAGATCCGAAAATATTGCCAGACGCTGTTGATTGTTTTTCAGTATTGTCTTTATTTCTTTATACTGTTGAAGACCCCAGATTCTCGGCGGCTAAAGATTGTGTGTCTAGTTTTGGTCTCTTCTCGACGAATATTAGCAGAGAATATTTATTGGCTGCATCTTGTTTCTTTCGATCTTTCTTGTATTTTCTTTTCTAGGAACCTGATTTGTATCGGTTTATTTCCTCCACTTAAAAACGAGCATTAGGCTAATAATTTCATATTGGCGTGCAATTTTCAATTTACATTTGTAGTTTTTGACTCTCGCAGAAATTTGTAAAAAGTTTAGAAATATCGGTAGTGAACTTGCCGACATGATTTAGCTTTAAATCGAACTGAAGCTTACGCACGTGGCATATGTGTTACCCGGGACCTGTCGTCCGCTCTAGAGGTCGCAAGTGTTAACCGACTCAGACACGAATTTCATAAATCGGTTCAGACTTTTCGTCAAATGGAAATAAAACATAATACGCGTTTTCTGTACAAAAAAGTGCCTGTCGGGAATTGCCCTTTTATATGAAAATTAGCACAAATATCTACACATCCATAATTAAAATTTCGTCGCACATAACATCCACGCCGATTAGTGAAAACCGCAACAAAACCGGTTAACATTTGCGAAATGTAGAGGTGTAGAGCGGATGAAATAATAGCTTAACTCTAGTACTGGTCGGCCTTTTAGATGGCGTGCGGACGGGCTTTAACGGGCAAGCGATGTGAGTACATAGCAAAATAAAAAAAAAATCCGCTTAGTTTTTAAGGCAATGGAAATACCAGTTCCAGCGAGTAGGAGCAATAGGCGACACGCTGTTTACTATGTGGGTGAAGGAGTAGAGGCCGTACCTAGAAATGCACCTGACAGCTCAAAAGCGCCTCCAGACTTGGCTTTTGAAAATAAAGCGCAAGAGACTTTAGGAAATAAAACTTTATCAAACTTCTATAGTTCCGGGATGAAGTATGTATAAGCCCAATTTCGAATCCCATTCACAAAACTAAGGAACCTGTTTGTATGCACATACATTAATTAAATTTTTTTCATACTATATATTTATTTGTTCAAGTAAACAGTTGTTTTGTGACTAACATTGCTAAAACATTGTTTTATTGTATGTTGTCCCTTTGCTTTAATAAACATAAATGTACGGCGCGCCCCGCGAAATACACGAAATTATATTTTTATTTCGGCCAGCATATTTATAGACGTGAATTATAATGTAAGGCTTCTTACGTTACAACAAATCGCAACCAGCTTGAAATCACCTAACAATACTACATTTACAGGTGCTTCAAAAACCTTTAAAGCTGCATATTATAAAACAGCTTAAACAATATTGTATTATGGTCTCTTAGTTTTACTACTGCTGTTTTCCACAACAATAAATCACCAAGCAGACAGTTTCACAATATTTATATTTGCTTCAATCTTCCTCAAGTAGTAATTAACTCTTTAGCTCGTGCTGAAAAGTTTCGAAAAAACTCACAAATAAGATTAATACGTATATTTCACCTAAATATCAAAAGTACACATTACGCAAGAGAGTAATTCAACACAGTAATCGAACGCGTGAACAAGGCACCTCACAAAGGCAATAACTCTTTACTACTTAACAGCTTGTTTAAGAAATATTTCCTTACTAAAGACAGCGTAAAGGGGAAGAGGANTCTCTACCCCCCCCCCCTTCCCCTTCCGGTTGAGGCCATGGTGCAAGCCAAGAAAAGTATGCATCTTAAAATAATTTTTTCTTAATTAGCGCCAGTTTTTGTGGCCTATGATTAACATTTTAATAACCAAGTACTCAAAGGTATAATTGCTGCTAACTACTCCTTCAAACCTTCAAATTAAACACTAAAGCACCGTGCAATGGCTTACATTTCCGTGAATGTATCCCGTATTCATCTCATAAAAACTTTGTAGCTAAATTTAAAAAATTCACAATTTTCAGGACATTTTCGATACTCGACAAAAATCGAGTTACTGGGTGATGCGAAAACAAGTTTACAGAAATTCCACTTTGTAATGGGCATTTGCATTAAAACTAATGTAAAGAGAAATTAGTTTTAAAGAAGAATTAATTTCAGTGTTTCCAATTATATAGGATGTATCCGGGGCGATGTTACAAATACTCAGGGAAGATGGAGAAAGGTAACAGAATCCATTTGAGATAGGGAATCCCGGTATCGAAATGCCTCCGTTTAACGTTACAATCAAAACACTGTTGAGAAGCCTATTACAATGGAATACGACAGTGGTATGGGTGTTGTGGAAGAGTGTACTACGTTTAATGCCATAAGACGAAGTTTTAGTATTACCTTGATGACTGCAAACCAGGGTAAACATTCTTGCCCGAGCCGGTAACCTTACTCGGTGCCTGGAGAGTGGCAGTTGCGCATGCTAACCCCGATGCCATGAGTCGGCCAACATGCCCTGTAGGTGCAGTACAACACAAGGAGTGGGGAAGATACGCTCCATTAATGCACAGTAGTTGGCATGCGGTTTGTCGACGCGGTGGGTCCTGAGGTACGAGTGTGGCTAGACTGCAGTCTGCGTTTCTATGCGGACGAGCGTACGTGATCAGTTTGAATTGGAGTACACTACCGCGGAACGTGTGGATTTCCTATCTCAAATGGATGCTGGTACCCTTCTCCCTCATCCCTCAAAGTTTGTAATATCGCCCCGGATATGTCATGTAGATTCTTAATAACAAATATTCCATTGGAGCTGATTTTGCTTGATCCACAAAATTAAAAAGTTATTTCGTAGTTACGTTATGAGGTGTGAATTATCTGCTAACACCTTCACAAAATACGATATATTATTTCAATCGTTGTGGTGTATGGTGATATATTCAGAGCTTCCCACAGTTTGCATTTCTTCGGCTCATATCACTTGCAGTTGCAGTGATACCAAATTACCGTTCTTCAAATGATTGTAAGGCGCCGCGGTGGTGTAGTAGTCAGACTGATCGTTTCTCGTCGAGGTGAACCGGGTTTGATTCCCGGCGTGGTCACTCCCGGATTTTTGTAAGTGGAGAATCGTACCGTACGATGCCGCTGGTTGGTGGGTTTTCTCGGGGATCTCCCGTTTTCCACGCTCTTTCATTCCGGCGTTGCTTCAAGGTCACCCGGCTTCACCCTCACCGGCTCTCAAGACCTCGATGTTAACCCTTCCATGCAAATTGTAGACAATCGTCAACATTCACTCTAAATCTGAATCAGTGAAAATGTCACTGTTTCAATCAGTTTTTCAGTGTCTGAATGATTCAGCAGTCACTTCAGTGAATTTAACTGATGAATCAGTGAAAAAATGTCAGCTTTCCTTCACTTATTAATTCAGTGACATTTCCCACTGATTAATCAGTCATTGTTTTCACTGGTTTTCAGTTATTTGTCTTTTGACTGTTGCATCAGTAAAACAGCGTGCAAAAATGACCGTCAAACAACGTTTAAAAATGGCCGTTAAACAACACGTAGGTACCAAGTGAAATGACAACGCATAAACTAATAAAGCCAAAAAGAATACTTTCTAAAATGTCTTCCGTCTTTCAAAACACCATTTTATGAAGAAACATGAACATTCTGTCTTTCATTCTGTTTTTACGTCATTCATTTTGTTTTTATGTCATCATCACAGTGCTTTGTTTGAAGGTTTAAACGGCATATAATGTAGTGAAGAGAGAGCACTCATATGTACTAATCGTTTTAACATTCACAGCAGTACCAATTAAATTAAAAACGAAAATGAGTGATTACAATTTAAAATTACATACTTGCATGAGGGATTAAAAGACATAACTAGTATGAATTGGTTGTTTCGAACACAGCTCTATGACAGGGAGCCGGGAGCCACCAAACCTTGATAAATAAACGTAATTAGATAACGTGTTTTTTGCCGTTTTCCCCTCGAAATATCCCTTCCCCCCCCAAAAAACCTCAAAATTTCCCATTTTCCCTAAAAATTTCCCAAATTTCCAAACATTTTTTTTTTAATTTCATTTTTATAAATTTTTTTCAATGACCCCACAATGTGGAGGAACGACTCCTTTTTGGGCAATGAGGATTGAGGATTCATGAGAGATTTTCTCCGTGTCTATGCTAAATCGGGAGGGTTATCTCAGAGTCTTCCCAAATACGGTTATCATTTATGTCCTTCCTACAAATATATTTAAAGTGTTATTATTATTACATCATGCCCTCGCATTCCACGTATGTTAAACTTCATGCTCTTGCATTCAATTTCAGCAGGGTGCCGCGGTGATGCAACGGATAGAGCGCATGTTAAACGTCACACTATTGCATTCCAAGCTTGGAGGGTTACATCAGAATCTTCCGAAATGTGATATAAACATCACGCTCACCCATTCCATTTTCGCCGGGGTGCAGCGGTGACGCAACAAATAGAGCGCGTGTTAAACGTCATGCTATTGCATTCCAAGCTGGGAGGGTTACCTCAGAGTCTTCCCAAATGCGATATAAACTTCATGCTTTCGCATTCAATTTTCGCTGGGGTGCCTCAGTGATGCAACGGATAGACGACTCGCTTCCCAGAGGCCATGACATAGCCCCAGGCGACGGGGTGCTGCTGTGATGTAGCGGATAAACGACTCGCTTCCCAAAGGTCATGACATAGGCCCAGGCGACGGGGTACCGAGGTGACATAGCGGATAGACGACTCGCTTCCCAGAGGCCATGACATAGCCCCAGGTGACAGGGCGCCCCAGTGACGCAATGGATAGACGACTCACTTCCCAGCGACCATGACATAGCCCCAGGCGATGGCACGAGATTATATACATTACGTGCTTGTATGACAAGCCGGGAGGGTTATCTCAGAGTCTTCCCAAAATAAAAATTGAAATTGAAGTCCTTTCTACATTATGATATACATTACGCTCTTGCATTCCAAGCTGAGAGGGTTATCTGAGAGTGGTCGCAAAATCAATTATCATCTAAGACCTTCCTACGAGATGATATAATTCACGATCTTGCATGTCAAGCTAAGAGTGTTATCTCAGTGTCTTCCCAAATCAATTAACATGTATTACCTTCCTACGAGATGATAAACATTACACTCTTGCATGCCAAGACGTGAGGGTTATCTCAGTGTCGTCCCAAAATCAAATTGAAAGTTAAGTACTTCCTACAACATTATATACATTATGCTCTTGCCTGACAAGCCGGGAGGGTTGTCTCAGAGTCTTCACAAAATAGATTAACATTTAAGTCCTTCCTACTAGATATACATCATGCTCTTGCATGCCAAGTCGGGAGGGTTATCTCAGAGTCTTTCTAAACTCAAATTGAAATTTAAGTCCATCTTACGTGATAATATACATAACGCTCTTGCATGGCAAGCCGGGAGCGTTATCTCAGTGCCTTCCCATATTCCAATATAATTTAAGTTCTTTACTACAAGATGATATATATTACATGCTTGCATGACAAGTCGGGAGGGTTATCTCTGTGTCTTCCCAAAATCAATTACCATATAAGTCCTTCCTAAGAGATGATATACATTACATGCTTGCATGCCAAGCCGAGCGGGTTATCTCAGTGTCTTCCCAAAATCAATTAACATTTAAGTACTTCCTACGAGGTGATATACATTATGCTCTTGCATGCCAAACCAAGAGGGTTATCTCAGAGTCTTTCCCAATTCGAATATAATTTAAGTCCATCCTACGAGATGATATACATTATGCTCTTGCATACCAAGCCAAGAGAGTTATCTCAGGGTCTTCCCAACATATGAGCTAGGGTTATCTCAGAGTCTTCCAACCATACACAATGATAAAGCATTAAAGGCAATGCACACTACTGTGAAAACAATGGCGGGAACAGTCACATCACTACTCTAACATATCATTTTCATATGCCTACAATGCGAAGAGACATATAAAGCATAAATGTAAGCTATCGGTGCAATAAATAGAGAACACCACCAAGCATAAAGGAGCCTAACAGGTTACACGAGGCTCTCGCAGGCCTACCATAAAGGGTGCTGTCGCACACAAAAAATAAAAAGGCTAAAAAAGCTGGCATAAAGGCCATATATATTATTTGTTATTATATATATATATTACTGTGTGTGTATTTTTGTTTTAATAGAAAATTTTTTTTTACATTTTTTGTGACAAAATATTATTACTTTGTGTTTTAATTGAAAAAAAGTGTATCTCTATTTCGTGTCTATATATATATATATANATATACAGTGAAATCCCGATATTTCGCATCCCGATTATTTGTATATCCCGCTAATTCGTACAAATTGGCCGGTCCCTTGAGAAAATCCCTTTAATTCGTATATAAACAATGCATTCCGGTCCCCTCGATAATACGTATTTATTTTGGTGCTCAAGCTCAATTAAAACTTCTTATAATTCTTATTTACAACTTAAAAATCTTGTTAACTCGTAATGTTTTTAACCCTAGACTGAACACCAGCTCTAGATTTATGCAACTAGAGCAGGGTAAAAAAGACCGGAAGGGTACTGAGGGACGCAGGAGGGTTTGAAGGGCAGGCAATGACGCCGAGTAGGCTGTGAGGCAATGTGTCTGTGATTCTCAGAACAAAAAGGCGCCTTGCTGTCCGGTCCACGGTTATGAGAGGGTAGGTAGGAGCAGAGCGAGTGAAAAGTTAGTCAGTTCGGTCTTAGCCATGCCTTCGAAAAGAGCTAATAAGTGTCTTTCCATTAGAGAAAAAAAAAATTATTAACGCCGTGCCGGTGGTGATAAATAAATTGACATGTCCAAACTTTATAACGTTCCTCCTTCCACAATAACATCAATTCTGAAGAACAAGGACAAGATTGCCTCCCAGACATCGGACAGCAAAGTAAAGCGCTTTAAGACTGGTGAGTATCCACAACTAGAAGAGAATTTTAAAAGTGGTTTGCGCAAGCACGTAATTCGAATGTACCAGTTGAAGGAAACATTTTAAGAGAGAAAAAAAATTTTCGCAGAAAAAATGGGAATTAAAGACTTTCGTGCGAGTGATGGTTGGTTTGATCGGTTTAAAAAAAGGCACAGCATAAAATTTAAGAAGCTTAGTGGGGAAAGTGCGAGTGTATCGGCCGACGTTTGTTCTGAGTGGAAAGACGAATTGGGAGAAATAATCGATTCTTATGAGTCCAACAACATTTTTAATGCCGATGAGACGGGAATATTTTATAAAGTGTCTCCCCGACCGATTAATGTGTTTTAAGGAAGAAAAGTGTAATGGCGGAATAAATTATAAAGAATGTGTAACCATATTGTTGGCCGCTAACATGGATGGATATGAGAAATTAAGACCGCTCATGATAGGCAAATCAGTCAAGCCAAGGTGTTTTAAAAACATAAAAACTTATCCGATGACCTATCGTGCAAACAAAAAAGCGTGGATGACGGGCGAATTATTCAAGGAATGGATACGATAAGTGAATGCTGATATGGAGAAAAGGCAGCGAAAAATTCTGCTTTTCATGGATAATCGTACAGTCCACAACAATATCCCACCGCTCAGTCATGTTATGTTGTGTTTTTGCCTGCCAACATTACTTCTAAGCTGCAGCTTCTAGACCAGGACATGATTAAAACGTTCAAAACCTTTTACCGCAAGGAAGTAGTGATGCAACTCCTTGATAGCATCGAGGATGGGGAGGATCATAAAATCACCTTATTTTCAGACATGAACATTGCTCACAAGGCGTGGCAGTGTTAGCGAAAGCACAATTAAAAACGGTTTTCGTGCTGTGTATTAACGAAGGTGGAACTTTAATCAGCAGTTACTGAACAAGGCTTAGAACGTCCTGTGAATTGGAATCGTCTTCCTCAAAATGAAGAAAATTCTATAACGTTTGAAGATTTCGTCCATTTGGCGATGGCCTAGCGTTAGCAGGGATTCTAACTGATGACGAAATTTTGGCTCCATCTCAGGACATTGATGGTGAAGGTGATGACACAAAGATGATGTGCTGACAATACACCTAAAATGGCTAAACAATACATCAACAACGTGCGCCATTTCTTAGCTAAATCAGACGTTGGCGATGAAGTATTTTCTGCTTTGAACATGCTTGACAAAGCCATCGACAATACCCGTCTGCAAGGCTTGCACCAAAAGAAAATTACAGATTTTTTTAAACGTAAATTTTTAATGTGATTTTTTATTGATGTAATTATTGATTTATATATATAGTATGTATATATATAATAGGTATATATAATATTTAGCCATGCGTTTATCATTACATATTAATGCAAATTTGCATTAATCTCGTTATTATGTATTTTTTATTTTTTTGCTCCCGATTATTGGTAATCCCGCTAATTTGAATATCTCGATAATTCATATTTAACATTCAGTCCCTTGACAATACGAATTATCGGGATTCTACTGTATATATAACTTCTGAATCTGTGTAAGTCAAACACACATACTAAAACTAATGTACCAGTATAGTAAAGATACTTGAATAACAATAATAATAAAACAATTACACACAATCCTATTGGATTCGACGTTACTTGCATATATTTAAAGGGGAAACATTTAGCAGTAAGGACCCCTAAAGAGACCAGATCGTCCCGATCAGTACAACAGGCATTCCGCCCAACAGTGTTACTATTCCGATGAGAACTTCAGTAAAGAGGAAAAAGAACTTATGTTCACACGAACCAACCTAAAAAAAATCTACAACATGTTAGTTGGTGTATACTATCTATCTATCACCAAAGTTAATGTAACATTAAATTATACTTTGCTTGCTACTAAACACAGTGTATGTAAACCAGTAGTCATGCAAGAGTCTATGACACTGATATTTGGCAGCAAGTGCCAAAATGTTCAGAATGTTCCAAAAATTATTTCAAAATTTTTTTCTAAATTTTTTCAAAAACCATTTTTTTTTCTAACTTTATATGTCTTAAGCATAGTTAGCTTTAGTTTCCGAACCAAGTAAATATGAAACATATACGTAAATAAAATTCAGGAAGGATAACTTACAACAAACTGAGATATGCAAAAAGCAAGGTATATACAAATGTAATACATGCATGCAGCACATAGTCATGGTAACTGTAATATATATATATATATATAAATATAAACGATCACCATCAATCCTACACAAGGACGACAGCTCGAGTTATCGCTGCCTGCTCTTAACAACCAGACATAGAATGAAAAAAAAATGAACGATTCTCGACACTTGTGTTTATAACTTGTTTCCTTTACAAGTTCCTTCCACCACTACCATAAAAAAATAATAAAAGTGATTCTTTAATAGGAAAAAATTATTTCTCAGGTGTACAAAATAAACAAACCAATTATTGTTATGCAGAGGAATTTATTAAATCACTTCTTACAAGACAAATACAAGTGGTATACATTTCAACACTTGGTTTATACCTAATGGATATTGAACAAAATAATTATTATTCATATTAAATAATGAATTTATTAAAAAAAATTTGCAGTAACAATACACACTTACCAGTTGCTGCTCCGTCCTCCTGCTTACCACCTGCATGACATAACCATGCAGACGGACCCGGACTTGGAACCGGCTGCTCACTATTCCTACAATACGATCAATACATATATACAGGATGATTCTAAAATCATGGGACAAACATTGAGGGGTGGTAGAGCTCACTAAAATCAACAATTATTGTATAGGATTATATGGGCGGAAGTGACGCATTTAGGCACAAACACAAAAATAACACATGAAATGCAACACATTGTTTATTTACAACGTCGCCGCTAAATGCCTCTTTACAGCAATGTTTATAATAATTGCTCAAAATTGCTACCACCGACAGTAATGCAAGCTTGGTAGCGTCGGTGGAGTGATTGGCGAACAGATTCAAATACGCCGGGTATTTCACGCACGCCACCATTGTCAGCCAATCACGCCATATGTAGAGATCGCCAAGCATGCGTGACTGTTGGTGGATGCATTCTCGGCAACTGTTTTAACATTTTCTGTACGGAACCACTCGTTAAGTATGCTGCTAATGAACATTTTATGTTTCTGTTAATGTATTATGTTTATGTGTTTGTGCCTCAACGCGTCAATTCCGCCCATATATTCCCATACAATAATTGGTTGTTTGAGTGAGCTCTACCACCCCTCAATGTTGTCCCATGCTTTTAGAATCAGCCTGTGTATTGGTAACGTCGTAGGTATAGTGAACAGGGGGGTTGCGATGCAGCAGGGGGACGACAATTGAAGCGAAAGCTTCCACAATGGGAAACAGAATACAGACGGGCACTACAGTTGTGATACCAACGACACGGTGTGTGATGCCAACACCCAGTGCATTGGTTGGCATCTTGGCAGCCTGTGCAGAAACCAACTGTTCTAGCTTTCCAGTTAGGTGGCAGCCATTTTGTTTTTAAAAATTTATTTCAAAAATTTTTCACCAAAAAAAATTAAAAAAATTTTTTTATAAAAAAAAACAAAAAAATCGTAAGAAATTCGCGGCAGCTTCGACGACGACGAACGCCATCGTCGAAGCTGAAGACGGGACCTCTCGAACATGTCATCTATCCGTTGCGTTACTACAGTACCCCGTCGATTTTGAAATTAGCAAGACTCTGAGATAACGCTCTCGAACATGTCATCTATCCGTTGCGTCACTGCGGCACCCCGTCGA
This sequence comes from Clitarchus hookeri, assembly GCA_002778355.1. Taxonomy (NCBI): domain Eukaryota; kingdom Metazoa; phylum Arthropoda; class Insecta; order Phasmatodea; family Phasmatidae; genus Clitarchus; species Clitarchus hookeri. The sequence continues at coordinate 1,643,432 of NQII01000089.1, forward strand.
TTTTGAAATTGGGAAGACACTGAGATAATCTTGAACATGTCATCTATCCGATGCGTCACTGCGGCACCCTGGCTTGGCATGCAAGAGCGTGATGTAATAATAATACTTTGAATATATTTTCGTAAAATCCCTCAATCCCTCATTGCCCAAAAAAGGAGTCACAAGCCACATTGTGGAGTAATTGAAAAACATTTTATAAAAATAAAATTTTGAAAAAGTTTTGGGATATTTGGGAAATTTTTAGGGAAAAGGGAAATTTGGACGTTTTTGGGGGGAAAGAGATATTTCGAGAAAAAAACGGGGAAAAACGTCATATAATTGGAATGCAAGAGCATGATGTTTACGTTTTCTTATCAAGCTTCGGTGTGTCCGTGTGACGAAGCTGTGTTGAAACATACTATTTCTACCTACTGCCGGGATTCGAACTCAAGTCCTCCCGAATGAGAGTCCGAAATTTTACCACTGCGCCATCTCGCTCGATAGGTTAAATAGTTGATGCGCGAGCCAGTGACATTCTCAACTCTCCACTGCTTCAGTGCCTCATACGTGTAATGTAAACTATATCATCAGTTAATGGGATCTTTAATGAGTTATATATACAACCAGCACACCTGTTACACAGTGACATACTAAGTTCAGAAATGTACATTTTTAAAACGGACGGTAAATCTCCCTCTGCCGTTAAAAATTCAAAAAGTACGCCAGAGATAGAGAGAAATTACGTGAAATTAAGAGAGACGGCATCAGGCTCTGATGAGGATGGCGTTGACAGCGCTCAAGCTCCGAAAAACGAAATTGCTGACAGGAAAGGAAAGGTAATTATTCCAGGCGTGACAACACACCTGGTTCTCGTAAAAGGAATTACGACGTAAACGAACAAGAAATTTCACTTTCAAATGAGACGCCCAAACCTTTGTGAGAAACAGTTCCAAAACCAGGGATGCGTCCCATTTTCTCTTCCTCTATTTCTCGTTTCAAGTAATTGCAGATGGCAGAATCAGCATGTTTAATCATTTCGCCCTGGATCATCTGGATAGATTCTATGTGGGCCTACTACTCGGGTAGCTATGTATCTTCAACGGTAAAGTTTCCAAATGCCAGAAGTACACTACCTTAATGAAAGTACTCTAATCGTCTCTTAACAGTGAGCATGTGGGAACATTTGTGGGTTGTACCTTCACCAATTCTTTCTGCACAGTTAATGAAACATCGCATTTTTGCAATTGCCTTCTCCATACAGCGAATAATTATTATCCATATTTGTGTGTCCTGTCACTCTGCGTGTGTGAGTTTATGTATCTTGTTAATGCTGCCCCCTTCCCCTCCCGGACAAAAAAAAATTAGGGAACTCTTGAAAGGAAACACCTATTTCGACCAAACTTGATTTTATTTTATTTTGCTTATTTTGGTTCGTTTTTTAGAGTCTCATAATAATACCAAATTTAGTAGGCAAATTGAAATGAGAATTTGGAAAGAAAACTTCTGTATAGAGTAAGAATTTAATTGTTTTATTATTTGTTATTATAGTAATATATTGCCCGTTAACAGCCAGAAACTAATTATCGATTATGGTGAAACAAAAATAACTACATACAAATGAAATATCATAGATGAGAATTGTCAAAAATATATAAAATATGTGCCTAATAAAAACATTAAACTGTAATAACAAACATAGAACTGAGATAACACTACAGTAAAATCCTTCAATATTAAAATAAAATGTTTAAGTTATGATTAAATTTTTGACTTGACAAAAATGCTTTTATTATATTTTGGACATCTACAGTAGCATGTACGGACAGTGTCAAAGACAAATTCACCTATATGAACTGCTGTATAACTTGTTGGTTTGTACCCTGCACTTTTTCCACACGGGCCTATATTATACTGTATTAAGTGATCTAGGTCACGTACTAATAAGCCTATAAATTGATACCAATTTCCGATAACACTTGTTTGTGGCGGCGGTATTGGCATTAAAATATTTGTGCCTGGTCAGACTTGAAAAAAAGTCTCTCTTCAGTACTAGTTACAATGCACGTGTATAACAATGAAGTAACCCGTGATACACACTATAGTGGACAACGAAATAACCGTTACTTTGTGGTATATGTAAAGTGCTTCATTTATATTTCAATTTAATTAGTGCTGTTGAAATTTAAAAAAAATAATATCCGAAAGCTATTGCTACTTGAATAATATAAATAATATTAAGCAGTAAGGTTCTCAAAATTAAACCAAATATAACAAAAAATATTACATTTGAAGTTTAGCAGATATTCTTCCCACTATAGGCAATCTAGTCTTCAATAAAGTTTGTTTCGATTAATATTTTTATCACAATTAAAAGTTTAGCTTCTGCTTAGTTCGTAACATTCCTTGGTTGGTGTATTATCTGGGTTTGAACTGAGTCGATACAATTATTGTATGTTGGAAACAGTTACAGAATAGCCCCATTAATATTCAATTAAGAGCTTACCGTCAGATTTTTCAGGCCCGTTATGACCAAAACACTAAACACTGTTACACATATTTGACAAACATTCCGTTTCTTGGGCCTCCGTCCAGCATTTAAAATGCAGCATTGTGTGTCATGCCTTGAAAACCCCGCGGAAATACAAGATTTCAATTGCACTATTTCAAATTTTACGGTGGTAGTGAAATGAGCTACTAAAATTCCTTAGCAGTCTAGTAGGCCTACCCTTCTGTTTCTACTGCATAGTTTAGCACTAAGAAAAGGATATTACTGTAGAGCTTGCTTGAATGTAAAGAAGATAAAAGATTCAGTGTACAAATATTTGTTCATTTGAAATTAATGAGCTACAATAGAGCTTAAAGATACATGAATAATGACCATAGATGAAACTATACATTTTAAATGGTCTTCTATAAAGAAATATTGAGCTGGACTTAAATATTAACGTAGAATATTGAGGCGAAATGTAAAACTTTTTATAAGGTGATCTAATAATTAATTTTGGCATGTAAATAATATTTAAAACATGTAACATTCTTGTTAACAGAATAGATAAACACTCAACTTGTTACTGGCACAACCAAGTTACAATTAAATCCAGACTTTTCAGAAAGTACCAAGTTTCTGAATCAAGATAATTTGCTACTCGCTCCTTACCTTGTTTGGGAACGGGGCAGTAGGCCTAAAATCGTTTCCCCTACATAGTTTCTTGAGCTGGAAGTTTGCCTAAAAGTCATTTCACCTACAGGCACTAGAGATAATAATCGATATATCTCATGTTTAGCCCCCATGGCTGCACAGAAAAAAGTCTAATGTTGTGGCAATAGTATTAATGTCAATAAAACATTAATCTTTTGTTATCTGTGAGCTGTCAGTAGCTAATGTTTCCGATAATGTAATATATTGTTAAGCTATTAATGATACGGTAACATTAAGTACTTTTGTGACAACACTGCCTCCTTTCTCTACTGGCAACATTAAGGTGGCATTTATTTTGTGGCAAAATAAATTTTGTGTTGCAGCAAGACAACTTTAGTGTTACGGCAAAACTAATTTTGTTTTGCATTTGCGTTTAAAATTATCTCTTTTTTTTTCTCTTTAAATAAACATTGAAGTGTAAAATAAATGAAGTACAATTATTTTCTCACAAACAGAAATATTACTAACAAAAAAAAAATTACTGCAGCAAGGGAAATTGAATCCACGCCCTGAATGCTTGACGCACTCCACTTCGTGAAACCCGGCGCCCTACCAACTGGTCTACCTTAACATATCTGATACAGTTTCATATTGTGGGTATTGAATATAATTTAAAAGACAAACTGCATTCCTCTTTCGTTATGTGGAAATGCTTCTTGCTATAGAAATATATGCACATTTGGAACACTTAAACTGCTTTGCAAGGTTTGAGGGCTGGTCTAGGCTACATCTAGTTTTCATCTTGTCCTTTAAAATTTTAATACAGTTATTTCATTTTGCGAGGTTATCGCTGTTCACTACTATCCGCCATTTTTACAACGCCAAGTCAGTGTAACCTTGTGTTGGTTGAACGTTTCTTTCATGTCGCAGTAACACAAAATATTTTGTTCTTCCTGTTAATTTTAGCGTAATACAACTTTTGGTTGCGGCAACATTACTAAGAGGCTTTGATTACATTAACACTTCAACAGTATGTTTGCTTTACATGAATATAGGACTTTGTAAATGGTTAACATCAAGTAACTTTGTCGCAACATTAATAATGTTAATACAACATAAACTATTAAAGAAATGCCTCAAGAGTAATTATTTTGTTGCAGCAACATTAGACTTTTTTCTGTGTGACCACGCGCGAAAATGCCTTCACATGTGTTTCTTTACATAGAAAGAGATGGCGTGTTTGTTGTTGGCAGATGTTATCACCTACACAATAACATTGACCCTGTAGGGCTGTTTCCTCATTTTTAGGCTGGGAATTCTGTAATATTATCCATGTTGTAAATTTGTTGATATTTTTACATTCTGCCACGTCTATTGTCACATTATATTTTAATTTAATTGCAAATAATTGAACATAAGGCACGCACGTGAGTGATGAGGAGGAGAGTGAGAGAAAGAGGGAGTGAAAGAGAATGGAAGTGAGCTGAAAAATTTAAAGCTTCTCAGGGGGGAGGGAGGGGAGCGCTCTATAGGTCACGGCTGATTACATATTGCAATCACTATGCGCAAAATTTAGCTTTGCAGAAAAAAAGTTTTCACATAATTTTAACACCATTGATTAAATATTTGTTTATTAAACAATGTCTTAATTTTAAGTTACGTGCCTTGTAATACCATATATTAAAACTTACTAAATTTTTTTAATTATTGATCGTTCTGTTTTTTATAATCTTGTTGTGCATTTGGCGACTGCCAGAGTGGTATTCGTGAGACACTGAAAAAAGGCGTGGCAAGTTCTGTGGAGAGTGTGACGTGTTAGCCTTTTCAAAAAATAATTCATTTATCTCCGTATATGTGTATATTTCCTGTTAAAAAGCGCGGAATATTTTGGATTTATTTGGTAAAATAGTGTTACTGGGCTGCACGATGGATTTTTAATCAGCTA
>NQII01000089.1:1653329-1683084 GCA_002778355.1 Clitarchus hookeri
GGGGGGGGGGCCTTGCAGAGCCATGGCGGCCATCTTGAATGACGTCACGCAGAAACCTCATGCTCTGTAATTCCTCGCTAGCAGTGGACATATTGGATTTCCCTTGTCCTCTCCTGCTCCATCATTCCACTTCCACTCCTCATGGTCTTGCATTCCTATTATTTTTAACCCCTCTGTCATTCCGATGTTATTTTTTTCTCACGCTCTGCCATTCCTTTCTGTCTCTCTCTCGTCCGTTCTATACTACATTTCGCGTCCCCCATCTTGGATGTCATCACCGTCATCTGCTGTAGGCGACCATCTTTAATTCCAACTACCAGTCGTCTGCTGTAGGCAGTCTTTGATTCCTGCATCCGCAACCAGCGTGTGCTAAGCCACCTTTAATTCCCGTGCCTGCCGCCAGTTGGCTGCTGTAGGCGGTCATCTTAGATTCTCGCGCCCGCCACCAGAGTGTTTGAAGTTCTACAGTTCTGAGCTAGGAGCGCTGGTTTAAGTGCATCCATTTTGTGCATGTGTGTTGGTTCACTCGTCGCCAGCAGGGGCGAGCTAGCATCGGGGGGTGTAGTTCTAACGGTGGCCACCAGGAGCGCTGGGAATTTTTTTTTATCAGTAGGTGTTTCGGAACTCAAAACATGCTTGGGTGGCTTGCGGGATCGTTTTGACATCCTTTGGGTCGCCAGTTGTGCTTTTTGACCACAGGACCACTGCGACATCTAAGAGAAGAGGATGTTTAACGACGAATAAGTTTATAGTTATTACCATCCCGGCATGTGGACAGTCCCCGACTTTATATATATATATATACAAACATATATATATATATATAAATCGTCATTGCGTGGTTAAGAGAAGATATATAGTAAAAACTCACATCCACCTACGCACCCTCCAAACAATAAACACATCATCATCGCATATAAGACTGCTGGCACCACGTGCAAGTACACACACTTCTAATATGTGTAAGAAATGAATAAAAGTTAGTGGTGGCGGTTGCGGGAATCAAATATGACCATCTACAGCAGACAACTAGTGGTGGGCATTAAATATGGCCACCTACAGCAAGCGACTGTGATGACATCCAAGATGGGGGAAACGAAAAGCATGAGAGAGAGGAAAGGACGACAAGGGAGAAAATAAAGGAGACCAGGAGGAAACTGAGAAACCCCTCACCCTCCCAAGGAATAGAACAGACGAGAGACAGAATGAAATGAGAGGGCATGAGAAAAAAAGACACAAGAGAGAAAATAAAGAAGACTGGGAGGAATATGAGAAACCCCCCCCCTTCCAAGGGATAGAACATACTAGAGTGACAGGAGGAATAACAGTGTGTGATTAAGGAAAAAAACTTCGGAATTACTTACTGACTGGGGGAAAAATAATCGGAATGCAAGAGCGTGAAGAGCCGAGGTGGAATGATAGAGCAGGAGGGTAAAAGGGAAATTCCAAAGGGAAAAAGGAGAATCCAAGATGGCCGCTGCTGACGAGAACTTACAGAGAAGGAGGTTTTTGTATCCGCGTCTCAGCAGCCCCCAGCCCCTGTCCCAGATCTCTTCATTTCATTCTGCTAACATAACATTATTTTAATTTAATATAAATCTTTTTTAGATACTTTTACCATTTGTATATTAAATTACCTTCATAATTTTTATAAGTGGCGGAGGCACTTTATGCTCCCCACATATTTGCTGCAAAGTGAAGTATTCAACCTGTTTGTGATCCATCCACCTAAACATTATTTTGAAAGTAATTCTTTAAAATTAAGCAATTACATTATTTTATTAAATAACTGAATGCGTTTTTTAAGCCACAGTGCCTCTTTATGTATTATTCAATATTGTTTTAATATGATAAAAATGCCTGTCCCTTTAACTAATAAAATACCTAGTGGTTTATGTGTTTCGTAATATAGTGATAGCAATAATAGCAATACCGTTAAAGTGTAATTATTTTCCTTGTCTGTGTGCATTGGTTTTTTGCTATCCGTGTCGATTATGCCGTGCTGATAATTATACATTTGAAACCAATCAAAGCACTAAAAAAGTTTTTAAAAATAACTCACAGCTACATTTGATTCATTTTCTGCACGGTAAAAAAGACTGTATTTTGTTTCAAATATTTAGTTTACGTATTTACATTTATTCTTCATTAAAATTGTAATTAAGGTCCGCGGCAATAAAAAGTAGGTCCCTTTGCAGACGGTCAAACGTAAGCCGCGCTGCATTTCAATTTCAGCTTTTATCTAGTGTTAAGTCGGGAAACGCTGTCACATGCTAAGTTGTCCGCGAGGCGCACAGTTGCAGGAATTGTTCAGAACCGCCGTACTCACAGTTTCCCTCGTAAGTGCAAATCAATACGCTTGCGCATAGCAGCGGCGTGTTTTGGCGGCGTTCGTAGAGTGTAGTGCGTTAGTGAAGAGATTTAGGAGGCTCTTAACAACGAGGTCTTGAGAGCCGATGAGGGTGAAATGAGGAGAGTTTGGAGCAGCGCTGGAATGATAGGGTGGAGGAAACGGGAGATCACCGAGAAAACCCGCAGACGAGTGACATCATCCGGAACAAGCCACGTTCATAGATTTAAAAAAAATGTAATATATCCTTTAGTTTCATTTGTGTATTAGACTTGACCTAAGTAGTTACTGCTCTGTGATTTTGCTACTGTTCTCCATCTCTGCGCACTTCCAAACTCTCTTATAATGCGAAAATTTGAACGCAGCCAGATTAAATGTCTCCAGGTAAGGATGCACAGTAAAAGTAATTCAGCGAACTTCCTAAACTGTAATGGAAAATTTTAATTTATACACTGTGTGGGAAATTTGCTACATCACAAGCTGAAAATATGAGAATGTCATTATAGAAATGTGGAAACTTGACTGCACCTGTAACACTTTCCTTAAAAAATATTTTAAAAAAATACAGAAAGCATCTATGCATGCATGGGGAAAAAACCCTTTTACCTTCCGTGCTTTCTGAATACGTGTGTACAGTGATGTAGTATATTTCCGAATAATTTCTTAAAGCGTAGGAACTCTGTTCCGGGTATTCAGCCAGCCCCGTGGCTCGATTCCACATTAGATATGTAGGTTTCCAGCCCTGGAAAGTACATGGAGTGGTAATTTTTTTTTTTATCTGTCATTTATGGGAACAGCGGTAGGGGCGAAAATAACGCGCGCTCCCAACGCCCCATCGCTTATACGCGCAAGGTGCTGAACCGGCGGCGCGCAGTGCTTCCGTCATCACCCTTTCATCTGCAAATTATATCCATAACAGTGAGACTTTACGACATGAGGTGATAGCCCTCTGATGTACGTTTCCCTTTTCCTCTACCCCTTAAGGAAACTACCCAGGCAAGCTCTAAAATGCAATTTTTTTTACTATCTCACGAATTTTTTCTCTTTGAATGCACATAATATTATAAAAACAAAATCGTACGGACTTAAATGATAGCTCGTATCTTTTCTGGCAAAATGATGTATTCCCGCGATATTTATTTACTTAGATACGCGTAAACTCGGAAACAACGATTGTACAGAACATATTTCCGGACTACTAACTCTTAATTAGGTGCAAAGACGTCTTTAAACTTGGAGAAAGAAGGAGCAACTGCGTGAGACGCGAATGGTTTTAATGAAATGGGAGTATGTGCTCGAGTCACATTCGCTTAACATGCAGCTGCGTGTATTCTTGTTAACCTACATTCGTCCTGTGGATTCTAACAACTCACTGAAGGGTCAAGTTTACTTCTCGCGCATTCTCAAGGAGTCTTGAAGAGCTCTGGCAAGGATGTTACCGCCTCGCTTTGGAAGCTAGGTTACCTAGGTACGGTGACGGAACCGCCGCGCCTTAGTACCACAAGAATCACCGCAGCATCTTGTTTTCTTCAGCGTTAGGAACCATGTTTGTAGTTTGTAATATACGAACATCCTTTGTTAAGGATGGTTGATTTCTACTGCACTCAATAGCAGTGTCTCTGTACTAATTTGTTCCTAGTGTCACCCCACTTGCTCGTTGCACGCACATATCTTGGTAGCAACGGTGTATTAAACTGTGGTTTGTTCCGTGTAAATGGCAAGTCAAATTACCACTGTTGGATGGGTTTTAGTGATCGTTAACGTTTATTAACGCTGAGGGTCGCATATGGGTAGAACGCGTTTTAAACTGTAGATTTGCATTACAGTGCACCGAAAATAGTCTAATGTTGTGACAACAGTATTAATGTTACTACAACAGTAATTATTTGTTATTTGTGATCATTCAGTAACTAATGTTGCTGTTAATGTAATAAAAGCTAATGTAACATTAAGTACTATTGTAACAACGTTACCTCATTACTGTTCTGGCAACATTAAGGCTGTGTTCATGTTGGGGCAAAACAAATTGTGTGTTGAATTGATGTTAATATTTGCGTTAAAAATTCTCTGGTATTTTATTTGCTTTAAAAACATTTTGGTGTAAAATAAATTAAGAACTATTGTTTTGTCACGAAAAGAAATATTATAACGAAAAAAAAAAAATACAGGGGACAGAGGAATTGAACACGCGCCTTGAATGCTTGAACTTCTCCGTTATTTGGAACACGGCATCCTAAAAGCCGCGCTATCTTAACATGACAAACTTTGTATGATATTGTGGTGAAACTCGTTCGATGCAACTCTTGGTTAGAGGCGGTGAGGGGGAAGCGAGCTCGCGTTCGACACGTCAATGTGAAGTGGACGGTCTGATGTTTCCTTTATGTGCCCAGAACGAGGTAGACGATACCTTCATGTCTAAGCTGGTGTTTAGCGATGAAGTGACGTTCCATACAAATGGTAAGGTGAACCGGCACAACGTGCGGATATAGAGTCAGGAACCTCCACATGAAACCACCAAACACGAGCGCGCTTCCCCCAAAGTGAACGTGTTTTGCGCGGTATCCAAATACACTGTTTTCGACCCTTTCTTTTTTCATTAGCCCACTGTTACTGGAATCCCTTATCTGGACATGCTTACAAAGTGGTTGTTTCCTCAGTTAGAAGAGACGGTGGGGACTGCATTTTCCAGCAGGATAGTGCGCCACCCCATTGGCACCGCGAACAGCTAGTTCGCGGATACCTGAACGAGACGTTGCCGCAACGCTGGATTTATCGAGAAGCAGCTGGTGACCAGGCTCTTCATCACTGGCCCCCAAGAAGCCCGAATCTTACCCCTGTGCGATTTTTTCTTATGGGGGGTACATAAAGGATCAAGTGTTTCGTCCACCATTGCCGGCTAACATTGACGACCTCGAAACGAGAATTACGGACGCCATCCAAACCGTAACATCGGACATGCTGACAAGAGCGTGGAACGAGTTTGATTATCGCGTAGATGTCGTTTGGGGCGCTCGTGGTGACCACATTGAACACTTATGAAGATACGGTAAACAAACGTCACAGTTCAACGGTTTATTTGATTGGTCAACCAAGGTTGTAGGATGTTTGGTTTTGATATTATAGAACTTTAAATTTTGGGTATTCTTTTATACTCATCCTGTATGTAATATTATAAGACTTTGTATTTGGTTAAAATTAAGTAACATTGTCACAACATTATTAATTTTACTACAACATAAACGATTAAAGAAATGCCTCAATTGCAATTTTTTTCCGTACGCATAACATTGGACGGACAAGAACGATAATGTAAGTGCCTTTTTCATTTGCTGCAATCTTTTTTACCACTCGAAGTGGTTTTTTATTGTATAAAATATTTCGTTTTTCCTTCAGGAATATCTAGAAATCCTCAGATCATCATATTTATCCTTGCTAGACGTGCTCATACTTTTATTTAAAATCTGTTAACCACCTGGACACACACAAGGTTTGCGACGTGGTTTCCATGTTACGAATTCCTCGGGTAATTTTGCTAATTAAATAAATAGTTTCCAAAAGTACTGCTTCTTTGCCAGCACTATATCATCACTATTCCGAAGTGTGGAGTTTAGAACGTCGCATCTTCACATAAAGAGGGCCAGGCAGCACCAGCTCATGTCAGGAGGGCGCGGCTTGGCAAGTTCACGAGTCTCGGTATTGGACTCTGTTTGAATTAAATTTTCTGTTAATTCTAAGAAGTTGATATTCAGGATTAATTCGCTCTGAAGTACCTCACCTTTACTCTATATAGTATGAAAACATAGTTGATTAACTATATGAGTCATCGTGATTGTTCTGTTACTAACACACTACTTAAGAAGCTATCGAAATTTACTGATGAATTTATGTTATAACGAAATCGCCGTTTTACAGTTATGTGTGTGAAGCCGAGTGTTGGACGTTCAAGGTTTATTTTCAACCGTGAACGACGTTTACGTCTGTAGTAATTATTTAAAAGCTACGTCTTTTGATATATTACATCTTTTTAACTTACTGTAGGTGTTTGAAACACATTCAAGTAACGTCCTTAGACGTTTCAGAGAACTGAATATTTGTCAAAGCCCCAATAAAAGTTATAGTGTTAGTGTGCGTGCACAAAATTGTATACAAAGTTAGTTAAAATATTGTTTGTGGCGCTAAGGTAACGTTATAAAATAAGCGACGCGATCTTTTTTACGTTGTATTGCATGCTCGTTTGTTGGATTATATATTCTGGTTCAGACTTGCTTTTCATTAGTAACCTAACCCACGCCAATAACAAGAGGAAAAATATATTCTGTACAATTCTTTTCGCCACAGTTAAACCGAGCTATGCAAAATATTAACGTGTAATATAATATATAATGAGTAACAGACATATTTTAATAGCCTATAAAATGTTTACCAATCGTACCACTATTAGTACAGTCACAGTTAAGTCATAAAACAAGCTTAAACACGCTTAGTTTTCTGCGCATTTCTACGACAACAAGGTAATCGCAGAAATACACACTTTGTACACTCTCCTCTTATACGCGACCATTAGACTATTACAGTTGCACAAGTGAGCACAATAAACCACACACATGCGCACACACACACCTCGTTGTAGCTTGTACAACTGACAAACTCAAAATTAAAAAAAAAAAAAAAAAAAAAAAGAGTCTCACCTAACGACACAATTCAAAATATTTACATACGTGATTTTAAATATAAAGTATCTACTCAAACTCTACAACCGTTATTTTTCTCTCGCTTTATTTAAATAGGTATTTCAATTAAAAATGCTATCATAAATTGTTTTCTATATAATTTCAAGTAATGTCCCATCTAAAACACAGCTGTATTTAAGTACTACTAAAATTTATATCCCGAAAAAAGAATCTGAATAAATACAGATATTGTTAAGTGCAGAGACACAGATAACTCCTTGGTAGGCCTACTGATGCGCAAATCTAGCAGCTGTTTATCTGAACTTTAATTATCGACATACGCCAGTGCAACATTTAGAAGTCTCAGAAAACCTAATTTTTTACATAAATTTTTTTCCGCTGTATATTACATGTTGCTAAATAATATGGCAAACAAAAAAATTTAAATAATTTTGAAGAAAGTAATTTCTATTTTACAATATTAGTTTGTCGCTACTAGGCCACCTGAGTTATACAGAATGGTGGCTAGTAGGTTACATAGTTACTATACTTTGGTGCAGACTAAGGGCACCTGTGGTTGTTGCGTTAGGGTAAACAAATACTCGTATTCTCCGTTATTTAACACACCAGTATTTTATTTGTCTGAAGGTAACATAGGTATTTACACACACTGGCGAGACTGAGCCCCCCTACAAGTCGTAGGGCTGAAGGGCTGGTTAGCGGAATGCTATGCGTCGGGGAAGGTTGTTTGAAAGGAGACGCTTCTACTTATCTGTGACTGTGGATTTTGGTGAGTTGTCTTTGTTGGTAGTTGAGGCCTGGTGAGTGGGTTGACCCTTTTTCAGGCCCTCGGACTGGCTCTCGTTGGCGTGCTGCACTCAGCTGGCTTCTTCCTGCGGCTTTGACTGACTCTCTCGGAAGTCCGGGATGGTTTCTCAGGGACCTGGAGTGTATCTGCGACCTCGGCTGACGTTCCTCGTCGGAGAGCGCGTCTCCTCGTCTGCGTCAACGTCCGCAACGATCCGGCTCGCGTCCCCACCTTCTCTGCCTAGCAAACTGCCACTAAGTTTTTGGAAATTAACTCATTAGTTCTCGGCACTTCTACTTTGTTTGTCTCGGAAATTTACACATGAAGTTTCGGCTGTTCCTGGGTTCTCTCCCCTGTGACGTCACTATTGACTTACTGGACTGATTGACTGCTTGCCTCGTCGCCATCCGGCGCACGACTACGTCTTCTCGCGGAATGGCGCCTCTCGGTATGGGGCGCCACTCGTTTCCGGGAATTTACTCATAAGTTCTCGGCACTGTTCCCGTCACACGACTGCCTACTCCCGTGTCTCCTTCTTCTCCCGTCTCAGCTGAACACCTAACTCGTCTCGCGGCTGTGCCGCCGAACAGCTCCCCTCTCGACTGGCGACAATTGACTCGGCCGGGATCCGAACCCGGCCTTCGACTGACTCACCCGACTGCCGCCTCTCTGCGTGCGATATGTCTGCCTGACTGATTCTCACTGACGCTGGTAGCGTCTCCGATGGCACGGATTCAACTGACGCTGATCAACTGCCCCTGAAAAACTGCCCTCCTGCCTCGTTTTCTCCTGAATTTAACTCGTGTCCCGCTATAATCAAGTTAGCTGTCAGCAGTTTCTAGAGAGAGAATTCGGGAAATCCCCTGTTTTTATGTTATACTAAAAAAGAAGCTACTAGTCCACGTTATTCTACACATTATTCAGGTCAATATTATGAGATTGTTAAAATACAAGCCAATAGGACATTGTGTTTTTTAAAAATTAGGTACAGCAGAAGGAATTTTCTACACAAAATGAGAGAAATTGGTAGAGAAGTTCTTAAAATATGGTATATAATGTTTTCATATTTTTTGCTGCGGGAAGAGTAGAGTAATAACAATGCCGGCAATTTTTAAATAGATATCTGCTAAGTAAAAGTTTTATTTGACCTGCCAGATTACTACTTTCACGTCAGATGGCATGGGAGTAGTTTGAGAATCTATTGAGATTTGCTATTTAATATCTTTAATTTTTCCGACGCTCTCTTCTTACACGAGAGATTCAACAGGTTACCACTACGTGCAAGTACTTGCAATATAACATGTTAATTATATAAATTGGTTTAATGGTTACAGAAATACAGCATGTAACACAAAGTATAATCAGGCCACCGTTTTTAAAATAAATATCTTACTTTGTGTCGGATGCCGTTATGATATTTGTTTGCGGATTTCTTGGGATTCATTTTGGCAGTTCCTTAGATGTGATATGAAAGCTTTGTTTTCCTTGCAAAACTGCTGACATAAGAGGCTGTGAAATAGTGTATTTAATGCTCGCAATAAATTCATAACGCATATAAAATTTTCTTGAAATATGTGAAATTGTTCCGTAGATATGTTATTGCTACAAGGCGCCTGAGGGGCGAATCTGTGTTTGTGGCCTACCATAGCACTGCTTGTGTGACAAATTTAGCGGGAATGAGTTGAGTAGTACCCGAGGTACGAGGTGAAAAAGTATTTATTTCGTTGGCCCTATCTCCCAAGATAGCAAAATGATTGCAACATGAATTTCCGAATTTTATACTAATGACCTGAATTCCGAACTTGTTTACATTGTTTTATATTGGTTGAATTGTTCCTGTCATATGTCACAACACCCAAAATTAAAAATTTCTGGTATTGGATGTCCTTTCTAGGTACTATTAAGCATTTCGCATGTAGTTAAATTTGTTGCAAGAGTTTATTATACTTTTGGGGCGAGACACACAAATATCCACAAATGAACAGGTAACGTGATCTCATAAATATGTGCTTCGTTCGGAAAGAAGGCTAAAAATGAAAACCACCTGAAAACATAGGATACTAGATACACATAAAAATAAATAACTTGATGGATGAACCGTAGTTCTTTCTTTCTTTCACTCTCTCTCTCTCTTTCCCTCTCTATCTCTCCCTCTCTCTACATATGTGCAACAAACCCATACACACATGTACACATACAAACACGCCTATATACTCACATTGTGTTTCCATGGCCGCGTTACAGAAGTTTCAGGGATTATGAGGTACAAAATCATCAATGTGAAATAAGGAATTCCTGTCCGGTAACAGCTCACTCGAAAGCTATAAACACATACCCAGAGATTTTACAAATTCCTGTGGCAGTAGGCTAGATTTCACAGTCCTCTATACACTTGCGAGATCTATCATTTGTTCATGAACTGCATCCCTTACGCTGACCGCACATGATTCAGTGAATTTACTACCAAGCTCCCTGTTACTGACTCACTAACCTTAGGGAAGTGTCAAATAAATTACCTTCTAACGACGAATTACCACATTTGTTCAATTGTGTAAGACTTAGCCAGATACTAAATAAAGCCGCTAAATTTCTAGACCCTAGTTTGTAAGTCAAAACTGTTGTTCGTATAGGTGTCAGGAGGTACGGTGGGCAATCCCGATAACATGTGGGAGTACATCCCTAGGGTTTGTGGAAAGTAAATGTCACTAATGCATTAAATTGCGTGATGTGTTATTTCTATATGGCCAGACTTAAGATACGAGTGTTTGAAATTCAGTCTGTATTTGCATGTTGAAGCACACACTTGATCAGTCTGGGTGAAATTGAGTATTTGTTTGCAGGACTTACAGATATGGTTTCTGTGTATGGCCAAGAAAATAGTAATAGTAAAGAAACTGAAAGGGTTTGTTGAGCCACGTATCCAAATAGGATACCTATATCGCATAAAATATTTCCAAGATTTTCCAAAGTTAACGATAAACTGTGCAACTTCTATCACAATTCCACGACCGATAACGAACGCAAATTTTACAGACTCCCGATCTCGAAGAAGCAGGACTTGATTGCGTGTCCGAGGAACCTGAAGGGAAAATTGTCAGTTCAGCAAAGGTAGACTGGCTACATTCTGTTTCTTTTCTTAGGTAAGAAAACTTGGCAGGGAATTTTGATGATGATGGCAGGAAATGGATTCTCAGAGAGTATTGGAAGAGTAAAAATACAGTGATTTGGCAGTCGTGTTTACAAGAAACTTCATCCACGTCGTTACACCAGTTACATGATACACGATAAGTTTGATGCCATGTGGTTAGTTCATAGTGCCACGAAAACGGTCCCCTCCTCGTCATTGTGTACACAACAAAACAAGACGCTGGTTGGAGAGGCATTTGCGGCTACCCCAAATAAGTAGACACACAGAGCTGCTATGGTGTAATGAGCTTTTGAACAAGTATTTGCACCATATGTTGAAAACATTGCACAAGTAAGAATGTCAGCCACCACTTCTAGGCCTGATGAAGGACAATTCTGATAGGTGCCTGCAGCTTTATTACCCAACGTTGGATGAAATTCAGCACACGTAAAAAAAAACTTCATAGTATGCAGGTGACTAAGACATGAATTTCTCGTGGCAGAAGAAATCCGATTCCTCCAACTCGAATATGAACTCACAGAAAACACCTCTCGTAGATCGAGCGAAATATGAATGATTTCTTGGTGACCACAATTCGTAGATGCTGAATACTACTATTTCTGTCTGTGCAACACGCACTGAGCCATTCATCTACACGCCCGAGAAATCGGCTTGACATACCTTCAAGGAAGTTTCCAGCAAACGGATTCAATTGCCTTTGTAACTGTCCTTAACTACTAGCTCGCTACCCTCTCACCCTCGAGGTAGTGCAGTCCTAACAAGCTGTATTCCCATTCGGGAGGTCCTGGATTTGATTCCCTGTCCGGCCGTCTTGTTTCTGTTTTCCAAGTTTTTCTGAAATCATTCCAGGAGAATGGCAGGATGCTTCCTTGCTGCAGACAACGGCTTCCTCCACTCTTGATTTTCCGAGCACCTGATTCTATCTCTAATGAGCGTACCGTGGACAAAACGATAAATTATTAAAATAATAACAATCTATTTTCACCCCACCAATTATTTCTGGCCCGTTGTAACCCAACCCCTCAGCGCACAAGTGTGGTAAGGTTGTACCTCCGGTATCGTTGGAACTGCTCTTGTTTTTAAATCTGCCACTGTCTGAAAACTTATTCCAAAACCCAAAATTTCAGCGTAGCTAAATTCCTGGAAATAATATCATTTCAATTGTTTCACGGTCAACAAAATTAACATTGTGACGGGTAACTGACTCGTTTTACAGAAATTCCCTCCGACTAACGGAACGTCTGTTTACGTGACTTGGGCCTTTGTTGCTTTATACTCCTGCCTGGCGTATCGATCGCTGAGCTGCACACTCTCTGCAGGATAAATTTACATTCTGTCTTGCTTGCACCAACATAGGAAAGTTATATAATTTTTACATCAAATGTGAAAATCCAATCGTGACACTTGATATTTGAAAAAAAAATAAAGCCACAGTTATAAAAGTTTTTAAAGTGATACTGGCTGGATTTTCAATGAAATATTTAGCAATAAAATGTTTTTCTACGTTTCAGACCATAAGCTTGTTTAAGGAATGCAAATATTTCTATGTGTACTTTACCTCCTAATTTCTTCCAAAAACATTGAATTTGCATGCAAGTATTATCGGAAAAGAGTACACTAATAACTTACACTTTAAATAAGGGACTTCCCACTGTATTATAACTGCCGCACGCCCTGTTGTAACCACAGCCTATCTGATTTATAGCAATCACAAGAACAAGTCCAACTTCTCATCCTGGCTGTAACTCATTGCTTCCCTCCCTCCGCCTTTCTTCTCTCTCTCTCTCTCTCTCTCTCTCTCTCTCTCTCTCTCTGTAGCTTTCAATAGTGATTTTCTGATGGCTCTATGTGTGCTACTCTGCATCACATACCGCAGCTTTCTCCAACCCTTTCTCCCCAAAAGTATTTATTTTAAATCACTTAGCGAGTTGGTGCAGCCAGCTTCTTGGCTGGTATAAAATACACTTTTTTTTAAAACTTATTGTTGGAAATTTTTATAGTATTTGTGATTATTAAAACGTTTCTTTACTGTTTGTCACCTTTAAGCGCGCTGTCTGGATGGAGGTATTTAGCGTATTCTAGGCCTAGAAACATGGAAGTTCTCATGGCGACTTAGGGATAATAAAGTTCAAATTAGAAAATCATTTTCACGCTGCTCTGAAGCAGGGGATGTAGTGGAGGCAGTGTAGGGGAGGGCTCTCCCGAAAGTTAGGCTCTCCCGAAAGTTCGCCACTGGAGGGAGGGAAACCACGTGAAACTGCTGGCGCTGTACACACCAAACTGATAACATCACTCTCTACCACCGCGCTGTTAAATACCGCGCTGGCGACTTACAGTACGGTTTTTCGACCGGTAATATGTAATCGCAGAGCAGCTCCCACCCAACCGCTCTCGGCCGTTGTCGCTATTGAACTGAACAACTCCACCTCTTCGTGCCGGGACAAATAAACACTCCCGACTCGTCCGACGCATTTTTGACTTCCTGCTCCTTATTTTATCATTTGGATCTCACTATACGTGCATCGAATGTCTGGCGTGCAGTTTTTCTCTTGTCGATTCGCCTCATAGGACAATCAGTGGTGACCCTACGATTTTATATTATAATAATAAAGGAAAACGTGTGCTGCATGTCTATATGGTACTATGACTGGCCTATACCGGACGTTTCATACCTATAAATCATTATGAAACACTTGTATGAAACCTTTTTCACTTCATAAAGTTTACATGAAAGACGAAAATAGACAATGAAAACTGGTTTTTTGGACGTGAAACATTTCTTAAATGCTAGTCGCAAGCAGATGCCGCTCAAAAATATTGAACAATTTTTAAATTACAACCATACGACGGAACTTCTGCACTCGGTTTTGGGGCCTGGCCAGAAGGCGTCCTTAATTCGAAAAAAAAATAATAATAGAAAGGAAACTATTGTTACATGTTCACAGGACCGTTTGCGGGATTTGTTCCGACGCAAGACTCGTATCTTCTGGCGGCCAAGGCTGTGGGAAGAACTGCGGAGTAGAGGTTGAGCGCACGTGGGCGACGCGTCGTCGGCCGCATTCCTTTAAAAACTGTCAGCAGTTGCTGAGATAACTGGCCTGTGCTCCATTATTTGCTGATGCTGCTGACGAGTAACTGACGAGAGTTGTTTTGTCGGCTGGGTCTGGGAAGTAGGCTACAATTCCTGCTGACACAACTGATGGGCAGGACAGGCTGTCTCAGCTGTAGTACACTACCAAAAATGGCTGTGGTGAACGATAATTCTAACTAAGAAACTCTAACTTTGCTGTAATGCGCTCATAATACAAGGGCGGCTTAGTATTCGAATATATTCGCCTGAATTAAAGGTCCTCGCTATGGTCTTGACAAATTAATCTCCTTATAACTGAAAAACACATCCATTGCTGATGACAAGACAACAAACTCGTCGGGTATGGCGGACGTTATTATTTTCTACTACGAAAGTTACGCTTTTACCACTGACTGGTACTACAGTCAGTAGTAAAAGGAACGTAGTCATCGTAGAATGTATGAGGAAATCTCTTGGCTAGTAGGGTGGGTGCTTTGTTCCTAGAAACATATCGCGAATTTACTAGGATTTATTGAGAACTAAATAGCGATTCAGAGAGAAGGGAAAAGAGCATAAAAGCGGCACCTCGCGTACTATGCCAGTTGTAGCTAGTGGTGCTTAGTGAATGAGCGTGCAAACCAGCGAGTTGGTAACCAAGAGTGTTTGAGACCAGAGAACCGAGATCGTGTTTAGCGACTCTGACACAAAAGTTCCGCATACTGTATGGCCATGGCTGTGGAAAAAGGATCAACAAAACATCGACATGATATATAATTGTTTCCGGACAATGAGGAACGGGGAAGGAGTCGGCCATGGCCTATACTCGTCTTGTGTGATTGCGTAAAACCACAAAACTCTACATTAGGTTGGTCACATCGGAAATTGAACCCAAGTCCTCCCGAACGTTATTCCAGTGTGTTACCACAGAGCCAACTATCTTGGTTGGTAGCGATAGTGTAACGAACGTAATTTCAGTCTGAAATTCTCCTAAGCAATCAGTTTGCTTACAATGTTGAATATGGCAAGCATATTATGATATTTTGGTGCACGTTTATTCCTACCTGCTTAAAAACAGTGCCAAGTTATATTTCATTCGATAATATAGTTCTGCAAAAATTCTCCTGCGTATTTGCGTATTTTATGCTCCCCTGTTTCTTTCCCTTTCTACCTATGGTGCCGAAACTATACAGCTTTACTGCTCGTGAATCTCGTAATTTTATTCTTCTGTATATTTATTTCCAGCCCATATTTAGCACCCATTACTCTATAAGATTTACGTCCCCTTACCGAATATGGCACACAATGGACGAACAGCCTTGCTCCACAGTCCATAACTTCTTCCGCGGACCTCACTAGGAGCACTCCTAGTTCTCGCATGCTCTATCAGTTAATATGCCTGTCTGAACGTAACCCGTCCTTTTGTCACCCTCAGACAATTCCTCACTTCATACGACAACTTTGTTTCACTTCGATGTATACGTATCGTGAGAAAACGCGAACGGTAGAGTTTTTTCCCCCGTACACCTATTGTAGCGTTGCTATATTTGTTCAGGAAAGAGTGAAATACATAGGGAAGTTCCCAACTTTGTACAGTAGCGACATATAACATTCCTATTTTTGCAGCCAGAGGTTTGGTATTATTTCCATACAATGTATAGGTTAGAAACTTCCGTATAATATAGGAAGTGCACTAGAATTTGTTTTACAAAGGGCATAAAATCCTTTTTGTATGTTCAGTTTATTACAAAGTATTTTTAAGTTAATATTTTTTTTTTACGGTATATGTCGACATTTAATACAGTCCGACGTAAGAATTGAATGGGATGAAAGACTAAACGTAGTTTTCATCATCGCGTGCTACGGTTTAATACTGCGTACAAAAATACAATCTCTGTTATTAAACTTCCATTTATCCCCACAAACATTACGCAACCATATTATGTAATATATATGCACATTATATATATATATATATATATATATACGTATTCAGTAACCTAGTAATTGAATTAAAATTATGACAGGTATGCTCCCAAAAAAGTTGGCAGCGAATAAGGTAACGGAGTCCATATCTTAAAGCTTTATAAAAGTGTTATGTTCCCATGAGCATCTTTTGGTTGAAAAACATTGGCTTAAACATTGGAGGAATATTAACATATTTATGTTTATAACAATTTCAAACAAATCTAAAGGCGTTAAATCTTGAGATCTTGATGGATACTCAACACTTCCACGTCAGCGTATCCAGCTCCCAACAAATGTTTCATCCAGGAGCAACGATACGTCTCGATGGTAATGTGGTGATGCACCGTTCTGCTGGGAACAGCAGCCGTCATCTGGGCAGAGTTAGTGAACAGCGGGCACGATGTCTTCCTGCAACATGGTACGGTAACTCTCGCCTGTCACTGTTTCATCAAAGAAGAATGACCACACAAGTCCTCTAGCAGACATACCGCTCCACACTGTTAACCCAGGAAGAATAACTACTTGCCCCGCCGCAATGTGTGGATTTCCATTGGCTCAGTACACACGGTTGACAGTTCCATCAGTAAAGTATTCGTTGTTGTTTCACATGTTTACAACCCGTTAACAAAATTTGAAATGCCAATCAGGGTCGTCTTCATTCATAGCGTAAAGTAACGTGGGAATGTTGGGCCTCCACTTTTCTTGGTTTAAAATACAAGTGAAATTGTATTTACTGACACCTGACTCACACGCAGCTTCCCGTGCAGACTTTTACTTCCCGGGGGAACCTGTAAATGTGTGCAACACAGCCCCCAAACTTGCTTCGTCCGTTGTCATTATTTTCCTGCCGCACCGTCCTTTCTTCACATCACACACCATTCTGTACCTCTCAAACTGGTCTTGTCACGTAATCGTGTCATTCTTACACTTGACAGTGGCGCAGTACATAATTCTGCCTTTCATCGTCCCTGTAAGTAAGCAATATTCTCACGTTTCCAATAACGCTTTAAAATTCACTTATATTGTTCTAAATAATACCTTGTCACCTCCACCATTCCTCTACAATTGTAATGCTGCCACTCGTGGCCGCAAACGGAACCGACAACAGAATAATGGCTTTACTCGCTCGTACACACCCACATTGTTTAGTTTACCTGGTGTTAATGTACAAAAAGTGCATGGATAAATTTGTGATATCCAGCATGTGTAAGGTGGAAATTTACTTGTAATGAAATGCCAAAAAGGTACTTTGTGAAATAAATACTCATAATATGTATTGAATCATTAGTGCTCTGATAAAGTTTCCTTCTTATTAGCGAAGTTGTTCAAATTTTGTAGGAGAAAGTATTTAACCTTGTAAAACCGATATACTCGAATCGGTTTTCGTGTAACTTGTATCAAAAACTGGAAGTTACTGTGAAAGCATTCGGTCAAGATTTAGAACGATTTGGTCTAATGACTGATTTTTGTAAGCCGTTCTCTCATAAGTTAAGCAGCTGTGTTTCATTTTTTTTTTTTGTTGTAAGACTCGTTTGTATTTTAGTATTAACTTGATGACTAAATGTACTAATGCTACCGACATTTCAGTTGGTATTTTGATGCTTCGGTAAATATGGTTTGTTAGTTAGGAATACAGTGTAATTTTAGCGAAATAAAGTAAAGAATGATTGTCACATAACTTTATTTGACTGTTAAATGCTATTGCAAATGATCTATTGCTTTTTGATGATCATTAAGATACGTTGTTTGTTGTATGCCATTCTACATACTCTGAAATATGTGCACCACGTCTGTGATAACTACGAATGGGGAATTTTGTGATTTATGCTTGCATTATAAGACGAAGCTTGAAACCAACGATACACTGTGCTTATGACGGGATAGACTGGGAACATGGGAACCATACTCGACCCTTCTGTGGCCATCTCAGTTAACTGTATAGGCAATTTTTCCTTTGTGATCTCCATAGTTTATAAATGTGGCAAACGATATATTACTGTCCAAATATAAAACATCATCATAATAATAATTAACAGTCCGTATGCACAAACCGATATTATTATACAATGAAATTAATGAGTATGTATTAATGTTGTCCTCGCAATATTTATAACGTTTTACTTTCACTGAAAAAATTTAATAGAATTTAATATTCTGAATGATTGAATATGGACATCAGATGAAAGTCAAATGCAATTTTTTTACTTACGTATAGCGTGGGGGATATACGGCTGAATGAATGAACAATTAAACAATGATTCAGAAGTATTCACTGAGCCATTATTCGACTATAATGTCCGTTCCATTGCATCCACCATGTGACACTGTCAGATTGTCAGACATTTGAATATGTAAATATATTACGTCCAGTGTTACCCTAGTGGAAACAAAAAAAAAAGTAATTTTTAGTTTTGACCAATTTAGAGCAGACGTGACACTTTTAATGAGACGTTAATTCATATGTCCTATTAGCTGCCAAAGTTATTGTATGTTCTTGTGAGTCTGCACTTACGTCAAAATGCACGTAGTTACGGCAAAACGTGTTAAGAAGTTTGACTTGAAACGCGCTTAGTTAATCGTGTACAATGCACAACATTTGCCGTCCAATATATCTGGTTTATATGTAATGACAAGCGGGCAAACAATTTGCATGGCAAGGGGAAGGAAGCATATTTTTCCCCGTACTTTTTTTGTTAGAGACTGAGCTTTCCCATATCCTCAATTCCCTCTAAACCCCCCACCCCCCTCCCCTGAACATCTCCTACATGACACTTCTGCCAATTTGTACGCACGGTCCATGCATAAAAAGGCCTTTTTAACCATACAAAAATTAAATTGTGTAAACCAATTTGTTTTCGCAAAAATAAACCTTTCGTGGACACACAGTGCTTCTTTTAAAACAAGAGTTGACAAAAAAATTTGAAAAATCCGTTTCGAATAAAAATTAAATACCCTCTAGTCCACTTATGATAAATTCTGAATTATTTGTATCACTTAATTAAATACAATACGTGGTTATAGCCTATTCACGGTAAAGTGAGCACTTTTTAAGGCCCTGCTAAATTTTTCATTTCAACCAATTTCTACCTTTCTGCGGCTTTATAATATAAACATTGCCTTGTGACAAATAAACACACAGTATACATTTCACCACTCTCAAAAGTTAACGTCTGAAGCAGCAATAACATATATTTACTTATTGTTAATGACCGATGTGCGTGCTTAAAAAAGTGCTCACTTTACCATTAATGGTCTATACCAACAGATAATACGAAATTCTTGGAATTCGCCGTTGGTACCACCGTGGCCAGTTTTTAGAATGAAAGAGATGCGTGTACACGTTTGGTTACTTAACAGGCGCTTAACCGAATGCACAATGGAAGATAACGTCATTTTATACCATCAAGATGACATAAAGACTTTGACGGGTATGCTACATGGTTGATTTAGTTTTCAGCGTAGTTAGTTACCCTAGGCCACTACAAAGGGCCGACTTTATTATGACCCTCATATACACTCAAGAGCCAAAAAAACTGGTATAGGCGTGCGTATGCAAATAACATAGGTATGGAACCAATCAGAGTAACGCGATTCTGTTGGCAGTTAAATCGGTTACTGCTGCTACAATGGCAGGTTATCAAGATTTAAGTGAGTTTGAACGTGGTGTTATAGTCGGCGCACGAGAGATGGGACATAGCATCTTCGAGGTAGCGATAAAATTTGGATTTTCGCGTACGACCATTTCACGAGTGTACCGTGAATATATGGGAATCCGGTAAAACATCACATCTTCGACATCACTGTGGCCGGAGAAAGATCGTGAAAGAACGGGACAAACGACGACTGGCGAGAATCATTAAACGTGACAGACATGCAACCCTTTCTCAATTTGGTGCAAATTGGATTTGTGGACTGCCCTGCAGGATTCATGCTGTGAATTGCCTCCTGCATACCTTCATACATTAGCCGAGTCCATGCCACGTCGTCTTGCGGCACTTCTGCGTGCTCGCGGNGCCACGTCGTCTTGCGGCACTTCTGCGTGCTCGGGGGGGGGGGCCTACACGATATTAGGCAGGTGTACCAGTTTTTTTGGCTCTTCAGTGTATACGTAAATATGTTTTTCGTTGCGAATAAATTGTTAATAATAATTTTATTCAAGACAGGGAGTCTTTTATACTTTTCCCGTAAATTTTTCTGTTATTTCAAAGTTAAGTTATGCATATGATATTTGTTTCTCAAATCTTTGCGAGTCACATAATTGCTTGTTTTTTAATTTTATTTGCCATTGCTTTTTTTTACCGTTGTCAAAACCTAACTGACTGGAAACTAAAATATATATTTATCAAGTGCATAATATATTTTTTTCCTTATCTTAAATATTTAAAATATTTTTGTTTGGTTTAAATCTTTAAAGGTAACCTCAAAAATCGTAAACCACGCCGACTTTTGTCTCGCCAGGAACAGAATCATACCGACAAGTTCCGCTGAAGCTAAGAACATGAAGTACAATAACTTTACTGAGACAAACAATAAACACTGCCAAGAAATTGTCGACATAGGAGATTTTTTTAGTGATTTTTGGTTTCATTTTCCTTGTTCCAAGTTACGGCCCGAGACCGTCCCTGAAGGTAAATGGCAGTGCTTGTTCGGCCATTTTGAGGAAAAGCTGTTTTAAATGGAACAGGAAGTTTATCGGTTTGTAGAATAAGTTGAAAGAAAGGAAAATGAAATTGTGCACCACGAAATGTATTGTATGGAAACAGCCAGTGCTGTAGCTAAAGAAAACTGTGAGATCCTCGAGTTTATTTGCTTAGCATCTATAATTCTTTCTTCCCTAGCAGTAAGTACGTTGCTGTATCCAAATGCTAGATTTAGCAGTCATGAAGGAGGTGCAAAGTTTAACGAAAGATTTTTCAAAATCAGATCATGTTGTTGTAGGGGGAATGGGCAGTAATACTGGCAGGGACATAAATTATTCATTTGATGATGACATCTGTGACACTGCTAATGCCACTACTCACACAATGGTGTCGATCTGCGAGGCCGCACAATAACGAGACAAGCCCTTCCTCAGGAGGAATGCGCAACAGACTAATGCTGCACTGAGGAACCAAGTGGGGAGTCGCAGATGTAGCCATCACATTCATTAGTGTTATTGCGGTAAAGGATATAACCACAGGTAAAATCCTATTCATCTTGGTTTATAATTGAATATTACTGACAAAAGGGCAGCTTACTAACGTAATTGCTTACTGGAATCTTGACAACTATGGCCCAGAGAGATCCAAGCCAAAATATCGAGGTAACTATACGAAACCGACGTAATAGTTAAGGCGAAAGCAAATCCAGAGCTTAAGGCGTTCGCCTACCAGGCTCTTGAAATGCGCTACAACGCTTAAAAAAAATATATGTTTTTTCTACGAAACTATTGAACGTGCCCTCAATACGTTTACATATGGAAAGAAAGCACATTCCAGACGATGACGGCATACCTTCAAGACGTCACGCACATTGGAAACATTATTTTGGAAACATTATTTTCATGCCCTCCAACATTGCTGGAAACGGCAGAAACTTCTATAACAACAACAAAAACTTGGGAATTGTACAATTTTCAAATACACAAGCAGTGGCCGATAAATTCAATTCGTACTCCTTAAATATTGAAGCTACATTTATAGGTAAAACTTGTAGCAATAGTATGAATCAGTCCGCAACATTACATAAACGAGAATCCCGTCTTATGACACTGAGAAAACAATACATTTAAAACCCAATGTACTTAGTGGTCACGGTGGACTCACTTGTAAATTAATAGAACAGTGCGCTTCTGAACTCAGTACTTTCTTACGTAATATATGCAATGCTGTTTTTAATTATGGTTTATTACCTATGGGCTTTGGCCACTCCATTATTTGAGAAAGGTGTCAAAACCATTGTAGCTAACTACAGCCCTGTTTTTAAATAACTGAGAAACTAACATGTAATAAACTTCCACAACCGTTTAAGAAATGCGAAATTTGATTAAAAACCATTGTATGGTTTCAGAAAAAATACTTCAACTAAATAAGGCAATGCGCGATCTAAGTATTAACATCAGAAATGGCTGTTACAAAAATTTGCTAACAATTGGACTTTTAAATGACTTAACCAANTATATATATATATATATATGGATTTAGAGATAAAATGCAAAAACGTATGCACCGATATCTTACTGATGGACAGCAACAAATGTGTTACAATTTCTCAAAGTCAGTGGGCTAAACCAGGTTCGTCGTTAAGGGATGGAGGTCTTACTTAATTAAAATAAAAGTGTTAATTATAGTTTCTTAATTTATCTATAATAACTACAAACAAAATTCTCTCCATCCAGTACCTCACAATAAATTGTTATCACTTGCTATGTACACTTAATTAATCCAATCAATACAATTTACAACTACCTCGAAGAAATTAATGTAATTAAATAATTTAAATCAGTCCTAATGAAAAGTGTATCAAAACCTATTGAATTACGTTATAAATTATATGTCCATGTTTCACAGCTGTCATATTTACAATAAAATCCGTTTCACATGTTCATTCTGTCCCACCTCAGTTCAGTCCAGGTCCCAACAGTTCACAATGTTCTAGATATTTCCGAGCGCCCTCATGCACAGTGGCCTTCACTCGTCGGGTTTCACGCCCTCTCGTCCATTCACGGCACAAACACCTCGTCCGCCGTCGCCTCGCAATCTCCCGTCGTCGTCCGTCCCCTTCGCCGATGTCTTTCGATGTACCACACGTCGCTCGATTGCCGCACTCAGCCAGTTGACTTCCACAAGAAGACTGCCAACCCTACAACTTCGGCTATATTTAAATTGTCATCAACGAAAACCCAGAAATTTTTCTAAATGCTGCGTTGCGCCGAGGGTCCTAGTTCCCAGAATATTATTGCGCATCCTTACAAGTCTTCGACTTCTCCAGCATGGGGGAGGAGGGGCTCTGATGCCAGCCAGATCAGCTGTCAATCATTACCGGTTGCAGGCGACAGGACTGCGAGTGGGTCTTCCTGGTGTTGGTGATGGTCGAGGGGGGTCCCCCCCTCTTCCAGGGCCGAGTCCGCGCGCAGTGCTCACGTTTCGTGCGTCTCAGTCGGCGCGTAACATGTGTATCAAAGAAAACGCAAACACTGTTAACTCTAAACCTGATAATATTAGGTAAAGCGTTCCCCAAGACTCGGTTCTTGGAAACATACTTATTCTCATTAACATAAATGAATTTCCAAAACGCCTTAACTCTAGTGCAATAACACTATAATAATTGTGGTATCTTATAAGAAGAACTAAACTTTGTCAATTAACCAATACTATATTTAATGAGTAAAATTCATGATACGCAACAAACAAATTAACATGTGTTTACACAGAAAATACACATTTAATGGAGTCTCCAACAAAGAAAGCAAACAATAAAACCTAAATATTTGGTGTGATACATGTAAAATCAGTCACTCCATAAACACAAAGTTTCTGGCTTTATTTGCTGATAATTAAACTGAAAAGCTTATTTTTCCGGAACTTACCACTGTTTGTTTTGCTTTACATAATATAGTTAACGTTATGGTTGGGCTGTGTCTTTGTTCTTGCGACATCTGACCTAGATACCTGTTTGGAATTGTTGTAGGTTACACATTTGTTGAGTAGTGTCGTTTTTCTGGTGATACACGGCTTGACTCCTTCTTGGAATTATATGCATGTTGCATATTTGACGACAACAGCGAACTCTTGTTTCGTTTCTATTTCTATTTTATTTTTTGTATAATGTATTCACGGTAACTTCAAGATTTTCTGAAACCCTGCTAAATATCTACTTTCAGGGAGCCGATTATGTATCCTTCCGCAGTATGTAAACAAAACATTGCCATGTGACACCTGTCAAACGTTTTGTAAACAGTGCCATGTGGGAACTGTCAAATATTTTGTAAACAAACAGTGCCTTGTGGGAACTGTCAAATATTTTATTAACAGTGTCCATGTGGGAACTACCAAAATTTATTTTTGAAGAGAAACAATGCCATGTAATCTCAACTGTCATATACTTTAATAAAATTCTCTAAATGTCTAAAAAATGCTAATCAATTTAGCGAAATGTTGTAATACATACAAAAAGGTAGATTGAAGTATATATCGGAACTGTTAATTATATAATTTAATTAAAGTTTACTTATTGTATTAAGATTTATTTACATATTTGCTGTAAGGAAAAAGTTAAATTTTACATAATAAACTTTTGGAAGTAGCACTCAGGTTAAAGATTTCACTGTGATAAATGGTACCGTTTTTTAGCGCATATAAGTGGCACATTTTATTAAAAAAAAAATTTATTGAAAACTCCGGTGGGACTTATAAGTGAGACAAATTCCTCCAGCCCCGCACTAACGTTTCATTTACTACGAATTCACGGCCCGCGGCTCGATTTCCAAACTCTTCAGCGAACAAAATCACTTTCATTTTGAAACATCTCTTTTCCATCAAGAAACTGTAGCGCTTCTTCATTGCAACATAAAAACCAACACTTCGTGCGGCGGAAAGACGAGTCACGGCTAACATTTGGCACTGAAGAACCAACGCTAATGTGCTGCCATCTCTCAGCTCCACAAAAAGCTTTCGAAAATAATCGATTACCAGATGGCGGCGACCAAAATTCGATTCCTTTGCATTCTTTGCGAAGGGAATAACGTAACGGAAATATTCAAATGCCTTTCTATATTTTGCACGTTTATTTGATAAACTGCAGAAATAACAACGCTAATACTAAAATTACATCTTAACCTAGAATTATCTTGTAAGTAGAAAGAATGTGTTACGTTAGTTTTATAACCACAATTCAGCGTCTCCAATATGGCGTGGTTATACTTCTGAAAAAAACGTGCCCAAACGAACAAGATGGAGTGTACGAGTCCGCTGGACAACAACTGAAATTTATTTAATTTCAATTAATAACGGTGAAATCTTTACCCATGAGTGCTACGTAAAAATGTAAATATATAGTTTAGCAATATTAACTTTACAATTACGGCATTAAATTTATACATATTAATATTTAACCTACGAACTATTTCTTTTCAGCTATAACCAACATGTCCCTTCAAAATCCGTTGTTAATTCTTACGGACTTTTAACAAATTATTAAAATTTATTGAAAAAATATACTTAAAACTTAAAACAACCAATTTATATAGTGCTTCAGTGCTAAAAGCAAGACAAAACCTTTTTCCATATACCATTTTTTTATAACCAATTGAACATGTAACTCCTAGGGTGATTTTTCAAAGGTTCTTTTCAAAAGTATCGAAGATACCGTGAATGGATTATATCTAAGATTTTTCTTTGCACCGATGGTTTTCTCCGACTATAAGAAAATATTGTAATGACGTATGTCCACAATAATAATAATACATATGTTTTTTTTAAAACAGAGATTCAACGTTTATGGTTTACTTTGCATATTTATACTTCATTATGACGTATCGTATAATTTTTGGGGATTAACTCAACTGGTAGTAATATAAAGTATTATGTGCCAGAAGAGAGCATTAAGACTAATATATGGACGAAAAAAGTCTGAATTTTGTATACTTCTCTTCGGAAGATCTAAAGTAATGCCTCTATGGTTAATAAAATGACCTGTTACTCATGTTCATATAGAAAATTATAATTTAATCGAGGATAATGGACATTTACATAAGCGCAACCCAAGGAGAAAAAAAACAGTTTTACACATTCTTCTAGTAAACTCAACTTTACTGCAAAAAGGTCGCTTATACTCAGCTAGCAAGCTTTACAAAAATATTCCCAACTTACAAGGCATGTGTTTTACCAACTAAAATATTTTTCTTAAAGTGTGTTTTTAGGCGTTTTATTTAATCAACGAATATTTGTGTAATACATTCTTAAATTGAGTACATTTTTATAGGTTGTATAGGTTGCTTATACATTAAACCTCTTCATTGTTTTACATTTTTCTTTTATATGAGGATATTGCAGAGAACAATGAAAGAGCTGACCTACAAATACGAGCCTCAATTGACCAAAATATTTCCGTTGCTTAATTTTTTTTTGTTAATGTGATCACTTCTTTGTGTTTTTTGTAAACTCACGTTTGTCCAATATCTTTGTAAAAACATGTAACAATTTCTGATAGAAGCAATAAACGAAATTAATCTAAACTAAACCACAAACTTGACTGCCAACATCAGATCATTTTGTATTGCAAAGAAAACTGTTATTGTGTACCCTTCCACCTTATTTAAAATTAACTTTGCCATGGACCGTCTCACTATTTTCATAATCCATCGAAGTGAAAATATAGAATTTTTAGGAAAGTGCGTGCGTTGGTGATATGCAAATTCGTAGTTTTATATTTATGAAAGGATAAACGCCGATATCAGTAGCAACACAATTAAACACGAGTATTACACTCTCAATACAACTTCAAATCGAAATACTTTCCTAATTCGCTGCCAACTTAATCCGTTCTGTCACACATTAATTTCTGAGTTCAAGTGTTGCAGTCAAGTAATTTTTTCGTATGCACTGTACTTGTGTTGGGCACTTTTCTTGCAACCAGCGAACAACGTGTTGCGTGATCGATAAAGCTGGTATTAACCCGCCATGCCAAAGAGGTGTGAAATACCCCACAAACCAGATTTGGAAGACTGTTTACTAATTCTTTAATGTTTACAGCAGCGGTCATAAAGATCACTCATGTGCAACGTATCCTCGGTCGTGGACATGATGGCTAAACTGGGAGCCTGCATATACCAGTGTGTGCTGCAGCATGTATATACTTAAGAGCGGTAATTATTTTAAAAAGTGCATTTGTGAGGGAGCCTTTACCGAAGGTGCATCGAACGCGGAAACCATGACTGAGGACGAGATAGAAGCAAGTTTCGCACAGCAAGGTTGTTTGTTATACATTGTTTATTCGTGGCATCTTCACATTTTTTAAAATCAAAACTTTGAAAAATATTTTCATGTATGGCATGTTTGGTTTTTTCCTAAATATGTCATGTATCACAAGCGTTTTATACTTTCTCTACATAACGGTGTCTTACTTTAAATTAAATGTAATTTTTGCTTATATTTCTTTATAAATTACAATACTACATTTGTAATTAATGGGAATAAAAACAGAGAGCAAACCGGTGTTTTGTAATGCCTAATAAGACATAGTTCTCAAGCGAAATATTATTGAACTGAGTGCGGCCGAATGCGGTGCGTTGTCCTGTAATCGTAAAGACATAGGCTAGACTCACAATAATCCGCCAGTGTTACGTCCGTCCGGCAGTCATCCATCTGTCGTTTTCGTCTGACAGTTGAAAGCGATTCACAACAATTTGTCGTCCGTCAATCCTTATGTACGGCCAAATTTCAGTGTGACAACATCCCGACCTTTCTTTAGGTGGAGTTATATTTTGGTTGGAAATACATTTTTTTTTTTTTTTGCTGGAGAAAATCTCTAGGAAAATTATATTTTTACGTGATAAGAATATATGCTGAAATTTTCTGACATTAAATATTTTTGAATTTGCCCCCAAAGATAATTAAACACAGGTCCACCGCCTTTGCATTTTATTTTAAAGTGCGTATTCCCGTCAGAAGGCGGTGGATCATCCGTCCGTCTGTCGAAAGTGAAAGATTGGCTAATATTTGATGGATGGACGGATAGAAAAAAAGTTGCCCTGAGATTGTTTGAAGATCATGTGATCGCCGGACGGACGGACGACTGACGGATGTAGGCTTGGGTAACTCCGGACACACCTATATCTTTGGATGTATATCTCAGCACGGATATAGCATAACTCCTTCCTTTTCCATAAAATTACAATATCATATATCCAAGTAACTCCGACTCTCCGCCCCGCCCCCCGCGCTTCACCGCCGCACCGACCGCGGCTGTCGGAGACACCGAGCAGTCACTCGAGACACGAGTAGGACTGAAGTTGACCGAAAGTGACAACGAAGAACGAATGTAGCTCGGTTCTGCTCGTTGAGACCCAATTATTTAAAGCGCTGTAGCCACTATTTAGGGACAGCAAGTTTCTGTATTCGGATATTAGAATTTGGTTTGTTTATGTTTGCGGAAACTTTCTGTCGAAAGGGTTAAGTAATATTAATTATTCTTGATCTCGTTAGTGTATATGCTCAGTTTATGTATACAGTATGTAGTGTTTATGCGCGTCGTATATTGTTTAATTGTTTTAGTGTAAATAAAAGTTAATTATTAGGTGAATTATTGACTGACTCTGACATTGTGTGATAGAATAAATTACGTACGACTAAATATTCCGGACAAATGTAATTTTTCTAAAGTTTTCTTAATAGGTAAGTACTATCATACCGTCACAGCTTTTACGGTCTTACTACAACTTTCATAAATATCTACGTGCGAAACACGTAATCTCGCCTTTGCTTTAGCGTTTCCGGTAAAAAGTTATCATTTATGCTTATTATTTGAA
Source organism: Clitarchus hookeri (assembly GCA_002778355.1). Classification (NCBI taxonomy): domain Eukaryota; kingdom Metazoa; phylum Arthropoda; class Insecta; order Phasmatodea; family Phasmatidae; genus Clitarchus; species Clitarchus hookeri. The sequence goes on from NQII01000089.1 coordinate 1,681,846, forward strand.
ATTTACTACAAAATTGATATACCTACTTAAGGTTTAAAGTTCAATAATGGTTACACGACACGTCCATCGTCATAATTATTATCATACACGGATCGATATCTATATACCTACTGTATTCTGTCATTTCTTTTCTCTAGTTACAAGGATTTATTTGAGAGTTGGAGTTACCTGTTTCCGTAATATTATATCAGATACATAATACACAATACACATTTCTTTTACTCATTCGCTCCTTGGAATGAGTCAGATCCCCGGATATAATAAGCGGATATGGATTTACCAATCTGATATATACGGGATGATTCTAAAATCATGGGACAAACATTGAGGGGTGGTAGCGCTCACTAAAACAAACAATTATTGTATAGGAATATATGGGCGGAAGTGACGCGTTGAGGCACAAACACAGAAATAAAAAATGAAATGCAACATATTCTTTATTTACAATATCACCGCTAAATGTCTTTTTTACAGCAATGCTTATAATAATTGCTCAAAATTGCTACCACCGACAGTAATGCAAGCTTGGAAGCGTCGGTGGAGTGATTGGCTAACAGATTCAAATACGCCGGGTATTTCAAGCACGCCACCATTGTCAGCCAATCACGCCATATGTAGAGGTCGCCAAGCATGCGTGACTGTTGGTGGATGCATTTCCAGCAACTGTTTTAACATTTTCTGTACGGAATCACTCGTTAAGTATGCTGCTAATGAACATTTTATGTTTCCGTTAATGTGTTATGTTTTTGTGTTTGTGCCTCAACGCGTCACTTCCGCCCATATATTCCTATACAATAATTGTTTGTTATAGTGAGCTCTACCACCCCTCAATGTTTGTCCCATGATTTTAGAATCATCCTGTATATAATACCTTGGAATTATATATTACATATCCAATATTTTACCGGAGTTAGTTAGCCCAAGCCTAGACGGATGCAACGTACTATTTACATACCAGTGTTACGCTTTGTTTGCATAAGGCGGAGGAACAGCCTAAAAGTAGAACTTTAGCGTGGCTTCAGAAAGTTGTAACTAAAGGCGCTTGGAGTATACCCGTGCGCGTCGCCGCTGCCCCAGCGCGGAGCAGACGTTAGGGCCTCATTTTCGGGTTCCTGCCGCGCGCCGTAACAACACGCGCCGATAAAAAGCGGGCCAGGCGGTCGAGACACGTTCCGCGGGGCGAGTTGAATATCCGCGCGCCGCCGCCGGCGGGGAAAGGAGGGGAGGACTGGCGGTGGT
>NQII01000089.1:1683162-1711958 GCA_002778355.1 Clitarchus hookeri
TGGTAGGGGAAGATGGAGGAGGGGGTTGTCGGGCGAGCCTTCGCAGCCTCCCGCCCGGCCGGCGGCCACAGTCGCGACAGGGCCGGCCGGCCGTGTAGGTGCGTGGCGGGAAACAGTGTGCGTGTGACAGTGAGCGAGTGCGCGCGGCGAGGAGATGATGATGTCTTGGTCGTCACTGCTGGTGTTGGCGGTGCTGCTGGTAGCGGAGGGACGTACGCAGTGCCCCGCCAAGTGCCTCTGCTTCAGGACCACCGTGCGCTGCATGTTCCTGCAGCTGGACCGGGTGCCGCAGGTGCCGCCCGAGACCACCATCCTGTGAGTACACACACGTCTGCCCTCCATTCCCGCTACCACCCTCTCGCCCTTAGTGTAGTCCATCCACGTTTAAATACCACTTCCAGGATATTCTTCCGCCTCACGCAAACAGAGCGTAATCGAGTGTGGAAAATTACACCAAAGGGACAGTGCAACGCATTCGTGCGCGGCCAGTATAATAATGTTTTTCATTAAAACTATTTCTTACCAGGCATTACCAACACACCAATTTCCCCCCTGTTTTAATTCATATTAATAATGCATGAAATATAAGTTATAAGTAAAATATAAGTAAATGTTAAATTTCACAAAAAATTACATACTTTTATGTTAACAGAAGTATAAAAAGTTTGTTGTACATGACATATTTAGGAACCAACCAAACACGTCATAAATGAGGTGATTTTTTAAACGTTTGATCCAAAAAGTGTGAAGAAACCGCGAATGGCCTATGAGAAATGTTTACGTATCAAGGTCACTTCTGGCCACAAGCATTGCGACCGACCTTCCCAAGACTGCAATGTGCGTTCGCCAGAAGCTAATCTTCTCGCATATGATGTAAGCAAATGGATTAAACTACAGCTGCCACTTTGTCCTTTCCTCATTTCCCTTAAAGGAACTGATTTAACAGACAATATTTTACTACGAGGTCCCTCTAACACATGCAGTCATGAGTGGATCTAGACTTTTGACTGGGTTGAATTGAGAGTTGAGATATTTGGGCGGCTCGTAACAACGAGGTCTTAATAGCCGATGAGGGTGAAATGAGATGTGAATGGAGCAGTGCCCGAATACGACGGCGGGAAAACGGGAGATCCCCGAGAAAACCCGCCGACCAGCAGCATCGTCTGGTAATATCCCCACGTGCGAAAATCCGGGCGTGACCCAGCCGATGATTGAACCCGGTTTGCCTTGGTGGGAGGCGTTCAGTCTAACCGCTCAGCCATCCCCTTTTGGCTTGGTGTTATTTATTGGAAGGGGTGGGGAGCTCATTTACCTACTCCGCACGTGCAGGTTTATATTCGTGGCATGGGAGGCGGGCACCCGATCATCATTATCTTAGGAAACAATACCGAATCTGTTTCCCGTTCCTGAGGCCGTGAAGCGCGGGAGCGATAAGGGCCACGCCATTATGCACATCGAGTGCGCCATCGCGTCTAAGCGCAAGGCTCTGAACTGGTCGGCGTGTACCTATGGCACTTGACACTATCATTTTACTGGCAGTAAGTCCGTGGCAAGGTTCAATGCACGGACCTTGAGCATTTCTGTATGTATCTTACGCGTATATTTTGAGATAGAACACTTTGAAAAGGCCGTTTCTAGCTATGCTGGAGTGCTGTGAAATGGTGTTTCTAATGTGCGCGTCGTCTTGAAAGCACCCAACAAGCCTCGTCTAAAGTGTATGCAATTTCTGTATATCGGCACATTGGACGCACGTTTCACAGTTTCGTGGGAAAATGTGTATTTCAAACACACTGCAACGCTGTTCAAGCGACAGGTATGTGGGCTTCTTAAGCTAATTAAACCAGTATTTTAAATTATTTTGATACTATTTCATTTTAGTTTTAATGCATTCACATGACAGTTTCAGGTCAATGCATGAGTTTGTTTCAGGGGGGAAGGGTTAGACCCTTTTGAATTTTTCGTCTAGATCCGCCCCTGCCTGCCCACCGAAAAAAAAGAGCAGGTAAAAACGTTTTGATCGGAAGCATTTCCTTTGTTCGCGATTCTCTAAAATCTTTTGTTTTAACGTGTACTGCACATCGTGCAGTCATGCGCAGAGAGTGTAAAAGTGATGGGACTCCCTGATTGAGGCAGGGCACGGGTTTATTTTAAAATGCAATCCTGTGGGTAGAATTGGAGCTGTAAAAGTCACTAAATAAAATATTGTAGTAGAGAGGAAGAGGGATGGAGAAAACACTTTTCGCTGTGAAATGCAATACATTTTAGAGCTCGTCAAGGACGTGATGCTGCTTGAATCGTACGCACTTTTTTTTCGACTTGTCTGGGTAAGCCGGTTCCGCTCTGAAGGAAAAAAAAAGTAAGAAATAATTAACAGCCGTGTTAAACGTGCACATGTTAGGGTTAGTGGTAATAAAACTTATCTGGTTATACTTCGCTCCAAAACGTCGTAATTTCCAGCCCATTGCTATTTTTTCTTTCTGCCTGGTTCTGTTTTCAGTAATCGGTCTTAAAAAATAGTTAAAAGTAAACATAAGTGAATAATGGCGGATAAAGTACGATTCACACGTCTGCCAAAACAATTGTTACTGCGAGGGTCTAAAATTAAATGCCAATATTTAACATGAGTCTCGAACTCAGTCCATCTCTGGAACTTTTGCGAAGTTGGACGCGTGAATTCGTGGAATTGAATACCTTATAAACGTCGCAGACGGGGAGATCGGCGACAATATAAATATGACATGGGTATACTATAGTGCACGACCTTCTTTAAATAGCATTGAGTGGAGTGTACATACAAAAAATTTATATGCGCTCATATTAGTCGTACAATGCGCTACTTTTTTTTTAAGGCAACAACCAACCCAATTTTGGTTACGAATTTTTTTTTTGCGTTTAGGTATTCCAATCTGATATTTTTGGCGACACAACTAACTTATTTTGATAGCAATACGTCTTTGCAGTGACCATAAAACGTTTTTCAAGTTACTTGTGACTGATAAATATCTCAATAGCTGTTGGAGCATTATACCCAAAATTACGCAAGATTTTTGGAGTTCTGGACTTCTTTATAAATTTATATTCAGGTAATCTGCTTAGGACAGCTTCGCCATGTTGCCGCGAATGCTAAACAAGCAATAGTTTCAAATATGAAATATCGCAAATTAAGAAACTGCATCTTTATCAATACGAACAAGGCCCTAGTCTTGTAAATACAAATGCCTAAGTGTGACTTGGTAGTTACTGTTGCTGATAAACAACCTGAGTAACTTCTCTGGCACAAATTGTATGCACGTGAGGTAAATTGTTCCGTAATTGCCTGACCTCAGAGCCAGTCAAGTTATTTACCTATCACAAGTGCCATTCGTAATTTTTGTGGGCCGGGGCAAAAAGATGTTACAGTGAAAGGTTTACCAAACAAGAAATTTATAATAATGGCATTCTTTATTTCCTTTTATGTCGAAGCTAATCAAGATGTTGACGTGATGTGTGAAACACTGGGAATGTTGATATTTAGGAACTTAACGAGCATTTGCAAGCAATGGAGATGGAGAACCATTTAGGGGAATTATCCCCATGGCATTGGTTCGGGATCAAAACTAAGACGACGCGAATGCGAGGCAGACACGCTGCTGCATCGGCAAACACGACAGCAAGTGAAAGTAGTGGAGTAACCAGTAACCTGCTGTGGGAGGAGTTAACAAATACATTACGTCACTTCTTGTAACTATTTACTATTGTAAAACGATTAACATTTGAATTCATTCATAAATCATTCATGCGTAGAATTTTTGTTAGGGGGAAGTCCCCTAGTGGCGGACGCCTCAGGTTTCCAGACAATTAAAAAAACCTGCTTCGAGAAAACACCTTTATTTATGAATTTACTACGTCAACAAATTTCAAAATCAAAATAAATTAACAAATATGCAACTTCTGCATAAACAAACTTAAAAACTTAAATCAAACTTTGGTAAAATAAGTTGCAATCACTGCAAGTGGCACCTAGTACCGTATGGACTTAACTTAGACCCCCCAGCGCCGGATATCTTCAAAACATCGTGCATCGATCGCATATGTAGGCATCTGAACATTCTGGGATGTCTGCACATGCTTCATGAACCCACCCACGGCAGCTAGAGCACTGTATCCAGTCTTCGTCTTGGTCCTCTAAGCACACTACGCAAGTACTTCCTATGTCAGATATTTGAGTTAACGGTTCCTTGTTCTTTGCTTTGTCTCCACTTTTTCCTTTGGCCTTTAAACCTTCGGTTTGTTTCCTCTTCTCTTGTAGAGCTGTTCTAAACTTATTTGCCATTCCTTTCTTTTTGTCCTTAACGTTATTTTCATTCTCTTTTTCTTCAACAGCAATTTTGTATGGTGATGAAGTTAGAATTTAATTTTTTTCACATCTTCTCTTCCGAGCAGCTGATCGTTTTTGGCAGAATGTGGTAATGGCGAAACTATGGACAATCTGGATCAAAGCTAGTCGATGGCTTGGGACTGTTGATTGTTGGTGCTCTCAGCGATATGTCAGGATGTCTCTGCATGAAATCGTAGTAAAAATGCTTACCAGCAGCACCTTTCTCTTTATTAAATCGATGAGGAATCTTCAAAGCTTCAGCCAAGACAAAAGCTAACTTCAGAAACTCCTTTCTCATCAGCGGCAGACATCTACTGAACAAATATTTTACGTGTTCCACTAAAACTTCTTCGTACTCGGGTGAGAAGGTGTTAGTGAATCTACCGATCTTTGGTTGCAGCGTTACTTCTTGTCCACTGTTCAATAACGACGTTTTGTCACGCAGAGTGCTTTTTGGAACGTTGTAGCGCAACGAAGCTTCTTTCGAACTCATTTCTTTAGACAAAACCTTGTCTATCGCAGTTTGTAAACTTTGTTAATCCCATTTTCCTTTCTTTTTCGTCTCTTCCATTTCGACTTCTCTCCGTTATTATATCCTCTAAAACAACGTACAACAATTATTATAAAAAATATATAATTGCGAGAAAAAACAACTTGTTTACTGTCCGGCGTTAAGGGACGACTTTGTGCCCGGTACCAGGGGACAAAGAATCCCCAAAATTACGTGTTTTTACCAAAACTTGTTTGGAAATCAACAAAATCTTTCACAAACTTCGAATATTTTATGGAACACTACGTGTAATAATAATTACCATAAATAAACATTTAAACACAAAAACATAGCAGTAAAACTCACTTCGATCTTACGTGACGCAGTGCATTCCCGCCAAAAGCAGCAATCGACCGCTCCCACCTTGGCCTCGCGCGTCACTGGCAAACCGCGTCCTGCGACCGTGTATCGCTACGCTCCCCCGCGCCCCTTTTAATCCGTTTTTGAAACGAACGCGTTACGACTTGCCGAGATACTACGAGTGTCCGATACTAGGTGCCGTCCGGCGTTTTGGGACTTCCCCCTACACGTCTATGGGTGTTACTCACACTATGTTGTTGCACTTGAAAATGTATGATACACTCATTGCTACACTTCGTTAATTAAGAAAGAAATTTAATGTAGATACAGATGTTAGAGCAAAAAAAAATATATTGAAGAGCACATGATAATGATCATAAAGGCAGCATGGTGCTTTCTGTGTTGAAATTAGGAATCCTCAAATGCAAATAACTGTTTCTAATAATTATTTCATCTTCATTATACAAATGCCAGCATAACTTCGTTTTCTAACACTGGTGTCGTTCCCGCTGATTAAGTGTATAGATATAACCGGTTAATATATTCCTTTTCGTGATTGGTTGATGCAGTTTCGACTCAGCTTAATTGTACGCAGATCAAGTAACACATTTTCAATGTGAAAATACCAAAATTGTCATTGGTCGAGTGAAATGGGAAAGCAGCTCATACCCACACACAGACCAGTAATGAAAGAAATTTTTCTGGCGTGGAGGTACATAGTGCGTTGAATAGTGTCAACTTTTTCCCCATATTAAACATCGTCTCAAGTTATAATTTATTAAATAACGCAAGCCAATGATCTTTATTTTTAATGAATTGCTTCAGTTTTTTTGGAAGTATTTTGTGTCCAGTAAGTGTAATTTAACTTCTCTGAATATATATATATATATGTGTGTGTTTGTGTGCATATTTTATTATATTTTAATTGTGTTATTCCCCTTGTTTAGTTTCCCTAAGTTACACAAAACGTCAGTACTAAACATNATGTGTGTGTTTGTGTGTATATTTTATTATATTTTAATTGTGTTATTCCCCTTGTTTAGTTTCCCTAAGTTACACAAAACGTCAGTACTAAACATAACTCATACGAGAACTGCGCCAACGTTCCTATTCATTGGACGTTGTTTTGAGTAAACCACGTCACAAATCAATGTACCCTGAAGGACGTTGGAGGACGCCCCGAGAGCAATCTGGCGGCTGACGTGTAGACAATGGCGTGGGTGGACTCCAACAGGGCGATTTCCGGTGCTGTCAGCTGTGCAATAGGTCACACTCCCAAACGGCCTTGACGCGGAACTCGAACCCGGGACATCCCGCATCGAAAGATACCATATCACCATTTTCGCCACGTAGGTCAGTCATGCATTGCCATTCATAGTTATTTCCAACTTTTCTGAAGCCCTGCTAAAGTTCTACTTTCAGGCTATTCCTTTGTCTCATGCATACTGAGCTTAAATAACTCTAGAAATTTACACCAAAGGTACAAAGCACCGCATTCGTGCTCACTTAGTTTAATAATAGTTTGCATGAGAACTATTTCTTACACACCTATTTTCTCTGTGTTTAAACTCATATTAATTATAAAATTTTAATCATATATTTTATAAAAAACTATAAATAAAAGTTTAATTTAACCAAAAATAATGTACTTTTATGTTAACAGAAGTATAAAAAGTTTGTGATGCATGACATATTTAGGACAGAACCAAACACGTCATACATGGGGGGACTTAGCAAAAGATTTGATTAAAAAAGATGAAAGATACCGCGAATAGAATATAGAGCTGATGATCAGTGCCCGGTTTTTCGCATATGGGAAAAGTTGCGGATGTTTCATACTGCCTGTAGATTTTTTCAGGCTCCACCTATTTTATATTACCGCCCTGTTTTGTATCCCACGTGAGGCGGTCGCCTAACTAGCGCTTGAAATGAGTTGCAATATGTTTGATAAAAGCGTTTTTGTCGAAACTATTAAAAGCCCCCCCCCCCCCCCCCCCCCAAACTTCAGGAATCAGNATTAGAAACATAATTTTCATGCCTTCCAACATACTAAAACGGCTTTTTCAGACTTCTGTAATTCTCAAAATACACGAGCAGGATACGTACGAAACTACGATGGAGTCATGCACTTAACTTTGGTAGAGAGTCGTATACCATTAAATTATAGGGCCGTCATTTAAATTCCCGAAGTTCTACGATTACAACGAAACTTCTTCGCTCTAGTTCAGTGTCTTGCGCGTTTAGGCGATGCCTCTTTACATCCGCCGGTCGGCGTTGCTGTAGCACTTCCTCGATTTTTGCCTCGCTCACACAAACATACCAACGCCGCACTAGGCGACCGCCTTAAAGAATGACTGCCACCTAAGGATCCCACTTTTCAATAAATCTGTCAGTTGTCTGAGTCTACCGAGCTATAAGATGCACCTTATGCGGCATTTATCCATATACCCGCCTTTTCTCTCTGTCTTCCGAAAGCGTCTTATTTTATCATCTGCCTGTTCATTTCTTTCATATAATCATAACGTGCGAGTATTGTGCGATGCCAGTAAAGCTGCTTTCTCAAGTGGCAAAATCAGGTATCAACGAATGTAATACAATATCGCGAGCGAATTGATTGCTTTTTTCTTTTACATACCGCACTTACCATATAAGAAATTGCAGTAAGAAAATGCTAATAAGCTGACGCGATCTACATTCAGTGGTGAAATATATCTTACTCGGGCTGAATCCCAGAGCCTCTGAATCGCACTCTAGCGCTTTACAATTCGGGTCGCATGAGCTGACGTGAATCATGTTATGTGAGGAAACAGACTTACCGGGACCTCTGCTTTACTCTGCATAATTTTGTTAGCAACTTTTTCTTCGTCGTTTAAGAGATCGTACGTTCACACACACACAGCACACACATTCATATATCGAAGATTGCTACGTTACTTTGACTTACTTCAGATTTCATAAATACTTTATATCTAGGTAACATTTTACTGTATATTAACAACTAATTTCAAAACTAAATGTTTATTTGAAAATTAAATCTGTTTGTTTTTAATTTCGTTGCAATTTTACATAAACGCAACCTTTATTTTTAATTATAGATCAAATATTATCAAATAAAAATAAGAATCGTTGTCTGGATTGTGATAAGAACGTTTTAGCTTTATAAAATTATCAAAATAGTGTTAAAACATGAATTACGAAAGTATTATGCAACACGAAGACACACTCAGTTTCCGCTAAAACTTAACTTCAACAAATTAATAAAGTCTATAAACAATAGAAGAAAGGTTGGTAAGCCTACAATTTGAAGCAAAATCTTTCTTTGAACCTTGTCTTTGCTCCCTGCGATTGGACTGAAAACATATTGAACTGTTATTCACTGCGTGCATACAATTATGTTAGAGATAGTTTTGGAATTTTGAAGGCAACTTAGCCTACAGAAGTGGTTTTGCGGACGAAAATCTGATTGCGAACGCTTGACAGAAACGCACAGTTCTCAGTTTCTTTTCGTTCCACGTTAACTTTATAACTTCATTCCTTTTTAACACTGCCTACTTCGTTTTGAATTTGAGACAAGATTTCAAATTTTACAATAAAGAGGCGAAATTTCTTTCTTTCTCACGTCAATTAGATTTCAGTTGTTCGTCTAAAAGTTCCCTTACTAAGATTTGACCTGTGTCATCATCACTACAATAATCACAATCCGAGTACTCCATAAAGGCATTCCCGTAATACAAGTCTGCCGTGCTGTATTACACACTGACGAACGTTCATACATTCATTTGGTTTCCTGATGTGAAGTGGTTTCGTCTAATCTCAGCCATAATTCCCGTGCGGCTACACTCACCAACCGCTAATGAGCTCGTTGGTCACGTTGCACGGCGTATTGCGCTCACTCTTCAGTTCGACCTAAAGTAAAGAAAGCCGGGCTGCTGTCTGCAGGCGCTGAGCATATAACCACAGAGCACTCGACAACACATATGTGAAGTAGCCGCTTTCACAGCTAATTCCAGCCGCACACGCCTGCTAAACTACGTCACTGCGCTGGTCAGCGAAATGCTGGCACGCCGATCGCTAGTCGGCGCCTCCTGACTACCTTCCCAACAGGCACACACAAAAAAGTCTAATGTGGCTGCGACGAAAGAATTACCATTTATTTATTTCTTCAAACGTTTATGTTGGTAGTGAAATTAGAAATGTTGTGGCAAAGCGTTAGCCCTGCACAATGTCTTGTGTTACTGTAATGCAAATATACTTCTGAAGTGTTAATGTTACCAAAGCCTCTAAGTAATGTTGCTGCAAGAAAATGTATTACGCTAAAAATAACTGGAAGAACAAAATACTAGTGTTACTACGACATTAAAGTAATACCCAGCCAACACCAGTTTACACTACTAACTTGACATTGTAAAATGGTGGATACTAGTGAACAGCGATAATCTTGCAAAATTAAACCATTAAACTTTGAAGCATAGAACGATAGCTAAATGTAAGTTATATCAGCTTTCAAACTTTTCAAAGCAGTTAACATGTGTAGAATATGCATATATTTATAGAGCGTAAAGTATTTCCAAATAGCGGAAGATTACTGCTGTTTGTCGTTATATGTTGAATACCCACAGTTTGAAACGGATTACACCATCAGTTTAACACAAAATTTGTCTTGCCGCAACATAAACACCACCTAAATGTTGACAGTGCAGTAAGGAGTTAACGTTGTTGCATAAGTAGTTCATATAACAGTTATATTAATAGCATAACAGTATATTACATTAACAGCAACATCATTTACTGCCGGTTCACACATAACAAAAAATTACACTACTTGTAATATTAATACTATTGGCACAACATTAGACTTTCGTCTGTGCAGCCCAACTAATAGAGGACATTTCGCAGCAAGCAGCAGTCAGTGAGACACAAGATCAGTTCTCAGAGCCTCGCGTAGCAAGTCAGTGACTAGGTACACGTACATCAAAGAAACCGCCATGTCATGTCGTTTCTGTGTACTTATCTACTCTGTGGTGTAACTCCAGGCGATGCATGCCTGTTGTGTCGTCTTACGAAGGCCTATTCTACGCAGTAAGAAGTATGTTTGGATTCAAAACATATCACATATCCTTTGCAAAATATGTATTTACCTTGTAAGTTCTTACATGAAAGACAAACGTTAGGCATTTTAATACGCACACTGTAAGTAGATCGAAAATTCTCCTACCCTTGTTCACACAAGGATGTAATTATGTATTTAGAACGTTGGGGCCGCGGTGGAATAGTGACCAGACTATTCACCTTCTGCCAAGTTGAACCGGGTTCGATTCCCGGTGAAGTTACCCGGATTTTTGCATATGGGAAACGTGGCGGATGTTTTCGTTGTCCGGCAAATTTCTCGGGGCACTTCCGTTTCTCCCGCCGTTGCATTCCGCCGCTGCTCCATCTTCCCTTCATTTCACCCTCACCGACTCTCAAGACCTGCTGTTAAGCGCCGACCAAAACTACTGAAATTAACAACTCAACGATACTTATAAACTTTTTTTCCTGTAACGGGAACAGTAAACCCTGCTATAACGTTGTGGTAAAGGCTGGTCATGTTAATGTAATCACTTTTGAAATCAACCTTTGAAAAAATGAGCTCCCAGTACCTTCATACACACCGCAGTACGAATCAGCATTCGGGCTCCCAGTTAAGTTGGCAGCGACTTAACGAAAAAACAGTTCCTCGTTATGACGTATTGAGAATGTTTTTATGCCTATTGAAGTCAGCGTTTCTTGTTTTATACCCACAAGAACGCGGGTTTCAATTTTATTAACTCGCTTAAACGCGTTTAAAAGAAGCGGATAACAAAAATAAATTTTCCGGAGAGTGGTTGCTGGGAGTCGAATCTCTGTCCCCGGCTTCAGTTTGTTTGGAGCCGCGTTTAAACATGGAGGTCCCTTTTTTTTAGCATAGCTGTGCTTAATTTGTGACATGAAGCCTTGCATTTATTCTTCATTTCCGACTATCGGAGTTAGGCCGTAGCCAGTATTCTGATTAAGTGGCTGAAGAAAGGGAGTGTGATGGAGAGAGACAGAGAGAGAAAGAGAGAGAGAGAGAAACTGACAGCGGAGGCTTAATAATGTACGTTGTCCGGACCTAAACATATCATATTAAGTGTATTCGTGAAGAAAAAAATCGTAAAAATTGTCCAATATCTCTTATTTATAGCTTGCCTATACAGTTTCCTTAAGGGGTAAGAGAGAAGTATGACTACAAGGGCGTAGTTTAATCTGTGGGCTTTCATCGCGTGTAATAAATTCCCACTGTTACAAATCTAATTTGCACACAAATAGCATCACGACGGAAACACTGCACGTAATTGTGCGTAGGAGTGATGAGGTGCTAGGGGTGCATGTTAGTGTCGCCCGTATCGCACCCTCACGTATTGACCTTGAACACGCAGCTACATACTCATCTTAAGCAAGAGTTGATATATTCATAGGGGAAAAATACAGTTACATGGGATGCCTGAGGGGTGTATCAGAGTTTGTGACCGATAGAAGTCTTAATAAAAATAAAAGAACTAAATTCAATAACTACATTTATTTTCAATGCTACAAACAGTCAAACATATATTATTGCAGTCTGAGTGTCCTTTTAACTCCTATTATTCTTATTGGGCGCAATATTTAATTTATATCGCCATTTCAATTACGTCTTTATCACAGTCTTTACTCTTGCTAATGTCCCTTGAACTGCTCCAATTATATCCAAACGTTCAGTTTAAACTGTCTATTTCCATCGTCCCGAATGTCTTTTCACTCACGCATCCAGTCCACAGTCCCGCAAACCAGTCCCACTCCTCACTGCACACAAGCTCGCCGACGCACTCTAGCAGATCGCTGCAGTCGTTCCTCGCCGCTCCGGAACACGCAACTGTATGCCAAACTCTCGTATCTTAATCATTCTCTCCTCAGGGACCCGCATGTGGTATTTATCTTGAGGAGGTGCCGTCTAGAACATTCTCGACAATCCAAGTTATTCTGGGAAACGTAATGGCGATGACGACGACATTCTTGTGTGATAAATGCATAAATATGAGATTATAAGGGTAGGTGAGGTGCGAGTTGCGTAAAGTTTATCGGCGTGTGCAGCGGCGTCCTTTATGATAGGCCGCTCGTTTCGTCTAACATTACAAACTTAACCTCCAGTTCTCAGCGCCTTCCCAAACGAAGGAAACACTGGGCAGCGACATGCAAAAATACTGTGACGATTATTTTGTAAATGATTCGGTATTTTTATCATGTTATCAACAATATAATTTAAGAAAACTAGAAAATATCTTCCAATTCTACAAAAAAATATCTGGCTCTAGAACAGCTTTAAACGCTGACAGTTATGATACTTGTAAGTTTTTCGAGAATTTGCCGAATAAGTTACGCCTCCCTTCCGAAACCGTTGGCTTACAGAAAGAGCATGATGGAGTCTACACTCTATATATGAATCAGTGATTTCAATCAGTGGAATTATTCTCACTGAAGCGTTAGTTAATCAGCTGTCACCTACTGGCGAATTAGTGGAATGCACTGGCGTTTTAGTTCCAAGCATGTGTATTTCACTAGTAATGAGTATAATTCACTGTTAAATCAGTAAATACGAACTACTAAAAATATTAGTACAGTTTTACTCATTGTAGTGAAACGATTCAAACGAATTTGCAGCGAGATATACTGATTTGGAACAGTTTTAAATTTGTCTATTTTTGAGTGTAGCGCTCGCCAAATAGCGATTTATTGCCTTGATAAATTAGTAACGTAAGTCTGAACAAATGCTCCTTGTTAGTTCGTGCATTTACAGCAAGCATAAGTCTGCCTCTGAACACCACAAAACGTTGATATTCACAATGCATGTTTAAGTTCGCGTTAGATAATAGTTACAAGTGGTCTCACGACCTACAAAGGACCGAGCGAGGTCACGCAATGGTAAACCACAGAACTTGCACTAGGGAGGACCTGAGTTCGATTCCCGGTCCGACTATCTTGATTTCTATTTTCCGTGGTCTTTCTGGATCTATCCAGGCTAGTGATGGGATGCTTTCTTACGACAGGCCATGGCCGATTCCTTCCCGTTCTTGTTTCTGTGAGCAGCTTGCTGTCGACGAGACGTCACGGCAGTCGACGCTTACGCGACGCTTGAACTGCGTTGCAGCTTGCTTGAAAACGCAATTTTTTCACGAAACTATCAGAACGTGTCCCAGATATATATGTTTCCCTACGAAAAGAAAACATCGCAGACGAGAACGGAATGGTACTTGAATGCTACAAATATTGTTTTTGGGGCCCTGCAAAATCGTTAAAAATGTTTTTTTTCTTCACGTTGTTTTATCATAAAGTATACTACCCGGACATGGAAGAAACTTTGATAGAGATTTTTCACCAGTGAAATTATAGTGTCGCCGCTTAAAGTCGCATAGGTAGACGTAGCACAACGAGAAAACGCGGTAGTGTCACCCTTATCGTGTTAGGGGTTCCGCCTGCCTGGCGCTTGAACTGCGTTGTTGAGTTTTTGAAATCCTGGTTTTGTGACAAAAATATTAAACGTGCCCCAGTATGTTTACCTACGAAAATACATCATACTCCATACGAGGAAGGAATGGTACTTTGAAGTTAGCTCACATGCTGTAAATATTATTTTGGAGCCCTCCAATGTAGTTAAAAACGAAAAAAATTAAAAAACTTTTTTTTTCAGACTGCCCTATGTTAAAACATACTAGCCGGATACGAGTTAAACTACGATAGGAGCCTGTCCTACTTTCCTACCGACTTTTTATGAGTAAAATGATAGGGTCGCCGTTGAAAGTCCCATACACTCAGCGCTACAAAAACACTGCACGCCAGTTCAGAGTCCTGCGCTTTAATGGTGATGACGCTCTTGTAACTCGTATCAGTTTAACCCTTATAGCTCCCGCGCTTCTCGGCCAATAAAGAAGAAAAACGATGCAGGCAGGCGAGACCCTGTAAGAGGACTATGTACCTGAAGCTTGAGCTGCGTTCGAGAGTGTTTGAAATAAACTTTTCCCTGTGAAACTACTTTACGTACGTCGTATATACTGATCTGCGAAAAGAAAATACACTTGAGACGAGGTACGAAGACTCTTTTCAAGAGAACACGCACACTACAAACACTATTTCCGAGCTCTCCAACATAGCGAAAAATTGCCTTTCCACACACTGCCTTATCGCTAAAATGTACAGATCGGAAACAGTCAAAACTAGCATAGGGTCATGTACTGAACCTTGCTACAGACTTTGCACTGATATAATTTTAGGGTCACCGTCTCTTCAGTAGCTAGCGTGTAGATGCGCCGGGACGAATGGTACGCGGGTCGGTATCGCCCTTATAGCTCCCTCATTTCTGTTTCACGAGTAGCCAAAACCGCTTCAGGTGCATAATACTCTTAAGCCCTACCTGCGACGTGCAAAGTGAGTGGAGAGAGGCCAATAATATTATTAAACTGTAAAAAGTAAATTTTAATTTAAACAGAAATATTTTTGGTGATTTTACACATTTGTTGTGAAATATGTAAAGAACCTACCAGAGTATGTGTAATTTTACACTAATGTTCTTAAGAATCCAGAAAGTACTACAAGTTTTTGGTGAAAATACATAAATTTATAGCTTGGCAAACATAATGTTGTAAATTTACACATTTTTTAGTATGTGTGTGTAAAAGACACCCACTCTCTGCAATGAAATCTTAAATTATGTATCTTGGCTGCTATGTGGTCGTTTTAAAAACTCTCAATGTCAATGAAGTTGTACAACTTCCATTGTGTAATTTTACAATGACCATGTACGTGTAAACTTGCATTAAATTGTGGAGTATCTGTGAGAGTATAGTTAACAAATAAATATTCGGTACTTTTACATTTTTATATAAATTGCTAAAACGAGTACAGTAGTTGTTATTTTAAACCATTTTTTAGGAATTCAAAGATAACTACAACTATTTGTTTAGAACATGAGATCTAGCGGTAGGGGGTAGAACTTCTTTGAACTCAATTTGTGTGTTAAAAATGGAAGCTCAACTCCCGCTAATGGGACATACTTGCTGTGTGCACATAACTATGTATTCTGTATCTGAAGTCAATTGTATTCACATTTTGGAGATTAAATTGTAAAACTACACATACCTACATAGTATGTGAGTTAACACGACGCAGTTGTTAAACAACTGATACCGACAGTAAAATTACTTGGTAAAACGGTGAAAAATTTTCCGAAGTTGCGTATTTACAATTATAGTAAATGAGAGATTTTACTTTCGTGTAAGTGAAAAAAGACACATACACTGCGGTAAAATTTAAATTGCTATGTCTATCAATTTACTTTCAATGGAGAAAAAATACACGAATATTATAGTTTATTTTCTGTTACATACTAATTGCAATTTCACACCATTCTATGTAAAATTGGTAATACAGTGTACATGTTGTTTTACTAATATCTAGGATAAATTTACTTGGACGCAGAGTAAAACATTGACATAAGTATGTGTAAAAATACACTGACAATTTTTTTACAGTGCACTTGGGTGTCACGAGCTGAAAAGCTTCACGTACTGAAGATCTGCATGGGCATAAGAGCCTTCTAACCTTCACGGCGCACCTCGAATCAACCTTGTAGTAAGTGGGGAAGGGAGGGAGGGCATTTGTGGAACTTCCGAGGCACAGTTCTCCGCCTTATCGTCGCAGAAAAAAAAAGTCCTCGGCACGCGAGATGCGCTCATTTTGCCGCCTCGTCTTATCTGATTATGCACCGCGCAAGTAAGTCCCGTCCAGACCTCCAGATATCAGTCACTGACTTCATGAACCCGAGCACTGTGGCCCTGCACAGTGCACGCACTCTTCACCAATATTTATGATAACTGAAGAAACATTTCACACCCTGTGCTCTCGTATGGATTATCCGAGTTCACCCTTCCGCTCAACTTTATTTCAAATGCTCAAATAAAAATTATTTAGAGCTAAATGAAGATTCAAAATGGTAAATTATATGTACTGTGGTGTAGTCGAAAATACTAGCCTCTAACCAGTTACCATTTAAAAGTACATTTCAATTTAATGGCTAACGTTAAATTAAAATGTATCCAAGTAAACAGCACTATTACTACGTTTTCTCTCATGTCTAAATTCCTACCGCATTTCTCCATAATTTCCACTATGTTAACATGGTGATTAACGAGAAAAAAAATCAATTTCAAATAGGTTAGGTTTTGTGTGGCAGTATTTTTTCTTCCCTTTTTTTTCATTTTCGGCAGAGTGCGAATAAAATTGTTCACGCATACATCCTGTTACCCATACGCGTTTCCCACAACGTTGCGTTCATGTGCGATAAATATATTTTCTTTAATGCCTATATTAATGTGTCAACCATGGCCACAAATAAAATTGTTTCCCTGAACCGGTACTATACATTCCCGTTAATTTTGTCATGTAATCTTTGACACTTGTGCTCATGCAACTCACCACGAACATGAAACATGGTATTCATATAACTTGGCACAGTTTCTACAACTTAAAAACTAACCAACATTGTTTTCCTTTCAGTAATTTACAGCGCTGTGCTCTTGACAAATTCGGCTTAATAATTAAGTCGATTTGGGGGAAAACGTGTCTATAATCTCGGTACAAGTCTCGTCTAAAGGACGCAAGGAAGTAACGAGTATTTTCATACGTCTATCGTGGATGTTCAGCGAGTTCAGGTCCACAATGCAGGCGAAACACTTTTCCAAGCTGCCCCAGAATTTCTACATTTAAAGAGTATTAATTAATTATTATTGGTTTTCAAAATTAAGTTTTACAAACAATGATCACAAGTTATCACTCGAGAGCTGGAGTTCATTTCTTAGAATTTAATTTTTGGGGTAAGTGTTCCTTCCAGCTCAACATGGGCACCAGTGACAGACAAAAGTTTGGGAAAATCGTTTACGAGAAAACTTAAGCAAGTGTATACCGATGAGCCATGAAAGGTACTATTTCCAAATTTTGGGAAATAGTCACCAACACTACGTATCCAGTTTTAGTATAAATGATTATTCTATACATAAACTAATATACACATGAACATACATATACACATATATAAGCACGAAAGCTGAATACGTCCTCTGGCATGACTCTTTGAATCATAATCATCATCATTATCATCATATCTGTAAATATGCTACATAAATTCCCTAGAAAACAGTTTTTTTTGACGTGAATACATTTTTAAATTTTCAACTATAGTGGGCAACCCAGAAAATCTAATGATAACAAAATCGGGGGATACAGTTTGGCATTGCAGTTCCGAATCTATCGTAGACATCTAAAATTCAATTACACCACTCGATTGCCAAAGGATCAAAGAATTTGTTACATTGAGTGAGGACTGCGAAGCGTCGCGCGCGGCGGTGGTGGGGGCACCGCCATTTTGAGTTCATTTTGCTGCGTCTCATAATTTCCGCGTAGTATAACTTTTGACGCGGAGTAGCTACGACGCTCGTTTAAGTTTTAATCAACANAATTTTGCTGCGTCTCATAATTTCCGCGTAGTATCACTTTTGACGCGGAGTAGCTACGACGCTCGTTTAAGTTTTAATCAACAGCTCTCGTCGAGATCAACAGATCGAGTGTATGGAACATTTGTGTGGCGTGGCTATGGTGAAATTGTATGAGTTTAAAGTAAACAAATATTGAAAACTTAACACAATGTCGGCCTATACTCGTCAAAAAGCCAAGTTGAAATACAAAAATCGTATGCGGTTTGAAAGAGCATCTCAAGATCAATCCAGTGATACCCATGAAACCCCAAATAATCGAGTGAAGCGGTGCCAGGAACGTAAAAACGTAGACGTATTTACGAAAATAAACGGCCGTGTCTCTGACACAGCTGGACCCCATGTTTTTTTTTAAGAGCGCTTTGCACATAAGCTAACGCCAAATACAGTACGTTAAGTGAAATTGACATGCTTTTGGAAGCCATGATATATAAAAGACAAGAAAGGTCAAAGGTCGTTTTACGTTGAAAAATGTGTACGTATCATAATGAAAGAACGCATTTGTACTGAACGGTGCGTACATGTCGTGTAGGAACTTACTCGACATGTAGACGTATAGGAAATGGCGATATTTTACTTCAGGTCGTGTACGTAAGGCCACCAGCTAGTATAATTGAAGGATAAATGAATAATAAGAAATAATTTATTGAATGATGTAGAATATCTTATCTCTAAAAGAAAACTTGTCTTTTTATTTTCCTATACTCATATAAAAATACGTCTAAATTACATGTAATAGTTAAATATATTTTAATTTTGTATTGTTATCATATTTTGTGTTCCATCATTGACTAATCCTGTGCAGTAAGTATTGACAGAATAAAGATGCAAATAAAATGAAATGAAGTGTTATTTTATTATAAATCACTGCTTCACTAAAATCAAGTTAATTTCTAATCACGTGTGATTGGTTAAACATAAGAGGAGTAATTCATTAGGAACCACACTTTTTTTGTAAAAGTTCTTTGAAGACGTCTCTTAGGTACACGAAATGGGTGGTGAACCGACCTTAATCCTAGATAATGGTTTTTGCCAACTTCGTGAGCAATTGTTTTGCTAATCTGGTGTATTTGTTTTGCACAATACCTTGCGTCGCAGTGACATGTAAACGGCGTTAGAAATACCTCGGGAGAAATGCATCACTCTGCAATAACTTTAGTTCAGGACGTTAGTGAAAACAAGTAGATTGTCCTTTCTATATTGGCTTCCATAAACTTGCGGAACACGATCAATGTTTGTAGCGTTAATGTATTTCGTACACTGAGAAGAATATTTAGTAATATATATGAAATAATTTTATTTAGAAACTATTTGTTTACACTGAACAATATATTGTTCAGTCAACTAATCTGCTCTTGATCCAAACAACTGCATTCGTTTCCTTGAACTGAATAAATAATTGAATATCAATTGTTTGAGCTCATTACTTACTTAAGACTAATTGTTTCAATATCATGTACATGAATTTGATTACACGAAAACATTTTACAAGTTCGTGTTCAACTAAACTGTTTGGTTGCCGTAAACACTATAAATATCATGATAGAGTCAAATTAATAATTTTTTTTGAGTTTATAAGCACTCGGTTAACTGGATCAATTCGATATGTCTACATAACTTGTGGCAGCAACAAAATCAGCTTTGTTCAGTACTAGTATTTGTTTGGTTGGTTCTAGAGTATGTAATGAGGTAATTGGATTGTTGTCATTCGAATCTAGAGAGCTCAAGAGTTTATTTATAATTTCTGTGACAATTATCATAATAAATGTGTTTGTTAGTATATTAATTTATGCTTAGCAATGGCACAAACAACATTAATAGAACATTGTCAAAAGAAAAAAAAAAAAACAGGTAGAGCTGCAAAACTTGAAAATATTTCAAATCGCATATGTCACGAATTTCTCAATTTAAAAACAGTTACATTTTGTTAACGATTACTTTGGGCGAGGTTGCTACGACATGGCATTCGGGCGTAGGTATACCGAGTTCAAAAATAATCATCGAAACAGTCACGTACGTACATCCATAGAAATATTTTGTTGCACAAACCAAGTCTTCCATGTTTGGAGCAACCAAATAGCAACAACAAAATAATTTTGGTTTCAGCAACAAAATATTTAATTTCAACAATATAAACAATTATTTTGGTTGCACCAAATAAATTTAATTTTATTCAACAAAACCTTTTTCTCGGTGCACGCAAGACTCAAACCACAATGTTTTCACAATGGTACAGATTTGATTCAAGAGAAACGTCAAAGCCTAAAACTTATGTGAGAAAAAGTGTACCTTACAAATAAAAGAAAAATTATTTTGCCACCCTGCCAATATGTGTAAACATTTCGTCTTTTGTGCTGAGCTTTCTAAACGTGCATTGCTACGAGGATTGTAAATACCGGCACATCTTCCAAGGAACTAAATATATTTGAGTAAACAGTACATATTCTAAATAATTTTTGTGTATGTATAAGCTACGTAATAATAACCGCGCTTTATAACATTTGGCAAAATGTCATAACTTATATANTAATTTTTGTGTATGTATAAGCTACGTAATAATAACCGCGCTTTATAACATTTGGCAAAATGTCATAACTTATATAGTACGTACTTCGGAACCACACGTTAACAAAATCCTGCTAAAACCTGGAGGCGTTGTTTTCAATGCTGTAGTTTTTGANTACGTACTTCGGAACCACACGTTAACAAAATCCTGCTAAAACCTGGAGGCGTTGTTTTCAATGCTGTAGTTTTTGACTTCGTATGGTTTCATGTCTACTTTCCCAGATATTTCCAAGAAGTACCGTAATGAAGAAGACAGAAGCTTGAATTTTGTTCAAGTACATATCCTTTCAAAATGTGCCATATAAAGGAAACTTTCTAAGTCTTAAATACACTTGTTTGTGCAGGCGGCATATATATAACTATGGTAAGGTAATATAACGAAAGTACAGTGGTATTATTATATTGCCACCAGTAAATTGATTACCTTTGTTTTTATAAATGTGTCCTCAAAACTCCGGATTATATTTTGAACTTTTTAAAGTAATAAAAAATGAAATATTTATGTTTTGGTAACTGAAAGTGGTTGCGAATTTTAAGACTGTTTTTGTATATTTCACTCTACTAATAAATTAATGTTTTTCATGTTTACTTGAATTTAATATTTAGAAATCGACCTTTGTAAGCGACATTTGAGTGGCGAAAACTATGTGTGCTTTTCGGTTGCTTATTTGCGTTCCCCATGTTTGTCATTCATCTCGTGAACGTTGTTGGATAGTAAATAATAGCATTGTCGGCTGACTGTTCTGGTAACGTGACTTAACACGCCAGATCGTATGTTGTATGTAAAACAGCCCATAGTATGTGCTAGTAGGTCATGTAACATGCACTGTAGCTACAGCATACTGCGCATGTTGGCTACACAAAGAGGAAACTGTGTCTACACATCAATGATAAGTATTATAATTACATTGAAAAGGTTTTCTGCATTTTCCGGTAGGCTATTTATTTACAAATACACGTAATTACTGTAAGCCCAAATATATAAGCATTGTTTACCATTTTTGTGTTCATATTGTAACTTTGTATAGACAACTGGATATCACCTGGTGTTAATACATTTGTTGCCGAAGGTATTGTGTTTTATCATGGCAGTTTTGCTGAAGTTTCCGAGGGATATTAGTGACTGTTATTTAAGTAGACACTTCCTCCTCTTTCTTTCCACTGCATCGTATGAACAATCAAGGGGACAGCCACACATTAGAGCGTAACTTAAATATAACCCTTTTTGGTGTAAATGTTTTATTAAAAAAAATTAAACTTTGTGAAATTTTTGTTTATGTCACACATTACATAATATCTGTAAATAAATATAATTACAAACTCACAGCGTCAGATAAAGGCATGAAATTAACATTCTTGTTAAATAGTTGTTGGGAGCGAATGGCCTGGCGACGGGATGACTTGAAATGCTCGAAAAAGGGAGCACAAAGGCTTGAGTCGTGTCGTGTTTGGTGCTCAAATGCCATAAATGTTTCTTGGTAATTTGTTATGCAGTTCGGCCATATTTTGTTTTTAACTTGTGAGATAAAATTTGAAGTAGAATTATGAAAAACTTAAAACCTTGGCGTAGGTGAACCAAGAGTCGGGTTTCGAAGGAGTTGCAGTACATTTGTTGTAAGACTTCAGCTAATGTTTCAGCTGAAACCAAGCTTTGTGTTAAAATAACTCTTATAAATGTGTACGAATTCAGACTTCAAATTAAAATTCTTATATTTCTGCTTTAAATAAAACATTTTTCAGTTTTCGTATGATTTAAATTTTAATAGAATTATCACTAACATGTCACGGAACTATAAAATGTACTCAACAGTTTTTTTTTATTTTTAAAAGAAAGTGCTTTTCTAAAGCCTTAAGTCAATTTTACAAGATGCATGCCACCGTACTCGTAAACTAGCTTATGCAACGACTTGTGGCAAACCTACGTGGAAAACGTCTATCACACGAAAGTAGCTGTTACTTCAGTACGGAGGAAAATTGGTACAGCTAATCTGCTTTTGAGTACTTTTCAAATTAACTTTCGAAAAAATTCCCTTCCCCATGATTGCATGCTTTTTAACTCAGGCACGTATCCAAGGGGATCCGGACCCGCCCCAAAGGAAAAGCAACTCTTGAGTAGACTGTGAGGAAAATTACAATCGGAAATAAAATGCGTAAGATATAAAATTTTGAGAGAATAATTTTTGTATTTCTCATGAATGGGTAGCTGAGGTCACCGTTATAGGCGCTACTTAGGCTAATTTTTACTTCGATTAAATCTTTATTGTTAATATTATAATTTTGTATTTATAAAACGTAGTTTATGTTTTCAAAATGCATGCCTACGTGTAGTTTTTCTTTAAACTAATATCCATGAACGGTGGTTTCGTTGGTAGGCCTACTGTAGGTACTGAAAATCACGTCGTATGTACATGACGGACATTTATTAAAAGGGGATATTACTTATGTCTCGCGCATACTTTCCTATAGTGCTTGAAAGCTGTTGCAGTCGATTATTATTCGATTCTTTCTTATTTAAGAGCCATTCGAATGAATTTCAATCGCGTGCACGTAATCCTACACGCACAAGATTGATCACTTTTGGCCTCATCACTAATTCGTTTCACGTTATGGCCAAGAGGAGTCTGCAACTGCGATGTTTTTTTCTGAAATTTTTAAACGATTATAAGAACTTTGACAGAAAAATTTATAGCTTCATTGATTAAACCTGTTACACAAACGGCCATATCAGGCAATAACTGGAATGCTAATCAGTATGGCAGACCTTGTACAAACGATTATGTGAAAGAGTAACGTGCATACCTGATACCGCAGTCAAGGATCACTGCTACCCGCGACACTAGGAATCATAACCATTTTAAAACACATGGGTGAGAAACATCTTTGCCTCAGGCTCTGGTTTCAAAGCCAAAACTAGGCACACATTTAATATTTAAGTTCTTGTGTTCCGGTTGTGAGGTATATATCAGTCAACGGCTGTATTTCATAGTTTGTAAATTACAAGTGCGAATTATTATTCTCATTTACACGTTAATAGTAGTATTTTGTATTATTTAAAAGCAATTAGCGTGTGCTGTTTACTGCGTGCCAAACATTGCCGTGAAATGTATTTTTACGTGCGGCGGTAAAATTTACCCTAAGTAAATATGTTAAATGTTATAATAGAGAACAGATATCGAAAGCAAGCCATTTAGTTCCAGTCGGAGCCGCGGTGGCGCAGCGGGGCAGGAACGCTCGCCTCCCATCAAGGCGAAAGCCGGTTATATTCCCGGCGGGGTCGCTTTCGCATTTTCGCATATGGGAATCGTGCCGGACGATGCAGCTGGTCGGCGGACTTTATCAGGCATCTTCCGTTTCCCCCGCCTTTGCATTCCGGCGCTGCTCCATACTCACCTCGCTTCGCCCTCATCGGCTCTCAAGATAACCTTGTTTAAGGGGCCGCCCAAACCTCTTCACTTTCCACTCGGTCCAGTCGTTGTTTAGAATGTCTACAACATTTCGCAGGGCATAAAAATGCAACTAAGTTTACGTAATATATTTTGTATTTTCGGCGTCTTGCTCTTTGGCGAATTGCTTGAAGCCGTGTCCTCCAAACGTTTTTAGTCGGCTGAAGCACGTCAGATCGCATTCCGATATGAACAAGCACAGCGCTGTAATCCTTTGGCCAGGAGTAAACACAAACTCAGGCTGGCCACACATCATCAGAGGAATAATTGCTGTTTTTTTTCCCTTTTACTTGCGCAATGAAAACGTGTTTTTTTTGTCCTCCGCGGATAAAACGCTTACGTGGAGCAGCATCCAGCCGTGGGAAGAGCGAGATGGAAGGCGTACGGAGAAGAAGACGGGTGGAAATGAGGACGACAAACACAGATGTGTGTCAAGAGTCGCGGAAGAGTGACCGGCTCGCTTGTGAAGGTCGCCTTGGCGTCATACTGGCTCGTGTTGACAAACCAACTCACTAAATGCTGCGAGGACAATTCGCTCGGCCCGCCTACCAGACGCTTGAACAGCGTTGCAGAGTGTGTGAAATACTCGCTTACCCACGGAACTATTTAACGTGAGTCCAATATGCTGATCTACTAAAAGAACACACACTTCAGACGAGGGCTGTTGAGTACTTTCAAAACGTCACGCAAATAAGGAACACCATTTAAGATTACTTCAAAATAACTAAAAACGGCTTTTTCAAAGCGCTGTATCTCAAAATATACGCGTCAGATACATACAAAACTATTTGAGGACCCTGCAGTGAACTTTGGAACAGACTTTCCATCAATAAAATAACAGGGTCACCGCAGAAAGTCCCATAGGTACACGCAGCACGACGGGAAAACTGCACGCCAGCTCAAAGCATTGCGCTTAGAGGCGATGGCGCACTTGATGCGTGTGGCAGTGTCGCTTTTATCGCTTCCGCTCTTCTCGGACTCAAATGCTTAGGAAAGCTCCAGGTTCTCAGAAACAGGCGCTCGCCTACAGAGATAGCACACCTGAAATATCAGGTTCATTGGAGAGTTGAGAGAAATATCGGGAAGGCGCTTCAGTCATGTCTGTAGCGCCCGTGGGGAGAAAGTGACGTAAGGATGAAGCAGCGACGAAATCCAGGGGCTGGAAAACAGGGGAGTACTCTGAGCAAACCCGTGAGTCAACGGTAAAGACCGCCACGTTTCCCACATACAGAAATTCGGAGGGATCTCAAACCCGGGTCTCATTGGTTCGAAGCCGTTGCTCTAGCAACCTGATTACCGCAGCCCGACGGCATCGTTGGATGTCTTTCTAAGTTTTCATTGGTGTGTGTGGCCTTACTTCTCGGGACGTCTCCGAGAACAGACTTGATCCTGCAGCGGGTCATCCCGTGGAATGAAATTGCCGACGAGGGTTGCTTGACAATCCTTATCGATAAAAGCAGTGTTATTACTTTCCAAAGAAGTTTCCAAGTTTGTGGACAGCCTGAGATCATACAGAAATGGCCTCGCGCAATCTGCGCTTATCTGAATATTTTGTGAACGTAGTTGTAATATTTGTAACACTTTTACGATAAGTAGCCTATNGCGCAATCTGCGCTTATCTGAATATTTTGTGAACGTAGTTGTAATATTTGTAACACTTTTACGATAAGTAGCCTATGAATTTCGGGGTTATTCCATTTTGCAATTTTATTGATCGTTATATTGTCTTCCTTACGCATGAAAAATTTACAACATTCAATGTAACCTTTTTCCTTCAGGACCAACCAACAAAGCTATCTGGATATCGGTAAAAAAAACATCTGGTTCATACGGAAGCATAAAATGCAAAATGTGTATTCCAACTTTTTATTTTATTTTATTTTGTTTTACTTTTAAAATTTTATTTATAAAAGTATTTTCTTTGACGATGGAACATGCACTGCTTGCAGTGATATTCAAAGCTCAAGCTGAAAAAAAAATCTCTTTTAATTATCAGCCAGTTCTAACCGAGCTACCTTAATCTTATTGAAGTCATTAATTACGTTACTGAATCAAACCTAGTCCAACTACATCCTCATCGTTCTTGTATTGAGACCACGTATATGCTGTCCGTACGAAATTTCTAATGTTAGTTATTAGTTTTTTTTTCTCGCACTAGTTTCGCTGATAGTTAATTGGGCTCATTATTGAATTTGGTGTTTTTTAATTCTTTCAACACGATGCCCATAAGTATATTATACGGGTAACGATTTATTAATATTGCCACTGTTTTTTAAAATCTCATAAACCTCCCTATTCAACGCACAAAATTTCGAAGTTACGAATGGTTTTCGTCAGTATACATTTTTCCCCTGGTAAATTATAATCTAATAGTAGTGGCCAATTTAATTTTCTCTACCGTTTGTGCTCGTTGCCTATCAATTTAAGTGCTGTCAAAAATAATAAACGATGTTATCCCCGACAGCTTTGCCTATTACACAATGGATGTTATTTATTTAAAATGAATGTTCATACAATATATTTTCTAAAGGCCCTTCATAATATATTATTTACGTTTCAGACGACGGTTCCCTTAGTATTTGTGGCAGGTGTCTTATACTGCTTGTCCAGCATGGATATTCTGCACTTGTCATTGATATAAGTTTCACACAGTTTTTGAGGGAAGTTGATTCGTGGAAATGTTAACTCAAATCGGAGTAAAGTGGAGTAGATATATTTTGATGGTTCTAAACTACGTGGTCTTGCTAGCCTATGAGGGCGAAATGAGGTGAGAATAGAACAGCATCGGAATACAAGGGAGTCGTTAGAAAAAGGGAGTTCCAACACAACCAGGACGCTAGGTGAAAGGAGACCAGGAGGAATATGAGAACACCTCATGGGATAGAACGAACGAGAGAGAGCGACAGGAAAGAATGAGGGAGTATGAAAAATAAAATACAAGAGAACAAATAAAGAAGACAGAAAGGATTATGAGAACCCCCCCCCCCCCNAACAGAAAGGAATATGATAAAGCCTTGAGGGATAGAGCAGGCGAGACAGAACATACATGGGGGAGAGAGACTGAAGGGAATGAGAAAAGTTGCATGACAGGGAAATGAACTCGAGCATTCTTCATACAAGATGGATGATGCTGCCATGGAATGACATAGCGGGAATGTTAGGTTCACTCCTCCACTCCTTATTCCCAATAAAAACAGTCACTTAGCCACAATTGGGTGCCATGCTATTTTCGGACTGAGTGGCTCATAAGAATTTTGGTATGGAGGGATGTTCGGGTAATTTTAGAAGTTTTTGAGGGAAAAAAAAATTTTGGACGTTTTTTTTTTTAGGGAAAATAGGAAAATTCCTGATAACAAAAGTGAAATCCAAGATGGCAGCCTTGGCACCGCGGCTCCGTAGCCATCATCCAGTTGTGTTGGAACTCACTTTTTCTAANGCGCAATCTGCGCTTATCTGAATATTTTGTGAACGTAGTTGTAATATTTGTAACACTTTTACGATAAGTAGCCTACGAATTTCGGGGTTATTCCATTTTGCAATTTTATTGATTGTTATATTGTCTTCCTTACGTGTGAAAAATTTACAATATTCAATGTAACTTTTTTCCTTCAGGACCAACCAACAAAGCTATCTGGATATCGGTAAAAAAAAAAGCATCATGTTCATACGGCAGCACAAACTGCAAAATGTGCATTCCAACTTGTTTTATTTTATTTTATTTTGTTTTACTTTTAAAATATTATTTATAAAAGTATTTTCTTTGTCGATGGAACATGCACTACTTGTAGTGATACTTAAAGCTCATGCTGAAAAAAAAATCTATTTGATTTATCAGCCAGTTCTAACCGAGCTACTTTAATCTTATCGAAGTCATTCTTTACGTTACTGAATCAAAGAATTTCCTTTCCAAGAAACAAGCTGCTGGCATGTCTCCGATATCTGAACCTAGTCCAACTACATCCTCATCTTTCTTGTATTGAGACCACGTATATGCTGTCCGTACCAAATTTCTTATGTTAAATATTAGTTTTTTTTTCTTGCACTAGTTTTGCTGATAGTAAATTGGGTTCATTATAGAATTTGGTGTTTTTTAATTCTTTCAACACGATGCCTATAAGTATATTATACGGGTAACCATTTATTAATATTGCCACTTTTTGAAAATCTCATAAGCCTCCCTATTCAATGCACAAAATTTCGAAGTTACGAATGGTTTTCGTCAGTATACTTTTTTCCCCTGGTAAATTATAATCTAATACTAGTGGCCAATTTAACTTTATCTACCGTTTGTGCTCGTTGCCTACCAATTTAAGTGGTGTCAAAAATAATAAACCATGTTATCCCCGACAGCTTTGCCTATTACACAATGGATGTTATTTCTTTAAAATGAATGCTCATACAATATATTTTCTAAAGGCCCTTGATAATATATTATTTACTTTTCAGATGACGGTTTCCTTAGTATTTGTGGCAGGTGTCTTATACTGCTTGTCCAGCATGGATATTCTGCACTTGTCATTGATATTAGTTCCACACAGTTTTTGAGGGAAGTTGATTCGTAGAAATGTTAACTCAAATCGGAGTAAAGTGGAGTAGATATATTTTGATGGCTCTAAATTACGTGGTCTTGATAGCCTATGAGGGCGAAATGAGGTGAGAATAGAACAGCATCGGAATACAAGGGAGTCGTTAGAAAAAGGGAGTTCCAACACAACCAGGACTCTAGGTGAAAGGAGACCAGAAGGAATATGAGAAAACCAAGGTGGCAGCAGACGATAGTGATGAGGGAACATACATGATGGAGGGTTCAAAAAGCAAGAGAGAGAAAATGGTGAAAATAAAGGAGACCAGAAGGAATATGAGAACACCTCCACCCACCCCCGGCACCTCATGGGATAGAACGAACGAGAGAGAGACACGAAGGAATGAGGGAGCATATGAAAAATAAAATACAAGAGAACAAATAAAGAAGACAGAAAGGATTATGAGAAACCCCCCCCCCCCCA
>NQII01000089.1:1712076-1753520 GCA_002778355.1 Clitarchus hookeri
ACAGAACATACGTGGGGGAGAGAGACTGAAAGGAATGAGAAAAGTTGCATGACAGGGAAATGAACTCGAGCATTCTTCATACAAGATGGATGATGCTGGCATGGAATGACATAGCGGGAATGTCAGGTTCACTCCTCCACTCCTTATTCCCAAAAAACAGTCACTTAACCACAATTGGGTGTCATGCTATTTTCGGACTGAGTGGCTCATAAAAATTTTGGTATGGAGGGATGTTTGGGTAATTTTAGAAGTTTTTAAGGAAAAAAGGAAAATTTTGGACGGTTTTTTTTTTTAGGGAAAAAAGGAAAATTCCTGATAACAAAAGCGAAGTCCAAGATGGCCGCCTTGGCACCGCTGCTCCGTAGCCATCATCCAGTTGTGTTGGAACTCACTTTTTCTAACTACTCAAGGCTATAGAGGGGGGGGGGGCAGAGATCCCCGAGAAAANGAAATTAAAATTGGAAATTCCAAGCATGTTACGAGGGAAATTCTCTCTCAAGTTGTTTCTGTAATTGTGACTTTTTGACGAGAGAGAGCATCGAATTCATTATCCGTAACAGGAGTCAGGGTAAACATGCTTGTTCCCTCTGATATGGTTTGTGGGAGGGGGAGGGGGATTAAGAAGAGGTGTAAGTAGTGAACGAGCAAAATATGTGGGTAGATATGTGGGTAGAGGGAACCTTTGCAGTGTAGGCCCACGGTAGAAACTGTTGTTGGGTATTAGCGCTCATTATACAAGACTAAACCACGCAAAACGTGTTTGCTATTATCTTACATGAACTCATAAGAAGGATATGCGAAACAAGAGTGGCAGGCAGAACCTGAAAATCGCAAGAAACTCGATACAAGTCTTGCCAAATCAAGTAATATTTTCCCTACTTTTTTGTTGCAGGATTATGTATTTGGTATTTTATATACTTGCTTGTTGTTTTTATTTGCGGATACCAGTGCCGTAAAATTCTCCTAGAGCACCAACGTAAATAAAAAGCAGTGTTCTTTTTCTTAATTCGAAACCGTTTCGTGTATTTTTGAATTGCACAGTCCGAATTAGAGACTCTAAATTGACGTAGTATCCTACGTTTCGCAAATAAATACGAAAAAACACCGTAGTTGGAGTAGACGTGATGGGAGGCATAGTTACTGAACAAAAACTTTTTTCAGGAAGATCATATCCGTCAGTGGAGACATTCGAAGAACTTTTCTCCACTGTTTGCAGACATTGTTGTCCTGCCATCTGTAACAGAGAAGCGATCTGGGAAACCACGTTTACTCCCGTTCGACGTCACGCTGGTAAGATAGAGGAAAACCATTTATTATAAATGTTGTTTTCGCTATGTAAAATTTAACATCAAGATAATTACCATCATCGTCGATTAATCAGGTGCAAAATTCCTTTTCGTGAATCTACCGCAGTAGGCGTATTTTCCCCTCTGTTTATATGTAAGGTACATGGATATCCCAAGTTTTCCATGAAATAGTATTTCCAATAAACACATCAGTGGGCATACTGTCCACTATTTTTGAGCGGTTAAAAACGTGTCTTACTTCAGTACAAGTGTAAAGTAATTGAAATATTTTTTCCCTTATACTTTGAGTAGCCACCAAATGGAAACACGCAAACAGATTTTGCTGAGGATTTATCGGAGACAGTTCGGTTTGCAAACAAACGGAAATTTTTCTCAGCATAATTTTGAGTGGAAATAAACAAATAAACCTATACCGACAACATATACTTTTATGAGTTTATAACGAACTGTATTCATGGTTACATATAGACATGAATTAAGCATGGGTGACCTCAAAGCACTATTAACCTTAAAAGGGAAAGAGTAATACAAACAAAAATTAACGTTCCAAATGTTAGTTGAAATACATACGTGTGCACCAAAATTTAGGTCACCCAAAATGCCATTCTTCTTGGCCACTGCGTTTCTGTTATTTCATCTCCGATCTCTGGTAGTCCTTCAATAAATATTTCTTCCATTCTCTTATTTTTAAAATGTGGTCATTTCACGGATCTGAGCCACAAACTCTTGGAAATTATGTTATTGAATCCAGATAATGAAAGCGTATATTTGGCGAACCAAGTATGCCTCAGGGACCGCCTACCTGGAGCTGATTTCCGCGTTTGAAGCCGAGAAGCTCAGGAGCGCTAGGGGCGACACTGCCACACGCATCGAGTGCGCCATCGCCGCTATGCGTAAGGCTCTGAACTGGTGTGCAGTGTTGGCGTCGTGCTGCATGTACCTGCGGGACTTTCAGCGGTGAGTGTAGTTTGTGGCAAGGTTCACTGCAACACCCTTAATAATGTTTGAATGTATTTGACGCGTATATTTTGAGATACGACGTTTTGAAAAGCAGTTTTTAGCTATGTTTCAGTGCTCTGAAATTNGATTAAGTGAAAATGAAAAAAATTAAATGAAACTAAATGGCAAAAATAATTCTTTTAGATGGTTTAATAACATTTGGACTAGAATCGTTTGTGTATTTTTTATTAGCCGTTCAAATTCGGGAGTTATTTCTGCCGCTCCCTGTACATGAATTAAGCATGGGTGACCTCAAAGCACTATTAACCTTAAAAGGGAAAGAGTAATACGAACAAAAATTAACGTTCCAAATGTTAGTTGAAATACATACGTGTGCATCAAAATTTGGGTCACCCAAAATTCCATTCTTCTTGGCCACTGCATTTCTGTTATTTCATCTCCGATCTCTGGTAGTCCTTCGATAAATATTTCTTCCATTCTCTTATTTTTCAAATGTGGTCATTTCGCGGATCTGAGCCACGAAGTCTTGGAAATTATGTTATTGAAAGCAGATAATGAATGCGTATATCTGGCGAACAAAGTATGCCTCAGGGACCGCCTACCTGGAGCTGTTNCCACGAAGTCTTGGAAATTATGTTATTGAAAGCAGATAATGAATGCGTATATCTGGCGAACAAAGTATGCCTCAGGGACCGCCTACCTGGAGCTGTTTTCCGCGTTTGAAGCCGAGAAGCTCAGGAGCGCTAGGGGCGACACTGCCACACGCATCGAGTGCGCCATCGCCGCTATGCGTAAGGCTCTGAACTGGTGTGCAGTGTTGGCGTCGTGCTGCATGTACCTGCGGGACTTTCAGCGGTGAGTGTAGTTTGTGGCAAGGTTCACTGCAGCACCCTTAAGAATGTTTGCATGTATTTGACGCGTATATTTTGAGATACGACGTTTTGAAAAGCAGTTTTTAGCTATGTTTCAGTGCTCTGAAATTGTGTCTATAATGTGTGTGACATCTTGAAAGCACTCGACAGGCCTAGTCTGGAGTGTGTGTTCTTTCCATAGATCTGTACATTTAACGCACGTTTAACGGTTTCGTGGGAAAACGCTGCATTTCAAACATTCTGCTACGCGGTTCAAGCTGCAGGTGCCTGGAAATGTATTCCCTCACACTTGTGCTACGCTTGCGTTAAATTTTTTCAGCTGAGTGTTTTAACTCAAGTTTACGTGCGCGTGCCTGAAGTGCTTTGATATCGCTTCGTGCCCTGCGCCCTCGAGTGAGCAAGTCCCTGACTACGAGAATGCTGCGCAAGTTCGTTGGCAAAACAATGACGTCATCTCTCCATCAGTAAAACAGTCAGCTCATCGATCACTAAATGTATTCCGTATACAGGCAAGCCGCTCACCTATGGAATTCCAAACAAGTCTGGCTGCCGCTGTAAATGCCCCCTGCTGGTAAATGGTTTGTAACATTATCGTTTGCTCTCAATGACATATTTTAACTAAGCCGCGCCTATGACAGTGAACTCGTTAAACCATGTAACCAACACATTTAAAGGTCAAAAATTGTCTTTGGCCGAGATTATACGTATATTAATCCCTGTGCTAGCGGGGCGAGTACTTCCGGAAAATTTACCGGTAACATAGTGTATGTTTCTTGCTAACCAAACAACCAGTTTATAAGAAGCTTCGTGTACTAAGATTCATTACCACGAAACTAAGATACTACATACCACTTTGAAGTTGCCGTTTCACCAACATAATAAACGTTTGAAGAGTTATAAAATGCAGTTTATTAGTAATCATGAAATTTATATGTAAATGTGTGTATGTATATATATATATATATAAAGAGAAACATTAATCATGTTTAAAGTGAATGGATACATTCTATCCAGCTTGAGTTATATCTTATAGTCTTTCTCGCGAACGAGTGCATTACAATTCTGAAGACAGTCCTGTTTACAGCAGTTTTCATGGATACAGTGGTGTTTCCTGCACCACAGATGATGTTTACATAAACACACTCATCTTACTGTCAACCTGCACAGTAGCCTATGTCAACAGAAAATATTTTGCCATGAGAATAAGTGTACTGAGAACTGTCAAAAAGTGTACTAGTTAGTGAGAGAGGCGATACTACTGGGTACATATCTGCCCATTACAGTTGCACGAGGTTTTCCCACACTAAAGTTGCCAGCGAGGAGGGCGGAGAAGTGTCGTACGATAGTGCCACTGGTAGATGGAAGCGATTTCAGAACCATCTTGCGTCGGGTTAGGTAACCAGACTACGCGTCTCCCACCAAGGCGAACCGGTTCGATTAACGGCAGTATCATCCGGATTTTCGTATGTGAGAAACGTGGCGGACGTTGCCGTTGACCAGCTGGCTTTCTCGGGGTACTCCCGTTTTCGCTGCCCNGTTTAAAGTGAATGGATAAATTCTATCCAGCGTGAGTTATATCTTATAGTCTTTCTCGCGAACGAATGCATTTCTCTTGACAATTCTGAAGGCAGTCTTGTTTACAGCAGTTTTCATAAATACAGTGGTGTTTCCTCCACCACAGATGATGTTTTTTGCATAAAAACACTCATCCTACTGTCAACCTGCACAGTATCCTATTTCAACAGAAAATATTTTGCCATGAGAATAAGTGTACTCAGAACTATCAAAAAGTGTACTTGTTCGTGAGAGAGACGATACTACTGGGTACAGATCTGCCCATTCCAGTTGCACGAGGTTTGCCCACACTAAGGTTGCCAGCGAGGAGGGCGGAGAACTGTCGTACGATATTGCCACGGGTAGATGGAAGCGATTTCAGAGCCATCTTGCGTCGGGTTAGGGAACCAGCTCAATAGCCGTTATAGGCCGCGGTGGATTAGTAGTCGAGACTACGCGTCTCCCACCAAGGCGAACCGGTTCGATTAACGGCAGTATCATCCGGATTTTCGCATGTGGGAAACGTGGCGGACGTTGCCGTTGACCAGCGGGTTTTCTCGGGGTACTCCTGTTTCCGCTGCTCTTGCATTCCAGAGTTGCTGCATATTTACCTCATTTGGCCCTTACCAGTGCTCAAGAGTTCTCTATGAAGCGGCGACAGAAACCTTTTTATTCAATACCAATGACCTAGCTCCTTCTTTATACTAAGAAAAAATATGGCTGTTTGAATAAAATTTCTGTGCCCGGAATCTATCTAGACAGTTAATATAGGGACAGCAGTCAGATTGGTTGTAGGTACGAACTAAATTGAAAATGTAGATAGTAACTGCAACATAACTGTTTGTTGTGGTTTTGTCAGTGATTGCATCTACAACTATGAATATAGTTACTACTGCAGAACATTCTGTTCCTCCTACGGAAAAGAAAGTTCCTTCAGCAGAACAACTTCAGCAATATTTGGATTCTTTCTTCTTGCAACAAACTTAACTGTGATGAACTAACAGAGCTTTATCTTGCTGGTACAGACATTCGGTTTACAGCACGTTTACAGAACTGTTCTGTTGTCATTTTCCTGCTGATTTTTTTTTTCAGTGTACTATCATTCGTATTTAGTGGCTCAACTATCACAGTTTTCTCTCGAATGGTGTAATGGGCCAGGCAGCCCTCTACATCGAGGCGAGGGAGACCAGTGTTTGCACTCGAGAGACCACGCCCACACTCCTGTGGAGAACGCCAGAGCTGAGTGGCGACGACCATCTCGGTCCTGGGGGAAGTGGCAGGCCATTCCGTGGAATGTGATAGCGTAAGCGGCAAATGGTGTGAAGGAGGGGGAGGGGGGAGGGTAGCAACGTCCACTAGAGGAAGGAGTTACACACGCACAAACTATTGTATACTACACGCCCGACCTGAACGCCGACTGTTCGCTTTGAAGTTAAACTTTACATGTTCACTGTAGACAATAATTGTCGGCATGTTGCTGGGGCCGCGGTGGCTGAGCGGTTAAACTGCTCGCACCCCATCAAGGTAAACCGGGTTCAATCCCAAGCAGGGTCACTCCCGAATTTTTGCAAGTTGGAATCGTGTCGGACGATGTCGCTAGTCGGTGGGTTTTCTTGGGATCTCCCATTTCCCCGTCTTTGCATTCCGGCGTTGCTACATTATGACCTCCTTTCACTATCGTCTGCTCTCAAGACCTCGTTTTTAAGAGTCGCCGAAATATCTCAACTCAACTCAACTCTAACTGTTACTCAGCAATGTTATACACACCTCAAAAAAAAATTCCGCACCACTGGGATGTTTGAGTATCTATGTTGCTCGCGGCCCAAGCCAACGTGTGCGATGAAATTACACACTGTCTATACACAATACCACGCCTGCCATTTGTAAAGCGCTTGCTGTCTCAGCGAACATCTTTCATAAGCAACCAAATTACAGGTCGTAAAAACATTTTTTGAAGTTTGTATTTGATTAGTGCTGTACTTTTCGAGGTTCAATGCTCAGTGATCTCCCCTGAGGGTAAGTGATTTGTAAATCGTGCAAATGCTAAACGTTATGATTGCTTCATATCACTATCACCGAACACAAAGCCTGAGCTTACTGGTTGTGATAACGAAGCAGCTTCAAAATTTTTCTGATGTGCCACACCAGAAACCATAAAGTAATGTGCGAATTAAATTGTTTACATTTTGACAGCATCCTTAATCGGCTGTGCCACTCTCTCTATGAAAATATCAGTTTCCACGTAACTATACTGATAACAATAATCTTTATTGTTTTTATGCACAGCTGCTAATAAGAGATTTAGTACTGTATGTTACAGTATATGAGGAATAGTGAACTCACATGTTTGTAAACGCGACGGCATTGACCTGCAATGGGAACGCAGTGCTGAGAGAGATTTGAAAGACGCAGAGCAGTTAGGTCTCTAGCGCTTGTGGGGATGAAGTGAGGTGAGGGCGGAGCGGCGATGGAATGTTAAGGACGGGGCAGGCAGTAGTATCCCGGCAAGACCTGTCTGCCAGCGGCAACGTGCGCCACTTTGGTCATATGTGAAAAACTGGTTGTGACCAATCCGGCGAACTAGGATCGCATTTGCCAGGGTTCCGAAGCACCAGCCATTTCTTTACCTCGCTCCTTTGTTGCGGGTGAGAAAAAGTGTGACGCCACCGCCGAATGTAGTATTTAATTTGTGACCTTTCGAATCCGAGGAATGTGATCAGTCGTGTGTGGTGTTTTACAATTGGCTACTTTTCCAAGGTAGTATTTTTTTAATGATATCTTCCTGCTTTACACTGATATGTTCCAACAAAATCCTGCAAAAAAATTGGTTGTCTGTAAAGTCGGTTTACTGACGATAGTTGAACGTGACAACGTCGGTCAGTAGGAGAGAGANAAAAAAATTGGTTGTCTGTAAAGTCGGTTTACTGACGATAGTTGAACGTGACAACGTCGGTCAGTAGGAGAGAGACGGATGTCGAACGCTGCCGAACGCAAAGGCCGATTGTGCTTCTTTTTCGCTCGTTCCGCGCTCTCGCTTGCACTTCAAGCCTTACATGGAACGCCTCAGAGCGAGGTAACGCCGCATGAGTCATGTTTTTTCGTGCGTGCAGCCGGCTCTATCGAATTATAAGACGTTGTCACGTCAAAATTGCTTCTATGCTGTGTATTTTGTCGCACTGTTGGGTCACTTAAAAAAACTAAGAGACTACAGGTGACGACCTGCAAAATTTACGTCATTGCCTGAAGACGGAATAGATTTCAAACACTAGTGCTTGTGTACTACTTTTTTTTCGCCGGCTAGTAAGTTGGTTTGACTCGCCCTGCATGACTCTGAGCTACCGAGGAAAAATTAGCAATGGACTCGTCCAATCACGGGCCACCAAGTGAGAAGAAAATATTGCTACCAACTGTAGCAGACGCCAATAAACCACTGGCACTTGCTATAGTTGCGCTGGCCTAATAACGGACTTTTCTCCGCCTACCCGAGTGAAAGAGAGAGACAGAACAACTTGCAAAGCACCAACTCCAGGCGGGCAGACGAATCTGCAGGCACTTCCTCCCACCCGCCGCATCACTGTCGTCCAATTGTTTCCTTTCCCGGGGAGAAGTGGCCCAACATTGACAGAGCTCTCACGTCCTAAGTTACAGCGGCGCTACTATAGTACGCGTGCAGGAATATAAATATTGGAGTGCTGCCAGGCAATGACTCGAGTTTGGCAGGTCTCTTAACTGGAGGTATTTCTTTATCTTGCTTCTTCACAAAAATTAAACAAAGAAAAATAAAATAAGTCGTTACTGTGCTTGACAAAGTGTGATTCACAACCTTATCACTAGAGTCCCGAAAATTTCGCGGATTCATTCGGCATCAANTTATGACCTCCTTTCACTATCGTCTGCTCTCAAGACCTCGTTTTTAAGAGTCGCCGAAATATCTCAACTCAACTCTAACTGTCACTCAGCAATGTTATACACACCTCAAAAAAAAAATTCCGCACCACTGGGATGATTGAGTTGCTATGTTGCTCGCGGCCCAAGCCAAGCACACGCTACTTTAATGTGTGACAGATATGTGTTATGGTGGCCTGCCATTTGTAAAGCGCTTGCTATACCAGCGAACATCTTTCATAAGCAACCAAATTACAGGTCTGAAAAACTTTTTTTGAAGTTTGTATTTGATTAGTACTGTACATTTCGAGGTTCAATGCTCAGTGATCTCCCCTGAGGGTAAGTGATTTGTAAATCGTGCAAACGCTCAACGTTATGATTGCTTCACATCACTATCACCGAACACAAAGCCTGAGCTTACTGGTTGTGATAACGAAACAGCTTCAAAATTTTTCTGATGTGCCACACCAGAAACCATAAAGCAATGTGCGAATGAAATTGTTAACATTTTGACAGCATCCTTAATCGGCTGTGCCACTCTCTCTATGAAACTATCAGTTTCCACGTAACTTTACTGATAACAATAATCTTTATTATTTG
This sequence comes from Clitarchus hookeri, assembly GCA_002778355.1. Lineage (NCBI taxonomy): Eukaryota > Metazoa > Arthropoda > Insecta > Phasmatodea > Phasmatidae > Clitarchus > Clitarchus hookeri. Next base: position 1,721,255 of record NQII01000089.1, read on the forward strand.
TATGCACAGCTGCTAATAAGAGATTTAGTACTGTATGTTACAGTATATGAGGAATAGTGAACTCACGTGTTTGTAAACGCGACGGCATTGACCTGCAATGGGAACGCAGTGCTGAGAGAGATTTGGAAGACGCAGAACAGTTAGGTCTCTAGCGCTTGTGGGGATGAAGTGAGGTGAGGACGGAGCAGCGGTGGAATGTAAGGACGGGGCAGGCGGTAGTATCCCAGCAAGACCTGNTGTGACCAATCCGGCGAACTAGGATCGCATTTGCCAGGGTTCCGAAGCACCAGCCATTTCTTTACCTCGCTCCTTTGTTGCGGGTGAGAAAAAGTGTGACGCCACCGCCGAATGTAGTATTTAATTTGTGACCTTTCGAATCCGAGGAATGTGATCAGTCGTGTGTGGTGTTTTACGATTGGCTACTTTTGCAAGGTAGTATTTTTTTTAATGATATCTTCCTGCTTTACACTGATATGATCCAACAAAATCCGGCAAAAATTGCTTTCTATGCTGTTTTCTTTAATTTCCAAATCGGAGAAAATTATTTGCTATTCTGTTGGCCATTTACGAGTGTATTTTGTCGTACTGTTGGGTAACTTAAAAAACTAAGAGACTACAGGTGACGACCTGCAAAATTTACGTCATTGCCTGAAGACAGAATGGATTTCAAACACTAGTGCTTATGTACTACTTTTTTTTCGCCGGTTAGTAAGTTTGTTTGACTCTCCCTGCATGACTCTGAGCTAGCGAGGAAAAATTAGCAATGGACTCGTCCAATCACGGGCCACCAAGTGAGAAGAAAATATGGCTACCAACTGTAGTAGACGCCAATAAACGACTGGCACTTACTATAGTCGCGCCGGCCTAAGAACAGACTTTGCTCCGCCTACCCAAGTGAAAGAGAGAGACAGAACGACTTGCAAAGCACCAACCACAGGTAGATGGCAGGCGGGCAGACGAATCTGCAGGCACTTCCTCCCACCCGCCGCACCACTGTCGTCCAATTGTTTCCTTTCCCGGGGAGAAGTGGCCCAACATTGACAGAGCTCTCACGTCCTAAGTTACAGCGGCGCTACTATAGTATGCGTACAGGAATATAAATATTGGCGTGCTGCCAGGCAATGACTCGAATTTGGCAGGTCTCTTAACTGAAGGTATTACTTTATCTTGCTTCTTCACAAAAATTAAACAAAGAAAAATAAAATAAGTCGGTACTGTGCTTGACAAAGTGTGATTCACAACCTTATCACTAGAGTCCCGAAAATTTCGCGGATTCATTCGGCATCAANTACTGTGCTTGACAAAGTGTGATTCACAACCTTATCACTAGAGTCCCGAAAATTTCGCGGATTCATTCGGCATCAAGCTAGACTCCACAATCCTTTGTGCATTTGAGCATCAGTTATTAGTTCATTGGCTGTCGCTCAAGTTTAACCGCAGACCAAGTAGCGTGAGGTTTGGTACTGGTTTTACTTTCAGGTTAGTTATTGGTCGAAAGTCGTCCGGAGATTGTCTAACAAACTCTGGTCGAATAGAAGCAGAAACTGAAATGAACATGTGCTTCACGTTTAACTTGTCCTGAAATGAATTCGCGAAATTTCCGTGTGTCTACTTATCACATAACCGTCGCCATCAATACACGAAATTCTTTCTTTGGCAAATGTTTCAAAATTGTACAATGTTTTGCACACTGCCTGCAAAAACAAAACAGAAAAGAGTAATTTCGCTTCGGAAAGTTATGTTTTTGTCTGAATGGCTGCCAACAGAAAATGTAGGTACGTACGTTAGAAGAGATTGTGAATCCGCCTTAGCAATGAATAGAGACCGGAAAAAATCGCTNCAGAAAATGTAGGTACGTACGTTAGAAGAGATTGTGAATCCGCCTTAGCAATGAATAGAGACCGGAAAAAATCGCGAGTTCAATGACCTGCCGGCTAGACTCTACAGTCTTGTGTACAAATATGCCGACATCAACTGCTGATTGGTTGCTTGCTGTCACAGTGGAATGCAACGATTGGACCGGCATTCTCCAGGAAGTGTCAAATACGGCGTGGGCCAATGGATTAAGTTATATAAACGCATCAGTTTTGAATTCTAGCTTGTCCTAAAATGAATCCGCGAATTCTTCAGATCTCTAGCAATGAGCTGTTTCTCTGCGAATACGACTATCATAAAAGACGTGAATATGATTTGAGGTTAGAACAGTGTTTATAAAACAAGTGCTTTTAAATGTTTGTATACGTCTTCTGACGAACGTTTAATGCAATTAGATAAAATTCAGATAGGCAGAAGTATTTTATTTATATAAAAATTTTAGTCTTTTGAAAATTAAGATTATAAACAAACNCTCTGCGAATACGACTATCATAAAAGACGTGAATATGATTTGAGGTTAGAACAGTGTTTATAAAACAAGTGCTTTTAAATGTTTGTATACGTCTTCTGACGAACGTTAAAAGCAATTAAATAAAATTCAGATAGGCAGAAGTATTTTATTTATATAAAAATTTTAGTCTTTTGAAAATTAAGATTATAAACAAACNCAGAAAATGTAGGTACGTACGTTAGAAGAGATTGTGAATCCGCCTTAGCAATGAATAGAGACCGGAAAAAATCGCTAGTTCAATGACCTGCCGGCTAGACTCTACAGTCTTGTGTGCAAATATGCCGACATCAACTGCTGATTGGTTGCTTGCTGTCACAGTGGAATGCAACGATTGGACCGGCATTCTCCAGGAAGTGTCAAATACGGCGTGGGCCAATGGATTAAGTTATATAAACGCATCAGTTTTGAATTCTAGCTTGTCCTAAAATGAATCCGCGAATTCTTCAGATCTCTAGCAATGAGCTGTTTCTCTGCGAATACGACTATCATAAAAGACGTGAATATGATTTGAGGTTAGAACAGTGTTTATAAAACAAGTGCTTTGAAATGTTTGTATACGTCTTCTGACGAACGTTTAATGCAATTAGATAAAATTCAGATAGGCAGAAGTATTTTATTTATATAAAAATTTTAGTCTTTTGAAAATTAAGATTATAAACAAACATTTTCATCACTGTAGACCATGTGACTTTGACAGTTGTGTTGGTGTAGGGTAGGTCAGTGGTGGGTGAATGCACATAAGACGAAGAATCTGTCTACCTCATCTTTAGTCTATGATATTGTGAGGTAAAAAATTAGAAAAGGTCCTCCGCCCCTCAAAATAAATTCCCTCCGTTATTGACATCCCCACTTACGAAGAATGAGGTAGGTGCTGGAACATAGATACAGGGACTAAATTACATGGTGGCACCTGTGATGTGGTCGTACCCGTTCTCTGATTGGCTTTTGGAACTGGCCCGTGACTGTTTGACTACTGCGTGCTGCGAAAGGTTCCCTGTTTTCTGGACTGCCGCCTGGTGAGTAGGCTACCTGGCATTCATTGGCGAACGACGTCTCAACATTTTGCTGGCCAGTGACGCCATTTTGCTGGAGTGTGCGGTTGGAGTTCACAATATAAGCTGCTGTTTCACGTATGTACACACGAGCAATTTTCGTGAGCAAGAAGGTGATCACTTTCTTGATCACCTCGACTTGTATCAAACTTGAGTGGTCTGAATGTCTGTCCTGTATGGTGGTGGCTAGCGTACGAGAACTTGCATGCCAGCTAGTTCCATATATATAAATATGTATGTGTGTATGTATATATGCACACATACATACATGTATATGGTTCCAAATTCGGCTGTTTTTATATTTTTTTATTTGCCTCCGTACGTAACAAATACGCTTTGTAAATATTTTATTTGGTTTTTATAACCTATTTTATTGCTGGGCTATTATAATTACATTTGTAAATACTTTATATATACACATATTGATAAACTATTGTTTGTGTGGACAAATATAGCTTCCGTGAAACTTTCTTGCACGCAAATTAGTGTCGTGTACGGGTCATGCAATTTCTTGTATTCTAGCTAGGATGAAAATTCGTGTTCACTTTATAGTTTTCTTTATTGTATAGTCTATTAGCAGTATCTTCACACATTTTGAATCAAACCTTTAAAAAATTACCCCAAAAATAATGTGTGTGGTTATTTCATAAATATGTCATATCACAAGTGTTTTGTACCAGAACTGTTAATATTAAATTATTTTATTTCCAGTTAAACTGAATTTTTACATGTTAATGTTATATAAATCATCATATTCGTTTTATAAATTAAGTGTATAAAACAGGGTTAAAATAGGTGTGTTGATAATGCTACGTAAAATATTATTAAACTGAATGCTGACAGGTACGGTGCGTTGTCCATTCGGTGCTTTCCTAGACTTCACTATGCTTTTTTTGAGCATGAGGCCGTAGAAAAGCCTGCAAGTAGAACTTCAGCAGGGCTTCAGAATAGTTGGAAGCTAACTTGAATGGATTATGCAAGAAAGATGTCCGTGTGTACCGGGCTCTTTTACTCTGTGAAGCTAATGAGTAAAGATAGTGATTTTTCGCGATAAAATATGAGTACACGGTAGGCTTCAATTCAATACTATAAGCACCCAACATCAGTTTATCTACGGCCATTGGTTGCTGTCTGCTTGAGAAGTAGTTATCATTTTTGACCGGGGCACTCAGAATTCGGCAACATCGGCACGGCTCCCAAGTGATTCGTGTGCAGACAGTTCTAACACGTGTTGAAAAGTAATTCAGCCTATCAAGATAGGTAAACAACCCCACAGTGTTTTGGAATATAACTTGTCTTGAAATATTTTCGGGAACCCACGCTACTCTTACTAATGAGGTGGCGTGGACGCGTGCGGGCACGCCACCTGCTGTCGGGCAGCGCGTGGCTCGTGCTGCGCTCTACAGGATGAACCCCGGTCACACGGCGTGGTCCCGGCTCGTGACGTCACCGTGTGGGCACACTGTCCCCCCCCACGGCGAAACGCTGCCAGGCCACCCCGGGGACGCATTCCCGCCGCCGAGTCGTGTTTGCCCTGGCCGAGTCAACACCCGGCCCAGCTAATTGCGCCCCTGCGCTGTTTGACTTCACCTCGCGTCTCGCCCCATCTATTACCACATTCGTCACGAAGCACGCGTCTGCCGCTTTAAACACCGCTGTTATCTGTTTATTTTTATTTATTATGAGGGGCTGCGGTTACCCTGCTCGCCTCCCACCAAAGCGAACCGGGTTCAATCACCGGCCGAGTCACTGCCGGATTTTCGCAAGTGGGAATCGTGCCGGACGATGCCGCTGGTCGGTGTATTTTCTCGGGGATCTCTCGTTTCCCCTGCTCTTGCATTCCGGTGCTGCTCCATTCTCACCACTTTTCACCCTCATCGGCTCTCAAGACCGCGTTGCTAAGAGCAGCCCAAAACTCTCTCAACAACAACAACATATTTATTATGTTTTTGAGTGCCCCTGAACAGAGACAATGTCTGGGCAGGAGAACACTCGACCTTCAGGAATGGGAAAATAATCTGCTAGGGCCTGTATCAACCCTTGCAAAAATACTTTAATGGTGTTAGTCACAAAAAAAAAAAAAGCATTACTTAATATTTGTGTGAAATACTGTTCAACTAATAGACATTATTACAGTTACTATTTCCTCGTATAAAAAATGTATTTAGGTGGCATATTTTTTTTACATCATAGCCTGCCAAAATTGCAATTTTAGTGTTTTTGGGGCTTACAAATGTCAAAATATAATTCACCGAAATGAGATAATTCGTATTGAGAGTTCCATCAATGATTATTTAAAATCACCGTGTGAAATGTTTTTGCGCTTTAAAAATATTGCACAATATAAGGACATTTTTGCATATTTTTTTATTTGTTGCAGTCTATCATTTATCTTGGTAAAATAACTGTACCTTAAAATAAACTAATATGTGACCTTTCAGTCACTCTTGTTATATTTTCTGTAAATGATTTCGTTTATAATATCTTTACGTTACAAAAACACTGAAATTGTGTTTTTAGCATGCCATAATGCAAAAACTGTGCAATTAATTTTTTTATGTGAGGAAAGAGTACTTATAATTAATGTTTACGGTGTCTAATGTCTAATGGTGTTTCGTACAAGTAAATAATAATCAATTATTTGGTGAACAGCACCAATTAATTTACGATTTCGTGTGCTGCAAACACACAATTTTACTGTGTAATACGAACTATCATAACCTAGACCAGTAACACGATTTACGGATCAGTTCCCCAAAGGGAACGTCATTGGCCACTGGAGTCTCGCAGAGTACAGTACGGGTAAAAAATAATCTTCGCGCGCGTTATGTACCTGCATACATAGTTGGGTACACTTGACCGGGATGGGTTACGGAACCGTCACAGCTTATGCCTGGAGTGATTACGTGAAACCTAAATCAGGGGACCGGACGGGGAATCACACCTGGGTCTTCCAGAATGCGAGTCCAGCGGTTTACCACAACGCAACAGCGCTCGGTTAATCATACTAAATAAAATAAAAATATCTTAATAGTCTGTCCATCAACAGACAATTAAAAAATCTCTCACTTCAGAGAAATCTTGCTCCTCCCTGATATCGAATGCAGAGCTAATTATCTTGTGCGGCAACCACTATGGCAGAGTTAGCTAACGCCGTACCTAGAACCACGATGTGCTTTCATGTTCAGGGTTAGTCATGTGAGAGCGTGTACCATTTTTTCAGACGTTAAATTGCAGTTAGCTCAGATTGTCATAAGTCTCCTTTGGCTTTCCGACGTGAAATAAGGGACGTTAAGACCAATAAAATGTAGGTTAACGAATGAAAACATTCCAATAAACCTTCATTCCGTTTTCTGTGTGTGACATTCCCTAGAAATGAAATAACTACTAAAGTTATCCCTTCCGATAACCGTGGACTGGTGGGTAGCCAAACGTATCATATTGTTATTAAAACCAACGTGGAGCACATTCATGCCAAAAGTACCCTATAGCTCCTTCCGTTAACACGTCCTCGCCATTTTCATGCCGGTTAACAGAGATCATTCAAATGTTTAAAGCTATTGTAGTATAACTCTGTAACTGCTTCACAAAATTGCAACGTTGATGAAGTAAAGCAAACCACATTTCATCCACGTTTCGTGATTGTATTTTACCCGACATCGTAAAATACACATAAATTTTCTTCTGGAGAAATTACTTTACAAACGATTTTCCTGTTTATTTTTCAATATTCTGTGGTATATATCGCATGTATTTCAATGTACCGACACAAGAATACCTAGGGTTGTATTTGTTAACCAGTTCTAGGTGTGTCTCAGCTACCATTCACGATATCTCTCTCAAACAAAAACAAACACTTTGTGTGCCCTTTGAAGAGAATAGCCATGCTACAACGGAGCAAGTAAGAGTAAATTAATAAGAGTGTGTTTTTGCTGAGTCTGTAAATCTCAATTTAATTTATCCTTAAACATTAGGACATTAGAAATATTACAAAAATATTGTGTATAAATGTGGCCCGGGCAGATAGTGACTAGGTTTTTTTTCAAAGCAATATGTGAAATGGGACCGAGAATTGCAAGATAAATATTAACCACGACCGACCCGGCCCGGCTTCGCCAGGGTACAATTTAGTTTTTACAGCGATACACTAATAAATAAATTGCGAAAAGACAATTACAATATTATATGAAAGTAAATTAGTAAACTACTATCATATATAACATACCTGCACGTCACACCTGTCTCCCAGAGGGGTTGGGCAGAGATTATGGACCTCCATTTACCACGATCCTGACATACCTACCCCCTTCGCTTTATCCACATTCAAACATCTCAAATAAAACAATATTACATGATATTGGTTAGAAAATTTCTTTGTATTCAACATTAATCGTTTTGCCTTCGACCGCCAGCACAAAAAGATTTCTGTTTGACGTGACACGTGAAATGGCTACGTACAGTTGTCCGTGTGAAAAACATGCTCCACTCAAATCAACTCCAACCACATTAAGTGTTTGACCCTGTGCTTTATTTATGGTCATACCAAAACCAACTCTTATTGTAAATTTGACTCTTTTAAAATTAAAATGCAAATCCGAGGGAATCATTGGTATTCTAGGTATTAAAACAGTTTCTCCAGTACCGCAGCCAGTTAGAATAGTACCTTCAATAAGATAACTATTTAAAAATTTTATTTGTAATCAAACCCCGTTGCATAATTTCGGTGGATTTATATTTCGCAATAAAATTATGGGAGCTCCAATTTTTAAAATCAGTTTGTATGGTGGCATGCCAGAAGGATTCAATGAATTAAGACATTTCGTGGATTAGTGCACAGCTTCTTCACTGTCGAGTACTGTATCTACTAGTCTTGTGTTTGCGCATTAAATTATGCGAGCTCTAATTCATTAATTTTTTCAACTTGTTCATTGGTAGACGATAATATCGCTCTTTCTTTGAACCATCGCGTCCAAATCTCGAGAATAGCGCAGTAATACAGACAGACGCGCTCTAGGGACTTCCCTTTATACTATGTAGTGATTAATTTAGTAACAGCAACATTGTTTATCTTCACTACTGTTCAGTTTATTAAAAAATATATCAACAGTGTTACTGAAAATAATTTTGTAGTATTGCCCTTGCTTGGGTTTTCTCTATTGGCTTCCATATAATCGCAAAATAAAATAAAATTCTATACAATTAATATATGTCTCATTTCCCTTTAACTGGATTATTTCCATTGCGTTCGTTAGCAATACTGGTAGAAGGGAGTAAATCATAGAATAAAGAATAGGTAGACAGATCTCGTAGGCTGCGAACAACCAGTCTACGTGTCCCAACATTAATCTGCTTTTCTGTCACGTTTAGCAAGTACGGCATGGATTGGATTTGAGTTTAAAACACTGATCAGTAAACAAGTGCTTTGAGATATGTGCATACTTCCTCTAACCAATTTGTAATCCAGTTCGATTATTTTTTAACTGATAGAAGTATTTTGTTCATATAAAAACGCCTATCTTTCGAAAATTAAGAAATAAACAAAAACGTTCATCACTGTTGACCATGTGTCTTTGACAGTTGTGTTCCTTTGGGGTAGGTGAATGTTGAGTACATGCACAGAATACGAATAATCGGTCTACCTCATCATTAGTCTGTGACGCAAATAACCGTTATACATATACAAAATAACAGACGTTCTACAAACCGAAACGGTCCACTCAGATGACAATAAAGTTTTTGATTACACAAATCTACAAAAGTCAAATACAGTAGAAGTACAGAGTTTTCTGTGGACAAAGATGTATTGAAATCGGATGGGTTGACGTGTTTATGCGGTCCTTAAACAGTAGACGTGGACGATGAAATGGGCCATCGGCGTGCACGTCCAGAATGATACAGTGTGCAGTCGCTGCAGTTCTGAGAAGGCTGGCAGGAATGTGGACGGGCGATGATGATAAATACAGAGCAGGGGCGGGGCGAGTGACGCTCCCCAGGAGGTAGCGGAGGACGTCTGGCGCTGACCAGGCCCAGCTCGCGGCTTCACGACCTGCGCGCAGGCCACCTCGTTGTTTGTTTTCTCTTCGCCCGGCCCAAATACTACAGCAGCTGCTCGCCCACTGCAAGGGCCGCCGCTGCTTGCGGGCGAAGCGACGGCCCGCGTCCAACCCAGAGCCTCTGTAAACAAACAGTCGTGCAGCGGCGCCACGCCGTTGCCACGCGGAGACGAGACGGCGTGGCGGTTCGTTTCACGTTGGCGTTGGCTGCGCGAGGCTCTGGGAACGAGCATCACGTCCGACGCTGCAGGAATGTACTCTTATTGACTGGGCTGCCCGCTGGCTAGTAGGTTACCGGGCGCTGATCGGCAAACGGCATTCCAACATGCTCCTGGCCAGTAGCGCTTTTTTCCTGACGTGTGCGGCTGGAGTTTGTCGTATAAACTGTTGTTTCGCCTCTTTATTCATAGCTACTATGTGTACGCGCATCGTTGCGTCGTTTGGCTCCGCCATCATAGGCAGGACAATAAACTAATGATGAAACACTGACCTACCCCACACCACCACAAATGTCAAAGTCACATGGTCAACGGTGTTGAACGTGTTTGTATATATCCTTAATTTTCAAAAGACAAGCCCTTTTATATGAGTAAAATACTTCTACCGATTCTAATTTAATCTAATTGCATTACAATTTGGCCAGAGGAAGTATACAAACATCTCAAAGCACTTGTTTACATAAACAGTGTTCTAACCTCAAATGCTATCCACGTCGTTTATTATAATCGTGTTGGCAGAGGAGCAGTTCAATATTAGGACAAGGAGACTGGCTCTGCGCAGCAAGCGTGATCACTCTACCCCATATTCACTGTACGGGCGAGACCACTGTGTATTAAGATACACTAATAATCTCCTATATGACTCACAGCCCCAAAAAACACACAATAAATACATTTATTCACATGGTATTGTTCATTTTGGTAATTTAGTGAACGTTCATGTTGGCCCTTGCNGAGGGATCTTCTCGGCCACTCTCATCCCACGCCCTTGCGTTCCGTCCCTGCTGCTATATTCACAACCTTTTCATCCTCTTTGTAAAGCGCCGATGAAAACCTGTCAACTCGACAACACTGTGTTGTCTTGCTGGTATTTGTTGGTTTCATTTCAGGTACTTAACACTTTGCGTTCAACACACATTTACAAGAAAACCAAGACAAGTTAGAAGTGCGTTACTTATACCCACCACTGCAGGAACACCGGTTCTATTGGTCTCTGTGTTACCACTGACTGCCGTTCTAGTCGCCAACATGACAGTGAATGCACTTACTGTGCTTTACAACGTTCCTTATCGGCTGGTCATCAGTCACTAAGGCGCTGAGATGGTTTTTTTCTGCAATCAACGGTCTTTATTTGTGTAAAATGTTTAACAATCACACCTGTCCTTTTGCGGATATGTAATAGAAATATTTTTGTAGTCAGGAAAGATATTGTTACTGAGCTATAGAGTTCTTGTAAGATACTGTTAAACGCAGGCAGTACAACGACTGCGTGAAAACGCTAGTTTTCATTTCAATAACAAAGAATTTTTCAAGATATTTTTGCTCGAGCTACACTTGAGCGTAGTCCTCAAAGTGTTAACAGGGATGGGCTCCAGTATCAGATATATGCATATTTGACCACACTGCATGTTCAATTTAGGTGTTGGTACCCGATTCTTTGAAATGTGACCACCCATTACCGGAACACTGGCTAACTCTGCGTGGCCACACTTGTGTCCACCATTGCCAGGGCTGTCACATTGTGTAGTTCGATACGAAGTCGGTATAATTTGACTATACAAATCACCCACTCCTATCACTTTACTTATGTATTGTATAGGGGACGTGTGTCAAAAACAGTTCTGTTGAGAGTGGGTCGCGAGTGGTGAGAGTGAGAATGTGTAACCGTGTATTTGCGTACTATTAGTGCCACTATTAGTGTCTCTGAGATTCGTAACCTGCGTCGCGAAATATTGTTTTTCTTGTGTACGCTATTGCAGTGTTATTGGTCGACGTTGGTTATATTAAGGGTTCCGCCAACCTGGCTCTAGAACTGAGTTGCAAAGTGTTTGACATCCGCGTAATTTTTTTTACGAAACCATTAAACATGTCCCCATTATACCAATGAACGAAAAGAAAACACACTTCAGGAGAGNACGAAACCATTAAACATGTCCCCATTATACCAATGAACGAAAAGAAAACACACTTCAGGAGAGGTACGTATAATACTCTCAATACATCATTCAATTTATAAATGTTATTCACGAGCCCTCCAGCTTAGCAAGAGACGTCTTTTTCACATTGTTGTATCTCATAATATACCGGTCGGAAACATACGAAACTATTATAGGGACCTGCACTGATCATTNGGTTATATTAAGGGTTCCGCCAACCTGGCTCTAGAACTGAGTTGCAAAGTGTTTGACATCCGCGTAATTTTTTTTTTGCGAAACCATTAAACATGTCTTTATTATACCAATGAACGAAAAGAAAACACACTTCAGGAGAGGTATGTATAATACTCTCAAAACATCATTCAATTTATAAAGATTATTCACGAGCCCTCCAGCTTAGCAAAATACGGGTTTTTCACATTGTTGTATCTCATAATATACCGGTCGGAAACATACGAAACTATTATAGGGACCTGCACTGATCATTNTTTTTCACATTGTTGTATCTCATAATATACCGGTCGGAAACATACGAAACTATTATAGGGACCTGCACTGATCATTGCAACAGACTTTCAACCGATAAAATGATAGGGTCACCGTTTGTAAGTCCCATATGTACATGCAGCACAACGGAAACACTGCACGCTAGTTCAGTGTCTTGCGCGTAGGAGCGAAGGGACATTGGGCGCGCGTGTCAGTGTAGTCCTTATCGTTCCCGCGCTTCCCTGCCTCGAACGCGCTAAAAACCTCCAAGTAGGCGGCACCCTTAAGGCGTTAGTAGATGGCGTCTAAGTTGTAAAAATAATAAAATTATACTTGTGGCATTCCTTTCGTTTCGTTGTTTTGTTAAATCACACCAGATTTTGTATAATTTCAAGATTCAGTTTGTATCATCTAAAATAATTTGCTGGCAGCCCTGGCCAGTGCGGTCCAACGCGTTCTTTGGTACAGAGGCATTTCACCGCCGGGAACATCAGGTTGCATTTGCTNTTCAAACTTACATAGGTATTGACTTATTATCCATAACTCAATCCTCGTGGGGGCCACTGTGGTGTAGTGGTAAGACTACCCATGTGGGAACCATGCCGGACGATGCCGCTGGTCGGCGGGTTTCCTCGGGGATCTCTCGTTTCTCCTGCCCTTGAATTCCAGCGCTGCTCCATACTCACTTCGCTTCACTCTCACCGGCTCTCAAGACCTCGATATTAAGCGCCGCCCAAATCTCATCACTCACTCAAACCTCGTGGTTACAAAAATAACTATGTATTGATATCAGCTACGGAAACCACCTTGTCATGTTTCGGTTAGAACACATGCTAGGTAAATTGTACATAAGTAAATTGACGTGGTTGTTCTTTTGATGTGGGCGTAGCCGTCGGCTTTCTCGCTGCACGAGGCTCTGGAACGACCTTTGTAGTGTGTGATTGGTTCCTGCGTACTGTGTACCCTAATGGCTGGGCTACCAGCTGGCGAGTAGGTTACCAGGCGCTGATTGGCGAACGGCGTTCCGCAAGTTGCTGGTCAGTGGCGCCATTGTTATACCGTGTGCGGGTAGAGTTTTCGGTACAAGCTGCCGTTTCATCTTCTGTACTATCTTATACGGTGAACCTGAACTCTGCCGTGTTTGCAATTCCATTTGGACTGGGCTCATAATCTCCTATGCTTTTTTGCCGCCTCTGTTTTTCTGAGGTGCCCCTTCAGTTTTGATTTACTGTGCCATGACTTACCCGGGGGTCGAACCTCGTGGTTCCAAAATAACAGTATAACGACCTCAGCCGTTACCACCGAGACTACAAGGCCTTACAACCTATTTTAGTCAAGCTAGTGACATGACTGCAGGGCAAACGTAAGTGGCCAATATGGATGGCAGGTTGTTTTGTTTATGCATGTTACGGATTGTATTTTAATTAAAACTGTGGCCTATAGTATAATAATACACCACGGTTTCTAATTTAATTTTTTTTCAGTGTCTTAGAAACAACTGATAAGTTAAAGTCCACGTCATTAAGTTGCCTGACAATGACGAAAGAGTAAATGCTTGGTTGAACGCTATTTCGTTTAAGAATTTCGTGCCTTCAAAGTTCAAAAGGTGCAAGTAGACGTTTGTATACCAAATTTATAGACTTTCAGTAGAAAAAGTATCATGTAAGTAACACTATTTTCAATTTACGTGTTTATGTATGTACTAGTATGAACAATATTCAAGAATCGCTGTTTAGGCCTACACTGGTTTAATTGTTTCATTTACCGTACATTAACTCGAATTCTGCAGTAATTTGTTTTTAAATAAAACCGATTTATATTATCTTAAACAAATTTATTGAAAATATTTAAAACATTTTAATGGGCAGTTTTACCAATTATTGCAAACATAAATATTCAAAGAAATATAATATACAGCAAGCTTCAGTCCAAATAGGTTATATTTTCAATACCTTCACCATGAGGTAAAATTATATAACGTTATTGCTATCCAAAGAATAATAAAGAAGTGACTTAGAAATACTATATGTTTCTAAACGAGCAATGCTTCAAGTTTGATTTTCTCTTACATATGCTGTGAAACTACTATGAAAACTGGTGTATTGGCATATGCCAGTTGTTATTGCAACATAACATACAACTCACCATAGGCCTACATATCAACATGCCAAACAATCTTCAACTGTTAAAATAGAATACTTATTTCCATTATTAATTCCTTCCAAATTAATACATTATTTAGATGTTCGTAGGCCTCAAATGGTACAAAAATTACTGGAATGTTTATATTTTATAAGAAGTTACTATGTTTTTACTTATATATTAAAATTTTTGCTTTAAGGATTTGGTTTACATACATACATTTAAACTTCTTTCAAACCAAGTCCCTCCTATACACGTAATTGTGAATTTTGCCTGGAAATTATGGTGGCTTTACGGTAAAGTTCTAATTTTATTTGAAAATACTGGCAAAATATTTGGATTCCAAAACAACATATTTCCAACCTTACCAACCAAATACCAACAGATGAAGTCGTTGGTCAGATATACGAATACTTACGGGTTACAACAGTAGATTTTACAACTAGTAAACAACAAACAACAAACTATATACTGTTTCTTTTTAAAGGATCGCTCTTCTAAAAATTCTGAGCAATAAAGCAAATAAAATGCATCATATAAACTTTTTCTTTAGAACATATTAATAATACCCTATGTTGACATAATGTTTGTAACGCAATGTTGATATAACTTAAAAAATAGTACTCATCACCAACTGTTATGTTCACAACATTGTCTCAAGACATAGATAACAAAACAGAATCTAAAGGAAAATTACATTGGAAAGACTCAATACACTGCAGAAAAATTATAATTTTTACATTTAAAGTTATTTTGCTGTAGTAGTGACACTGCGATTGTTGTACGGTGTTGGCCCAATGGACGTATGCATACTGACAGTAGGTTTTCCAAAAAGTAACCAAAACACGATGAACAAAGTAAATTTTAAAATAGATATGGAATGTGTGTCAAAAACTTTAACTTTTAAGAAAACGTGCTAAGTTATGGTTTTGTTTCATTATACATATCGTAAGTTCCATTAAGTACCAATTACCAACCGTTATGTTTGACATTGACACAACTTTATAAGCAACTAAACTTTTTCAAAGAAAAAGGATCTCACGTCTTCAAAAACCTGTGTAGTTTATACAATAGATGAAAGGGGCGTCGTTAACAATCAAAACGTTTGTTCCATGATAATTTAACGTAAAGTTTTGGTTGCACAACGTTGGCCCAGTAAAAAATTACATACCTATTCTCCACAGTATGTTTACCAACTTGTTACCAACCATCAACCGACCACTTATGTTTGAAATAAGTTACACTTACTATATGTTCTGGCATTTTTTTATTTAGTGGCATCACTGTCTGACGGGCGCTAAGTAATCTCATAAAATTTCCCTTGTAGTGTATTTTTGTTGGCATATTACGTCGTACCAACGTTGTCTTAATGTGTGATCCAGTCCAACACATAGCCAACCTTCCCGATCAAATACCACCGTTGAGCCAAAGGAGGTTGCTACTGGGGAGTGCTCTAGCAGTACAGGAGTAAGTGTACCAGTTATTTCACAGGTCTCATGCAAATTAGGATTTGGCAATGCTTAAAGCCGTTATCCCTAATCTCTTTCAAAGCATAATGTTTGAGCCGCCGAGAAACACCATTTACTTCCCATCCTGCTCATTAGAATGCATTGGCTGGATTCCAGATGGCCACAGAGCGTGTAACAAGATGGAGTGTATTTTATAGCCATCATTATGTCGTTACATAAGTAAACGAAATCTCAGGAATTAGAATAGCTTAATTTCTTTGCCAAAACAAGAACAAAATTCCAACAATCTAATAACACTTGTATCACTTAATTTTCACAATTTTCATTCTTTATTGCTTAAAAGTTAACGATGTGTACAAAAATTCAGAGTTTTAAAATTTTATTTCCTCAGAAATACAGCATTTGTGAAACGTCTTCAGAATAAATTTTAATGTTTACTTAGGATATAACTTATGAATAAACGCATATTTTAGTAGAAATTAAATAATAGAACATATGCTAGAATGGTTTTAATTGAAAGACACATATCGTTTCAATATGGTGGACGCGTGCACTATTTTTTATACCATAGAATGTGAGGTAGAAATAAGCAAATGTAAAGCAATAATGTTTTTGCCTACTTCCGTTAGCTTCGTTATACTTGGTCAATAAAGCTGATTCAAATACATGCTACAAGTGTTACTGCTATTCCTCGTTGGAAGTTTTGAGATTGAGGCCGGTATTCCCAGACCTTTTATAAGAACTTCGGTGAAGCTTATGCCATATGCAAAACTTATCTGAATTGAGCTATGGCCTATCCCTCAATTATAGGGCACACATTTTGTTGACTTGTCTGTAATGTAAATCCTACGCGTGGGCAGAATGTGTGGCCTTTCGTAGTTAGCCTAGCCTTAGGCAACGAACGGCCTGGCAATCTACACATGCAATATTGCGCGTTCAGATATTCCTCGCGATGTATTTTTTTAATCAAAAACGTGAGAAACCACCGCGGTTTATTCTATTTCGTATAAAAGCTTATACCGGCAGAAACTTTACGTAGATCTAATATGTATGACATTTGTTTAAGACCCTTTTTCTAATAAAAGAAGCAAGAAACTTAATCTTTACTTTTTTTGTTTATTTACCTGTTTTGTGATCGTTAAAACACGCCTAGACCAGCAAAAAAAGTAGTCTGTTTTGAAATTTTGGTTTTGGAATAGTTTTATATGTTTTTAAATAAGTTAATTATTATCTACGCATTACAAATGTATTTTGTTAAAATTTATTTTTGTTACATTTTGTCAATTATTAAAATAACTCACAAAAGGGTTTTTATCGTCACGATACATCATTGTTGTTTGACAGTTTTTTCTTTACAGATGTTACATGCAAAGAAAATAATTAAAAATAAAGTATAATGTGGGACCGTCTGCTAAAACCTAATGTTAAGTTTCGCTGTGTTAATAGCTGCAAAATAATAATTTTTTAGCGAATGTTTTAGCAATATGTTTTAAATTTGTGATATGTAATTGAAAGGTAATATTATTGTTTATGGTTTACAAAAAATGAATGGAAGTTACGGTGGTAAAGTTGGCTTCACTGAAAGAAATCAGCAGATAGAGTTTAACAGAACAGTTCTCTAATGGCATTTTATGGTAGCGATAACTAATATTTATTACCAGCAACAGAATGTTCTTTAATACTTTACATCCATATTGTTAGCAGAATAATCTAAATATTGTTAAAAGATAATCTGTTGTGGTAACCATATTTTCTGTAGCAGGAACAGTGCTTTCTGTAGTAGGAACTATAGAGATAGTTGTGAACAGTCTTACAGTATTGTTACAATAACAGAACAAGATATTGTAAACCCAACAGTGCTGTTTGGTAGCTGCAACAGAATGTTTGGTGGGAATCGCCTCGTTTTTTTTTTCTTCAAAAGTTTACAGAAAAAGTATGTTAGCTACAACAGTGTCGTCGTTTTGGAGACAACCTCTGATTCTGTTATGATTACAGAACTGGTATTGTAGAGTTAACAAACAAGTATGGTAATTACAACGGTGTCGCAGACTGCTGAAGGCACCCTCTAATTCTTATAAAGATTATAGAACTAGTAGAATTGACAATACAGAAGATAAATAGGAAAATGTTGCTATTGTGAAGTATTTATTTAGTGGAGGCTGTTGACAATCTATGAGGGTACTGTGCACCCTTTAAAGTGTTGACAGACACCATCATATTAGGCGTTAAGTAATAACAGCAACAAGGGTGCTGGAATGTCCTATTTGTTTTTAAAATACGTATATCACTCACACAAACAGGACATAAAAATGAAATAACTAAAGCCATATTTTTATTGGCACTACAAATTATCTGAGTGAAGGAAAAACCTGTGTACACAAACGTTAACACGCAGAAACATTTTTATATCAGATGACACCCAATTTTCTATAATAAAAATATATATAACATACAGGAAATATAATTTTATTAAATAAATAAGCTACCTCATATGTGAATTCGTCACGTCGATATTCGTCTGCAGACACGTTACATGACATACTTTAAAAAAACTAAACAATGTAAAACAAATATATTTAAGAAGCTGACTCTCACAACTGATACAATAGCCGAGCGGTCTAAGGCGCCCGTCTATCAACCCCAGGTCCGGCAGCGCATTCTGTGACCGCCGAGGGAATGACAATAGACCACGCAGGATGGTTAGGGCTACCATACCGCTCAGTACAGGCAACCAGAGCAGATAGTCAGGATTACCATACACTTTGCTGGGGCCACCATGCTGCTCAGTAAAGGCAGCGGAACACATTGATAGCACTACCGTATGTTACTGCTGGGTGCACAACCAGCTATGTAGTGGCATCAGAGCAGCATTGTAGGGAATACCATTCTGGATTGTAGTCAGATCCCTACTCGTTTGTAAACGCAACATTATACTCTGTAGGAAGTGATGACGTCACTGATTTGTGACGCACTGACATTTTACAATGTAATTTGTTGGCGCTACCATATACCTCCAACAATATTCGTAGCCACAACCAAGTAGACTGTTGTCCCTATTTTGACAGTCTTGGAGGGTAACGGCTAAAGAATTATGATCCCTACAACAATATTTTTCTTTCAATGTTGTTTCACTCTGTCTGAACATCTTTATCATTAACTCAGTTTACGTGAGAAACTTAAAAATACTTTATAAAGTTTGTACAGGTTGTCTTTGAAAGCATTAACGTAAGGTGCAATGTTGGGATAATGTTGTGTTTCTAATGTTTCGACGTATCCGTGGATGCTTG
This sequence comes from Clitarchus hookeri, assembly GCA_002778355.1. Lineage (NCBI taxonomy): Eukaryota > Metazoa > Arthropoda > Insecta > Phasmatodea > Phasmatidae > Clitarchus > Clitarchus hookeri. Next base: position 1,740,285 of record NQII01000089.1, read on the forward strand.
TATGTATATCAACCAGTGTCGTGTCGGTTGAAAAGTGATGTGCTTACGTAACGGCGATTGTTGAACCTCGGAGTTGCATAACATGTTTTGTTTTTCCAGTCTGTTATAGCGAATATTGGATGCACACGTTTCATAGATTTTTAATCGTGAACGAGTCTTAAAACCACAGTAATTATTTAGAGGCAATGCATGTATATATTACAACTTTGTAACGTTTCCCTAAATGTGTGAAACACAATAAATTAACTCGCCTAGACGTTTTCGTGCTTTGAACACTTGCGACAGCCCCAAAAAGTTGCTGAAAGTGCTCGAGTCCAGTCAAAAAATTCTGTTAAGAAGAAGCCTAACACAAAAAATAAAATTGACGTAGGAAAAAAAATTTATTGTGTGTTTCAGGGGATATTTTCAACTATACATATGTCGTACAGGAATTTTAAAATAGCATATGTACGGGTTACGCCTACATGATTAGGACTTTACAGTGATAAAGTTACATAGCTATTTTCCTTAGTGAGCAATGCACAACTTAAAGACTGCACTCCTGTTCAGTGTTCTCTCATTGAGCTGGTGAACGTGATCGTCATGCCATTTAAACCACTGGCACTGTTTGGCTCCTCTGCTTCAACAAGCAGTTTAACTCAGATCGAAAGAACAACTAAATATTATGGGCTTATCTGTTTGAAAATACACCAACAGTTGGTAACCATCAAATTGCAGTTCCACTGTTCAAACGCTTTTACAAAATTTCTAATTCACATGTGTAAATAAGGGACTTTGAAACATATTAATCGTAAGATATTACTAACGGAGATACGTGGAATGACATTGCACCAAAAATTTATTGTATGTGTTGATATACATGTTAATAATAAATCGACGATCAGACATTTTTTTTTTAAATTCTGACTTCACCCCGCAAATGTATGTAGTGAAGTAAAATAGTTCAAATAAACTGACGAATTTTAATTCCAAAGCTTGTTGGAAATGAAAACACAAACTGAAAACGTCGTGTGATATGGTATCTAGATATTTAAAAAGGGTTACTTTTATGTTGGAAATCTTAATTCGGCTGAACTCAGTAGATACAATAGGTTCACAAACTACCCTAAAGTAGAAACGACTGAATGGATTTAAAAACATGTTGTAATAAGCCTACAGATCTTGGTGCCGGAAGGAAGTAACACAGATCAAAATCTTCGACCACGCTGAAACTCTCTCAATTTAACCCAGCCACAGATGAACACAGACTAATAAAATAAAAAATAGTGTATTGCACAACTATCAAGTAAAAATACACAGGGAGTTTCGGAAGCGAAGAAATACATAGAGTAGAAAATAGGAACAGGCCTGACGAAACCTGCCCCTTACAAGCTAAAACTGGCTCACAAAAAATAAAAAAAATGGAAGACACGTAAGACAAAGTTCATACTCCCCACGGGATAAGTATTAGCCATTGCTTTTCAATTACCTTGGTAGGTATTACATACGTATTGATAAAGTGAGTGTTGTCGAGTATCGGCCTCCTCATCGATGGCATTCCCTTCCACTTCTACGCCCTTCCACCTACTGAGCCTCGAAGTGCTGCTAACGGCCTGATCACCGGCATCCGTAGTTATATACTTCCGCTTCCACTGGCTAACAAACACATGGGATTTAACGTGATAATCTCTTTCATCGACCAAACTGCGAGATAGTCGCCAACTTGCTATAACCTGTATCAGGAAGGGTCTAACCAATCTCCGCCATATTGGTGTGATCAATGTCGATGCTTTCACTTTTTAAGGAGATGCAACCATAAAGAGGCCAAGGGAACACACAGTGAATGACAATACAGGGATTATGGTTTGTTGTCTGAATAGTTTACTTCCGCAAAAATAATTTTACCGGTGACACTATAAAACGGGGGATGGGGGGAGGGTACGATGAATAACTCTCCATTAGCAGGACTTATCACTGGGGATTTCGGCCTGAAGGCGAGGTTGTAGGAAGTATGATTGGATTCGTCGTGTCCTCGTAAAACAGCTGGGACTTAACCACAATTCGCTGAACATTTGGGCGTCGCTCACCGTCAGTTGTCTAGTGTTGACCCCGTCCTCTGAATGCGCCTTGGCTCTTGGTTCAGAGCCTCCATTACACCCCTTGTTCACTTAACGCTGTGGCGACACTGGGCTTAGCGCAATGTTTGCCATGCTCACTATGCGGGTAAAAACCGCCTCCTTTGTTAAAAAAAAAAAAGTTATATTTTCAAAACATCGTTGTGGACGAGCATGCGTAGTAGGTTGCGAGCAGAGAGATTTGGACGGCCCTTAAATTGGGGCCTTCACAGCCGATGACGATTAAACGAGGTGCGCACGGAGAAGCGCATGAATGCAGGATCACGGGGAACGGGAGGACCCCGAGAAAATCCGCCACCCAGCAGCATCGTCTGGCACGATTCCCACGTGCAAAAATCCGGGAGTGGCCCCGCCGGCAATCGAACCCAGTTCATCTTGGTGTGAGGTGAGCTCTCTAGCCGCTCCCCCACCACGACTATCTATGCGTAGTAGACCCGCACACAGATGTTACCGCTCGCTATGTCATATTGGATACTGTGTGTTTTGTTCTTCTATTACGAAACGGCGTGGCTACTCAGTGCAGCGGACGTAAGAAACACAGAATGTAAGGAGCCACACTGGCTGAGCGGTTAGACTGCTCGCCTCCCATCAAGGCGAACCGGGTTCACTCCCCGGCCGATTCACTCCAGATTTTCGCAAGTGGGAACCGTGCCGGACGATGCCGCTGGTCGGTGTGTTTTCTCGGGGATCTCCCGTTTCCCCGCCCCATCATTACGGCACTGATCTATTTTCACCTCACTTCACCCTCATCGGATCTCAAAACCTTGATATTAAGAGCCGTCCAAATCTCTTCACTCACTCACAGTGAATTTAGCGCAGCTTTCAATGTGACCGCTGCTTTATTGGTCCGGTGTCGTCTCCTTGGCGGATATAAGTCCTGATCACGCGAGGTAACTGCTCGACTTTAGCGGAACCTAGTTTTTACCCGGCACTGTAAATATTTTTAAATTTCCTGCTATTACACAGCTGTTGCCTTATGTTCGTTGAGTTGGTTTCCGAAACAGCCGTTGGTCTTATTCTTGTTTGTGGCAACCCTCTCTCTTAATACTTTAATAGTTATTCTTAAATATATGAATATATCTGATTCGTAGGATCCGGGATAAGTACTAAAATCTTTAATAGGCTGTTCACGGTTATTTGAACTCTTTTGCAACCAACGTTTGAAAAAAATATCACCGCCCCTACCTGCGCATATTCTAACGTGCACACTCACTGCCATGCTCCCAGTAAAGTTTGTAACGGCGGAGGGAAAGTAGTTCCACGTCTAAACGTTGAATTACAACTGTAAATATACATTTGTGAATACTAAAATGGTTTCTTATGCTTCCTAATTGTTTTTAACTCACGTAAGTGTAGGAATTATTATATTAGTAAGATGTTTCCTTTTATAATAATCTTACATTTTCACTTGACGGACGCACGAGTAAAGTAACCAGGCTCACTGCAGTGTTAAATTTATATATATATATATATATATATATATATATATATGTGGAAGATCACACAATGAGCTCGGTTTAGCGTGAACAGCCTACGCCAGCGTCGTTAACAAGTATGTTTTACCTCTCGTCATTTTGTGTTTACTTTACAGGGTACACTTCGGAATATAGTGGGCTTTTTTCGTTTTTAGTTCAGCAGTCAACCGGGTTGGTAAACATCTCTTAATAGCTGCAACTCGTACAAATTTCGGTGTGCTCCCCACGGAAATGGTTTTCTTTGTCAGCAGCGATTTGGTAAAGTAAATCTTGGATATGTGCTGGAAAGAACAAGTCACTGCATTATCAGCTAGAAAACGCGCGCTCTCGTTGTCGGAAGGGCAAGCACCAATTTCAGTCAGGAACTGTTAGTTTTTTCGGAGCATCGGGGCAGATTGCAAAGGTTTTGTCTTAACGAAAATTTACGCACACCTTGCATATTACTTCCCAAGGCCAACACTGATATCCAGCATTACCTTTAGCTATATAACCGGCGTATAAACCTTATTACGAAACCAGTGTTTACGGGAAGCTCTCTCTGCGAAAACGCCAGCTAGGGACGAGGTTATGAAAAAAGTTAATATGTGTTGATGTTCGTGATTATACGCTACAGGAACCTTCGGAAAAAATTTCACAAGGTACCAGATAATATTCACGTGAACAATATTTTGCACACATATATATAATATACATATGTAATATACACATATCCGTTCAAATGTATGTGGGAGGTATGTACGTACAAAACTGACGCTATAGGTAATATCATTTTCAGCAAATATATATTTTTCCCCGGTTGCTTAGTGCTTGCTTAGTTACCTGTTTAAATCTTAATTTTGATATTTTAAGGTCACAGGAATAATAAAAGCACACACTCGAAAAAGAAAGAAAGAAGTTGAGACATGCCGTTTCATTCTATTTTAAGACCCTGTTAACAAATGTTTTTTTTAAAATGTTGTTGGTTACTGTATACCTAGTAAGAGTATACAGAAGTAATTTATATATATTAAAAAAGGTTTAATAAAAATAGGCCTGCATTAAAACTCCTTTGTGTATGGTTATATTTTTCTTTTATGTCAGCCACTTTTGTTTTCAATTGGAGGTTTGTTTAGATGATTGTGTTACCATCTGATAGAATAGGCCTAATAGTAATCTGCCTGAGAATTTTACATAATATTTTAGTGTGCTGAAGTTCTTCTAATTGTGCGGAGTTTGACAAGAAATATAAAATAAATAACATTTTCCCCGCATGCACCTTAATTTGTTAAATTACGTGAGATAGAACTTAACAATAAGTCTATATGTCGTTACTCACCTCGCTACAAAAGTGCGGTTATCTCATGCCACTTGAACTACGTTGCGGCATGTTTGAAAAACGCGTTCTTTTGGTGAAACTATTAAACGTGCCCTCAAAATGTTTACCTACGAAAATAACACATATTGCAGACGAGGAATATAAAACACATGTAAGACTTCACACATTCTATAAATAATATTTTGGGGCCCTCCAAAGTCGTTAAAAACAGCTTTAACAGACTGCTGTATCTCAAGGCTCACGCCTACATGGCGATTGAACTGCTTTACAGCGAGGACGTTCTAGGCGACACCTACCTCAAGTATAAATACCACGTGCGGGTCTCTGAGGAGAGAGTGATTAAGAGCCGAGAGTTTGGCATCTCGTGCGATCTTAAGCGACAGTTGGGTGGTTCCGGATCTGCGAGGGACGACTGCAGCGATCTGCGAGAGTGCGTCGGCGAGTTTGTGTGCAGTGAGAAGTGGGGCTGATCTGCGGGACTGTGGACTGGATGCGTGAGTGACAAGACATTCGGGACGATGGAAATAGACAGTTTTAACTAAGCGTGTGGAAACAATTGGAGCAGTTTAAGAGACATTAGCAAGAGTAAAGACTGTGACAAAGTCTTTAATTAAAATGGAGATAGTAATTAAATATTGCGCTCAATAAGAATAATAAAAGTTCATAGGATACTCAGACTGGTAGATAGTATATGTTTGACTGTTTGTAGCATTGAGAATAAATATTATTATTGAATTTAGTTATTTTTTAAATAAGACCTTCAACCCTCACGAACTCGGATACGCCCCTCAGGCATTCTTGTAACACTACGATAGGAACCTGCTGGAGCCATGGTATACGCTTCACGCCAATAATATGATAGGGCCACCACTGAAAATCTCACAGGTACACGCAACATGGCAAGAACACTGCACTCCAGTTTATAGAGTCTTGTGTGTAGTGGTGATGGCTCGCTTGATGAGCGTAACAGTGACGATCTTATAGCTCCTTCACTTCTGAACCTCAAACACAAACAAAGTTCGAGGTAGGCGACCGTTTAAAGCACTTTCATCGGTAAAACCGTCACGTCTGGGTAATGTTATTTAACTTCTCGGGCACTTCTAACGTTCTCGGAGGTGTAGTAGGGTTGGTGGATGTAGACTGTTTCCTGCCCTTCCCGTGTCCTATCCAAACAACTTTATCTCAGGTAAGATAGTTCGAGATAAACTGAAGGAAGGGAAAGGAGTGGCCTCGTATTCCGTTGTTACATTTTGTGGCCTGCGTTTTTGTACAAGCGAACACGTACCGTTAACAGCTGAGATCGTTAAATTTCACATTTTTTTTATATTCAAACAGATGTCAGTCGATATTTGGTTGCTTTTACCACATTGGGAAGCCATGATTTGTCTTGTATTTTTATATGATAAATTTTATTAATCTATACATGTTATAAAACTCAACGTCTCTCTGTCTGTCTGTCTGTCTGTTAGTGCGCTTATCACTCGAGAACCACGTATCCGATTTACGTGTTTTTTTTTTAATTCATAGCTATGTTCTCTGGCCAGGTTTTAGTATATATTTTGTTACGTAAAGTAATATAAGGAATAAGTAGTGACGATAATAGTGTATCAAGTCGGAAAAAAGTTTGCCGCTAGCGCGCTCTCTTGCAATACGCTGTCTAAACCGTTAAAGATGGAACAATATAATGCAGTAAAGTATTGTGTAGAATAAAAAGACCTAAAAAAAAAAACTCCGCGGTAGCATGTAACTATGTATAACAGAAAAATACTAATAAGCATTTTTACCATTTAATTTACAATCAACATCATTCAATGACGAAGTTTTTCACCTTGCACTCATTGAAATTGAAAAGCAAGTGCAGACATTGTCAGGAAAAAAGTATAAAAAGCATGAGAAAACCAACACCAGATAACATAGCAGATTCAACCGTTAACAATAACTGCATCAGGGAACCTTCATGTAATAGATTAGAATTGCACACCACCGCAACGCTTATAAAAAAAACTGCGGAAGGATAAAAAAAAATGGCTGATAGGAAAAAAGTAATTAAGGCCTCCAAAGTCCTTACTTTACCGTGAACAGCCTATTTTGGCCGGCCAGCAGCCCAGCCAACAGGGAACACTCCGCAGCGCGTAGTAATAAATCAAATGCAAGGCCCGTTCCCACAGCCTCGGGCAGCCAATCAATGAAGGAACCACCACACTATTTCGCCTCTACGTACTAATCTACTCTATGGCACGGCATGAAAGAGCGAAAGCTGCAGACTGAATAGCTGGTGCGGGAGGGAATAAAATAACCCGTGGGATGTTGGAACACCTGCTGGGGGATTAAAAGCACGGAACGTGCATTACCCAGACAGCATATGTGAGGGGCAGACGACGCGAATCAGCGATGCGTGACGAGAATGTGGTAGGGGAATGGGGGAAGCTACTCGGTGGGTTGCATCGAGACAATGCCAACTGTTCTCGTCCATTAAAATACAAGGGCAGTGGCTTCCAGTGAAGCACTGGACCAAACTATACTACATGTTGAGAGTTTATTGAAAGTAGTACACACACTACTAAAATGTTTAGAAATGCACCACTTGCATATATAGAAAATGGTACCTAGCTATGATTTGTAATAGTGTAGAATATATTGCTAGAATGTCGTTAAGAGATTTGGGCGGCTCTGAACGAGGTCTTGAAAGCCGATAATATTATAATAGAATCTACATATTTAAATGCTGTAAAAATAATTAGTATGAGACAATACATTCAATCAAAATTATAGCGTATTTCCATTTTGGATGCTTCATAAAAGACATTTTAAAGAAGACTTTCGTGCAGTGGGAAAATCATATAAATTACTATGGTTGTTTGATAAAAATATTAGAACTAATGCTAAAAGAGTATTTCATAATTGATTTTATACACCTACACTAATTTAAGTTCTTAAATTGACTGACTAAAGTAAATGGGCTTAATTAAAATATATTGTTAAATATATATGTAAACATTATTACTATTTTTTTGTTGCATACAACTAGAGTGTTTATTATATTGGCCTTCCTTGATGAAAAAAAAAGAGGGGTTTCATAATGTGCTTTTGTAAGCATTTGCAATGGACATACGCTTAAGTTTTAATTAAACATAAACTTATTAATTTTTTTAGAAAATGCATTTAAATAAGTTAATTTGAGCAAAATATTGTATCATGTTACAAATTACCGTATAAGCATTATTCTTTCACATGAAACAAAAAATTGGCTTTTGTGAAAATGTTGGTAGTGTGTACAACTTTTTTATGGGTTCTGCTTGCTGCATTGTCGGGTGCTGTGCTCCATTGGAACGCCACTGCCTCCACGCGACTCTGCTAGGGAAACTTCTTACAGTCGACATTCTTTAACAACAAAACTCTGTCGTGGCTCGACTTTGTCTGTAACGCAGGCGTTTTCTACGTTTTGTTTGCAATCATCTTTGAAACTAGAAGTTATTAAGTTCGTTTATGCGAAGCTTATTAAATGAACGCATCCTTAACAGAGTAGCCTACCTGATACGCATATTGTAACCCTATTGCCGCATTTGTTTTACCGATAATGAATTAGTGGTAGAGCTGGAATTTGGTTAAGTCCGTGTAACCCATAAAGACGAAGTCGCACGTGTTGTACTTCACTTGACGTCATTTTATGTGGCCGTGATATTTGACTGTACAATCACGAAAGTTACATTCTCGTATTTTTTTTCAAACTGCAATGCCTGCAAAATAAGAAAACGTTTTTAATTAACCAATAAAATTTGAACAGTTTCATTGAGAGACGATATATTCAGACGAAACCTGCCAAATAGGGTATTATAAAATCTCGAGTTACAATAGAGGCATCGGAGAAATAATTAGCATTAGGGGTTTGAATATGGCAACTAACGAAGAAATTTAACCTGCAAATGCTAGGTTTAGACATACCGATCCCATTTAAGAATACAATTCCCTAACTTGGTGGCAATGGGCTGTTGTGATTCCCGAGTTGTACATATTTCCACGTCAGAAATGTGTTTCTGCAAAGTTCCATACAATACAGTTGCGCTACAACCATTATTGCTACAACCTCGTAGAAATTTTGCACATCCGTCCTTCATTTTGTTTTGTGATGTTACTGACACAGAGTTTGTCGAGTTTCAAAATAAAATAATATTTATTGTGGCAAACGCGGGCGCTGAAGATGATGTCTGCAGAGTGCGGTATTTAAAACGAGATAAAAGGTCTCTTTTCAAGTTGAAATTAACTAGAAAAGGTATAACTTATGAGCCTATCGGCGTATTTCACTCGTAACTTTCGCTCCCGTATGTTATCTATGAAATCATAAGAAATGAATAGTCTGACCGGTTTTATAATTGAAGCTTGTAAGAATATGAATTACGCTAGCAAAATCGAGGAGATAAAATTAATCGGAGACTAATATACCTATAATTAGAAAATAAGGCGACGTGCGTGATAAATGAAAATTTCTCACATCCATTCTCTCCTGTCTTGAGGTTGAAAACCGCATGAAAATATCTTCGCTCCAACTAGTCTTAAATCACGTTGATAAAAATTAGTGTACCTCCAGTAAAGTAAGATTAAACTGGCAGCCGCAGACATGAAAGTAACTTGAAGCCTTACAAAATTGCACACGTACAAACAATCCTACATGCAAATAAAAAATAGAAATATTGTTGTAGAAAGATGTGTAACTAGGAAAACCCCCCCTAGTTGTAATCCCCAGATTGTGTTGACAAATTATGCCTACCGTCTCGCCGAATGGCATTCATTCGCTATTTTATTTTACTTTTTTCAAGTTTTTTTATCCGACAACATATTTATCAAGTTAGGCTCAGAGCTCTGATCTGGAAGTCTTGTGTGTCTGCGCAGATTCATGTGATTCATGTGTTATTTTAAAGTTGCTTTCTTTTATGGACGACTTGTATTGGTTTAGAACCTGTAACAGACGGCGATTCTAATACCGACACGTTGTTTCGGAGCGTTTCAATAGTCTTCTGGAACTATACGTAGTTCTCCATGAATAATGTGCCTGTGGCCGTGGTTGCTAAGGTGTTACGTTTGGATCGCTAAGTCCCGGATTAATATCCTGGGTAAGCCACCAGTAAGCTATATTTACGTGTGAGCCTAGTTTAGTATGTAAGCCACTCCCTTAACCGCCTACCGGCTTCAAGTGAGGATGTTATAAATCAATAACTTAAAAAAAGTTCAGTAAAACGTTTGGAGGGATTTATTTAATTTTATAGGAGATTCTCCACACGGGGATGAGTTTTCCTAGGAAGGACTGACGACATGCAAGCCTCGGTATTAGCATTTTTAATGTGCATGATGTACGGCGAGAGTATGATTCGTCCCTCGTATAAAGTGTGTTTTCTTTTCGTTTATCGGTATAATGAAACACGATAAGTGGTTTCGTAAATAAAAGTTTGGATTTCAAACACACTGCAACGCACCGCCGCCTTCACACTGTCACGTTTAATTTTGTGGACACTGAATGCATTCAATTAACTTCATGTTTGTTCTACGCAGTTTCTAAGAATTGGTGTACATGGAAATTTGAATTTTACATACGGTGGTAGGAAACACCAAAATAATAAATCTGAAGCAGGGATTTCAAAAATGATTAATCTACCTCGAGCAGCACTGAGAAATATGTTTTGTTGAATCAAACAAAGTTTGTTTGGCGCAACCAATTAATTGTTTGTATAAGGACAATTATTTGATAAAGTGCTTGAATATGGTTGTTCAAGGTTGAAACCAAATTATTTTGTTGATATCATTTGGTTGCCCCAAACAAAGATTTGGTTGGTGCAACTAAGTATTTGTTTGGCTCTACGTACATTAAAGAGTTTCTGTTAATATAAAAATTGTGAATGCCTGACGGAGATTCCAACCTAGATCTTCTGGGTCCGAGCGTTACGCTCTTGCAACTTCAGCTCAAGTGACTTAAGATAAATTAGAATGTTTCTAAATACTTACAATGCAAATACTTCACGTGAGAAAATAAATGTTTCAAAGTTTTACGACTTTACATTTTAGTTTCCTGTTGAACTTGTTTTATTAGAATGATTATACCATTATTTAGCATCAATAATTGCAACAACAAACTGTTAGTATCCTGATTGTTGCAAACAAACACTCTAGCTGTATTTTCGAACGAAGGCAATTAAATGAGTGGCCAAAAAATATATACAGTTGATTCAATGGAATATTTTGTTGACAGTCTAAATTCTTTTGCCCATCGCAGAGGTTTCGTTTATTCAAATATATATTTTGTTAGATACAAAAAATAATTTTGTTGCTTTTCGAGCTTGGTTTACTGAACTAAATATTTTGTTGGTGCAACTGAATATATTTTTGGCCCTATACAGACAAATATTTTGTTGGCCTTTCTCTCAGTGAGCCTTTAAAAAACTGTAAATTTAGCTACCAAGCACTGGATGAACATTGCATGGAAACTAGAAGCCAATTCTAGTAAACGGTGCTTGAAAAGGAGAATGCCTGCAAATTTGGCGGTTCTCCTGCTTCGCGGTTTCCATCACATTTTAATTAGACATTGAACACGCAAACCAGCGAAGAGACCATTTCCCCCTCATTACTGGCCGCTCGTAAATTACGCTTCGCCTGTTGACGTTCATAAATTACGTGGCATGCCCTAAAGGAAAGAAGCAATGCAACGGTCGCGTTGATGGCGAAGGTAACGTCCCGAGCAGGCATTAAACGCGCATTAAATTCCTTGTACACTCGACGCGTGACATGTTGAAGTATACTCCAAGTACGTGCTTAAAATATTTTGTCCAGTTTATAAACGACCGCAAGAGCGGCAGGCCATGCCGGGGTTGCCATGACATCGTGAGCAACGTACGCTCTTAGAATTCCGAACAGCTTCTTAAGAGCGTTAAGAGAGCAAATATGATATCATTTCTGAACTGTCTCAAGTACATAGCAGGCGGAATGGAATAAGATGAGAGAACGCAATGGCAGCAACGCATTTTAACGGAAAATAGCTTATTGTTTTCTTTGCAGCTTAATAGCGGCGAAGGTTTGCGCAGCAAATACGCCGAAAACAGGCATGCCTGTAGGTGCAAGCTGAAAAGGGGTACTTCAGGGTCATTATTCAGCTGTTGTTTGAGCTAGCGGAAATTGTGATTTCCCATAGCATGAAGAGGAAGGCACTATACAAAGTAACAAGCATGACTGGTAATGTATTGCTTTGTAACGACTTAACGTGAATATGGAATTAACTCGTTTACGATTTGTAGGTGACTTTAATTTACTCCATTTCGTTACACTAAATGTTAAGAAAATAAAAAAAAACCTGTGAGTACACCAAAAAAAATTTTTATGTGTTCATACGCCGATTTAGCTAAACTGGGGAGTTGAGAAATACACGCTTGTACTAGTCGTATAACCAAGTCACCATACCATGAGGCAAGTCACTTATTAACAGGACAAGGGAAGTAATTGACATTCTCTGTCGCGGCGGTCGTTGTAAGTAAATTGTAGTCGCAGGGATGGGCGTAGGTTGAGAAATTCTGTATTAATGTCGCACTTATAAAAAATTCCTTATATTCACAGAATATCTATGCGGGAGTATGGAGTCAATATAGGAAAACGGGACTGAGCTCCGTACATACAAAATACGGAACAACTCCGTATCTCCATCAGCTTCTGGTTTTGCGAAAAAAACATTTTCGAGGCTAAACGAAATGTTTTTTGCTGCTGTAACTAGAAAATTATCGTTCCTGCGGCAGTTGATGTGGGTTCACTTCAATTAAACGTAATATTTCAAATATGAAAAGTAACACGCAGCAAGAAACACTACACGCACTCCACATTACTAGAAGCCAAAAAGATAAAGTTCCATACTTTACTTTTGTATAATAACATTTTAACGGACCGTTCATGCGGTGGCATGTGGTAGCGGAGTAAGTAAGCAGCTTGCTTTTTTGTGTTTATATCCCGCAATACCCACATTACGAAAATTAAGCACCCATTCCACCTCATGATCTCTTTTGTAAGCTGGAAATATACAAAACCCAGTAAGAAATTTACTTAGATTTTCAAAATATTTACGGATAAAAAATTTTCGGGGTCTGTTTTAAATAATTTTTATCGGTATTTGTCCGCAATTTTACGAATATTTTTCTAACAGTGCTGCGTGAAGTGTCGTTTTACGCAATTAATTTGAACAAACAATACTTTGCCACAGTTTGCCCTCTTTCTATAGATGGCACGTCACCCGTAAAAGTGCATTTATCTAGGCTATACCTCGTTTGGTCGTAACTGCACATTTCAATCTGAACACTCATTATCA
>NQII01000089.1:1753599-1782778 GCA_002778355.1 Clitarchus hookeri
CTTCGAATCCTGTGATGGCCAGCATTCATATCGAGAGGAATTATTGTGAATCCGACGAGCCAATTTTCTCCCTCCATGGCACAGGATCATTCACATCTACACTAATCACTTTTTGCACTGGCCAGTGCGGGGTCTGCAGCTATCGAGTTTTCCAATCGTGATGTTCTGCAATCGTGATTGTTCACTGGAGTGCAGGCGATAACCTCCTTCGAAACCTACTATTTTCCATTTAGAAAAGGACGATGAAGGAAAATATGCACTGTAATTGAAACCTAACTTAATTTACTTGTGACTTCTAGGTCGGATAAATGCCTATTAGTTAGACAGCCCATGCGTTTTTCTGCAGGCAAAACAAAATGTGCTTTTGTACACATGGTATTTTTACATAAAACACTAGACTTGAACACCACCTTAATGTCACTTTTTTCGGTAAACATCCCCGGATTTTCTTTTCATTCGCGGCAACTGGTATATCCGTAGTTGTATGTATTTTTTTTTCTTTTATACTGGAGCTTTACATATAAGGGTTTTACCTGATTGCAACGGTATTGCGCGTCCGAGGCCTCGAAAAGTGTGAGCTCTTAAGGCCGACTCTTCCCTCTCACCACTTGCCTCACCGCCTCTACGTGCAAGGCGTACAGTTGGCGTGTAGTCTTTCCGTCGGCGACTCACCTCAACGTGAATCTAAGCGGTTACCTTAATTTATATTGCATGCTAATAAAGATAAAAGTTTTGTGCTTGTCTTAAAAACAACCCCAAATTTCTGTAAAGCAAATTTGGTAGCAAAACCTGATTATGAAAACACCCGTTTTAGCTATTCTCACGCCCAAAAAATAATCCACGGAGTTTAAATGAGAAATTGAAACTTGTATTTGGGCAAGAAACATTTCATAAATACTTTTCGTGTTTACATACTGCTATACATTATCCAACCGTTTTTTAATCACGTGTATTCTACTAAACCTCTGCATAGCACATCAGGTGCCAGCCAGGCTACGGTTTTTTTTCTACTCAGGTTAGGAACAAAACGAGATTTCTTATGGGAAAGTTTGGCATAGTGAAAATTCCCGCCGCTAGGTGCACAGTGTTCCAAAAGGTAACTTTATATTAGAATTTTAAGTAACGTGAATAATAAAAGAAAAATATTTTACGTAGTTACTGTGTTATTTTATATTTGATTTATGATTATTCAAATTGTCCTGTTTTTTAACGCAGAAAATATAGAAATTTGGTACCTAGCAAACACTAGCGCTTACCTAGTGGCAATAATTGTCTCTGTGCCAAACTTTTAACATTGACCTTCCCAATCAGTAGTAGAAGTAACCTTAGCCAGGCCAAGTCCATAACTGGTAATTTTTTGCCAGCTATAATTTCTATTACGAGGAGGCAGCAACGTTGAAAGATCGAGAGTCACTCATTGCAAGACTCGCAATTAGAGTACAGAGTTCACACGGAAGCCTGTCGCCGCAAATACGAGCTGGCAGAATATATATTGGAGCACGACATCGCCCAGCATATGGAGTCCTGCACTAAAAAAAATCGCTTTGTGGTGGACAACAAAATTTTTTTGGTGGCCACAAAATTATTTTGTCTATATAGACATCACAAAATGTTTTCTTGTACCAACAAATGTTTTTCGTCCTTCCAGTATTTAGTGGCAACTACAAAATGACGTTTGTAGTCACCAACAGTTAAAAACAAAATCAACCTCGCCAGGAGCGGAACTCGAACCCTGTACCTCTTACATGCGTGCTCAGTATGTTACTGTTGCGCCACCTTGCTCGACATTAATGAACTGTCTGGAGTATGTAGATAACGTAAGTCTAATATGTGGCACACACGACAAGGTCTGTCACACTTCATCTCATGCAAAGTTAATTTTCTGGAATCATTTACGTGTAAAATTTACTTGTTTAGAATAAAGGAATAATATGAACGATGTTCTTAAAAACATCCCTCATGAATCAGTTCTTAACGTGATGCAAAGTAACGGACACGGACAAATATGGCGTCGGGTCAGAAAGAAGGTGGCCACTTCGAATTTGCCAGTAAGAACGCACGCGCAGAATATAATGGATATATTTTTGCAGTTGCAGAAACATTTTATTACTGTGGATGACATCAGTGCTACTGCTGCCAACTCAATGTTTTTGGTGGCAGCCAATAAATTTATTGTTAATAAACAAATGTGTTAGTGAGCATTAAATAGCGTTTGCATTTGTCAATCTACGTGTTATTGGGAACTACAATCTGTTTTTTACCTGAAACAAAATTTCGCATTGGAAAGCATCAATCAAACAGTTTTTGTAGCCACTAACAAATCTTTTCTTTCAGTGTGTATACAGTCCGTTTGAAAATTCGCATCCACGGACGAAACCACGAAAATCCCGAAAGAAAAAAGTGAGATGGAAAGTGCTGTTAGATTAATGCTTGTTTAATAAACTTACTATTCTCCACACACTGATACATTGTGCGAATAAATTTTTGTAATATTGAGTTTTTTACTTATATTTTTATTTACCTTTTCACCCAAGGACAAAAATTTCGGGAAAACCTGCAAAATGTTTGTTGGCCTTCAGCATTTATGTGCAGTGTTCAAATCAACGCCTTTTAAGAGAACGGAATTAAATTTTCACTTACGCGTAGAAATATAACGAGCGTAGAAAGCAAATTCCTTCAGTGGCGGCCCGTCCTTAGAGAAGTTTTTTTTACCTCACCTCCTCGACTTCTAAGGCTCATGCTCATTAGAAAGCGAAATAGTACTTGGTGGCCAAACTTTCATTTCAAACTTATTATTTACTTGTTACGACACAGAATAGAGTTTTATTCATTCTCAATATGTTTTTGTGTTATATCGCTGTTTGTTTTATTATACCTGCAGTTAGCTTTAGGAATTAATAAATAATGTATTACCACTGATCCTACATGCTAAACACGCCATTGCAANTTAAGGCACGCCATTGCAATTGAGTTGCATTTTACACATTTGTTTAATTTTTAACTTTACCAAGAAATCTAAACAAATACCTATTACATCAATCTTGCGAAATAAAATTTAAAGAGACATTACTGTTTATTAAAAATAATAACACTCCGTGTGTCGTATGGCTACCGCCTATTCCTGTGAATAATGTTTTAACTTTCTGTAGTGGTGTACTCCTCATAGCCTACACTTCCTTGTGATGCAAGCCTCATTCCAGATGTGGATCTTAAAATGTGTTCGATATTGAAGAAGAAGTAAAATTATTAAACTGCTGTTCTAAGAAATAATGCGAAAGTTAGAGTAAGCAAGGAACTCCAGTATAAATATGAATCGGGAGACCATGGCGTCGATCTTAATTCCAGTGGAGGTCCTTATAACCCCATTGGAGTTTGCACATTCACGATCCCCATGGCTTCTACGCTTATGAGAGAAATTTGCTATAGCGTGCGTAAACATGTATCACAATTTTTTACCTTTTCTGCTGGTACTCGGTGATACAACGTGTATGGCTGCATTTATTGTAATGCAGTCAGCCGATGATTGGCGTGCTATAATTCCGCACGGTTTCTACCATTGTGTGGCAGGTAGGGCAAGTCTCTGCAAGATTCCGACCTTGAAGTATTGCCGTGCTTTTATTGGGAATGGCATCACAATCGCACATTTATTATCCCCTGCTCCTACAGTTGGATTTCTTTTCTTTTGTTGCGAGTGTGGGAACAAGAATACTCTAAATGCTCTTAAAATCTGAATCCTTTTCTTTTAATCGCACACAACTTTCTCGTATCTTCGGTNGGGGGGGGGGAGAGGTGGAGTCGCTTGAGCGAAATGAACTTCTAATACTTTAACCAGTACCGAGGAAAAGCCTCCAGCCTCCAATCAGAAATGTACTGCAGTTCGACGAGTGTAAACAATACGCATACTAAAGCGGTTTATGTTAGATTTAAAAAACGGTGCAGAAATTTGGCAAAATAAGCATATGTGTTTGTGCTGACTGTAGGGGAGAGTTGCATTAAGAGTTGTTTTTAATATACATTTTTCAATTTAACATTTTAAAATATAGTTTTTTTTCCTGCACTTTAAGACCGCATCAATGATATCAATCAGTGAAATAACATCCACTGAAAGTCAGTTGATAAGCTACTGCGTACTGGCAAATCAAGCTAATGAACTGGAACAAGTGACTTATGGCAGTGGAATTCTCGACAATCAGTGAGGATTACAAATAAATCAGTGAAATTCAGCCAACACATTAATTCGTTACCAGGCACTGATTACTAGTCGCTCAGTTTTCACTATTTTCACTGATTCGGCTCAATTCTCACTGTTTCAGATTTAGAGTGTATTGTTCAGCGAATATCTGATTTAAAAATTGGCGTACGGTTGCCGTTTGGAATTTCTCTGCGACCTTGAAGCGACATTGACGTGACAAAGAAGGATGGCGGAAGCGCTGAGTACGTAAACGACAATTTGTTATATATTTTAAACTATGGCATTTTCCTGGAGTGCCGTGGCAGTAGGATTCGCTCTCTAGTCGCGGAGAACTAGTGAGTGAGAAAAGAGATTTGGGCGGCTCTTAACAGCGAGGTATTGAGAGTCGATGCGAAGAACTAGTGATACTTCCTACTCCGAGGGCGTCAGTTAATGCATATTCATTACTTTATATTTTTAGACGTTTTATTAATGTAGGTATTACTTTTATAGTATAATCGCGAGGAATTTTAAATATTTTAAAAATCAATATTTGTTTGTAATAGGACCAAACGCACACAGAAGATTAAGATCTTGGCGTTTATTTGGTTTCCCAATACCATCTGTATTCTGGTAAAAGGTTTCAAATCAAACGCTAATGTAACCAACTACAAACACTTCCGCTGATGTGATAATACATGCCGGGAATATATTTGTCTTGTATTATCAACTTTGCCATCCACAAAACACAAGTGTGATAGTATCCGAGTATGCAATCACACATGAAGACCACACCACTCTTATTAGCGCCACATTAAATTGAAGAAGTATTCGTATTGGCGACTTGTTTGCGCCTTTTTAAAATTCCTTCTGTTATATTCTTTGTAATTCTCTTCAGTTGCCTGATTCTGAAAATATGACCGCAACTAAATTTCGTACCCAAGCAGAAGGTGAAATTCACAGAACGCCTTTGCACTGAACTTCACGTTCTGAGACGTAACTACGACAGTATTGATATGAACCTAAGGCCGGTGCTTTGTACATTAAATAGTAGTTTTTAATGATGATTACTTGTAGCCTTATGGAATCTCAGCCAGTGCTGGAGTCTGCCATTATTACAGCAGTATCTTCTTGAATAGCTACCGCTCCTTCGCTTTTGCGGAAGAGACAAATATTTATCTTACCAGTCGGCCATTCGTGCAGTTCTACATGGTCCGCCATTGGCCTCCAGGCCGCCAATTGGCATTTCTCTTTGACGGTAATTACGGGTGCGACATGAAAAGGCGGTCGGCCCATCAGGGTTGCCAGCTGACTGCTTGCAACCTTATCCCGTCGCCGCCCACCGCCGTAGGGACTGCGGGAAACAAATACAAACACACGGAAAACTGCTGCCCATGTTTCTTTGACACAGTAATTTCTACATTCCTCTTAGGCTGCTGTGAAATGTTAATGGTGCATTGAATAGGAGGAAAATGTCTTGTCAGATTTATACGTTAAGATTAAGGCAGGTATTCTATATATATTTTTAACTTTTATTTTGATTGTGAATCCATCTTGGACCATCGTTGCGACATTACCCCAACCAGGAAGTTAATGGTTCGAATCCATGGTAGTAAGCGTTGATACAGTTATTTTCAGTCAAAACAGTACTTTACGGGTTGGTTATCACGCAAGCTCAATACGTGTTTCACAGTGGCGTGNACAGTTATTTTCAGTCAAAACAGTACTTTACGGGTTGGTTATCACGCAAGCTCAATACGTGTTTCACAGTGGCGTGACGACGTAAGTCATAGCAAGCACCTGGCACAAGTCGCACTGTATCATATCGAGGCCTTATCTGAATTTCTGTGCGCTGTAAACAAAGCTGCCGTGTTAGTAGGAATGATGATATCGGAAAAAAATATCGGTATTTTGTATATTAATTATTTATAAAACCATTGTTTTACGAAAGGATGTATCAAAATAAAAATATATATTTTCAGTACATCGGAATTTGATATTTTGTGTATTAAAGGACTTGATAAGTGTAAAATTGCTTGGAATGTTACATAGCTATTGAGGACACGAGACATTGCAAAAAGATATAGCGCCTGTTTTTGGCGCATGCTGCCGAAGAAAACATAGTTATTTTTAAAATTCTTTTTTTGCATTCAAAACATAACTTATTAAAAAGAGCATTTTAAAAATATTTATTTTCGCTGCTTGGAAAATTTATTGATTTCGATAAAATATCGTTGAAATACATATATTGACGATTCATATCGACATATCATTAATATAATATCGTAATTTATATATATGTATATATATATATATATATATATATTTCCAACATCGTTACGTGTTAGGTACGGCAGACCCCTTACTTTGCTGCACGTCGTGACGATTATCACGTTCGCCATAGGCCATATCGCAGTCTCTTGTGATGCACGTATTTGACAGAGAATTAGACAATCATTACGGCGTAATACTTGTTATCATGAAATTATATTAAGGCCATTCCTACATGAAACATTCAATTTGAATGAAACCGAGCAAGAAACGTAACAGCGTTTGGGTAGCTGAGTTGGTTAGACAGGCAATTGTGGGAATTAGGTCTCCGATGTTTTAAAATTACAGCTGGAGCAATGCAATGATTTGTTTCAAATATCGTGGTAGTGGAAAATAAATCATGTATTGCACAAAATGTTTATTTACTATTACACCTCTGTTAAACGGACATTTTTTAACACTCAACAGAACTACTTGTGGACAGTATTCGTGCGTTTTCATTTAAGAGTTACAGTTATCCTATTAGTGTCGTACTTAAATAATTCCGTTATTATAATGCGGAATTATTTTAAAATTACACATTTATAGTGACACATTTTGCATGCTATGAAAAACTAATATTTGCTAAATACTAAAATTATTATCTTAACATGACTCTGCTTACGAATCCTGCCAGATAATCTGCAGAATTTTAATAACGCTTTTGGCGATACACTTATGAATATACTATCTGATGTTTTGCTATAAGTACCTGTAGAGTGCGGTGCAGCAGGTCTATACTTCAATTGTCCTTTCCCAGTGTTTATGGTTTGTTACCTGCGGTACCGACGACATTAAAACAGCTTTTCATTTACAAACGTGCTTCAGGGAAAACTTGAACGAATGTTACTTGTTCGCATGACTCACGACGCACGTTACGAATCTTTTGGGAGAGGTATTTAAACCACGATAGTTTCATTTGTTAATAACTTTTTTCAAAACAAATTTCCCTGTCGCGATGCTTTCTAGGTACAATATTAATACCATACTGGTTTCAAAATTATTTATGAGAGGGAAATGAGCCGGTTGCCAGTACACAATAAATAACTGCACGGAATGGATTGTGGTCGAGATATTCATAGGACGTTTGCATTGCATGCCTCTGTTGCATTTTTTGAGTCAACCTGTGATTCCGCGGATGCCCAAGTTACGATGATGAGGAGTTCAGCAAAAACAAAAACTTGTTCGGTTCCTTATATGTGATGGAAGCAGCGTTGTGCTCCAAGACAGAAAGTGCATGTTTCTCACTGTGGTCGATATTATGAAGGCGGAGAGGCAGCATGGCAGTCCAATAACTGGTAGGCCTACTCGTAAGTTTATTTTCCACGCATGTGAACTCCTAAACGGGCTGGTAATCGAGCTCGGTACCTACCAGTTCATCATTCAGACGTCTTAGTTGAATACACCTAATTTTACTTGCAATATTTCCTTCATAGTCAATTAATCAAACATGCCCTTTTTTAAGGAAACGGTTGTATTTGTTCGTACTTCGCTGTATACAATTTGTAATTTCGCCACTGAAAATTTTTAATTATAAGTCGGATGAATTGAGCTACCAATACTTGGAATATATTTTAAAGGCTTTTAGAATCAAACTGAGTGCATAAAAAAATATTTATAGCAACAAATATTGGGATTGAAGACATACAATACACGTCAAAATCTATAACTTACATGTAGGCTATTTGTAACTAAATTAATGCCGTGAACTACCTCAAGACATATCTGTAATCACACCCACATTATACACTGAAGTGCCAAAAAACTGGTATAGGCGTGCGTATGCAAATAACAGAGATATGGAACCAATCAGAGTAACGCGATGCGGTCGGCAGCTACGTAGATCGGTTACTGCTGCTACAATAGCAGGTTATAAAGATTTAAGTGAGTTTGAACGTGGTGTTGTAGTTGGCGCACGAGAGATGGGACATAGCATCTCCGAGGTAGCGATAGCATTTGGATGTTCGCATACAACCATTTCACGAGTGTGCCGTGAATATTGGGAATCCGGTAAAACATCACATCTTCTACATCGCTGCGGTCGGAAAAAGATCGTGAAAGAACGGGACAAACGATGACTGACGAGAATCATTAAACGTGACAGACATGCAACCCTTTCTCAAATTTCTGCAGATTGGATTTGTGTACTGCGCTGCAGGATTCATGGTGTGAATTGCCTCCTGCATACCTTCAGACATTAGTCGGGTCCATGCCACGTGCTCGGGGAGCCCTACACGATATTAGGTAGGTGTACCAGTTTTTTTGGCTCTTCAGTGTGTGTTTATATAAATAGTGTGATTACATATAATTTTAGTTAATTTTTTATTATTCTGATTCTGAATTTTTGTAATATGACTTTCATTGAGTGCATTTTAAAATGAAGAAATGAGATGCCCTTAATATCTGCTTGTTGTATTAGTTATTTCAAAGTATTTGCTTTATTTTGTTTACTGTGTAACAGTATATTTGTAATTTCGATATGCGGAAATAAAATGTATGGAAAATAATTTTTTAATTCTCTTGAAATTACTTTACATGTAAGGTCAACAAGCAGATAATAGTTTTCACACAACTATGTATTAATGCGTTTTGTCACTGCACCACCTGCACGCCCTCCCAAATAGGAAAAATTATACCAAAGTAACGACTGAAAATTTTGCCGATTATATGTACTTCCGTTTATCACAAAGTTGCACGATTGAGTCTTGTTGCATCCGTATGCGTTGGAAAGTACTCGTATACCTCTTGCTCAAGTTCTTTAATGCTGACCGATATTTAGACTCGGGAATCGTGCAGTCAGAAAATTGAGCATGGTTAGAAGTTATAACTCCTTATAACAAACACACACACACACACACACACATATATATATATATATATATATATATATATATATATATGTAATGTACACAATTCAAAATGTTTGATTATGTAATAGGGAAAACGATATTTCTCATCAGATTAGGACTACGCATCTGCGAAAAGAAACTTAGGACTTATCTGCAGTCTCAGTATGCGAATAATTAAAGGATACGTATTTGTCAGAGAGATAATTTGTTATGTGCACTTACTTTACGACACCTCCTACTGAAGTAATTTATTTTCCATTTTTCATAGGCTGGTGCGTAAGAAAATCCGTCACAAGTATTCCTCAAAAAAGTTTTTAAATCGCCTTTCTTTTTTTACAAAGAAAAGAAATGTCACAAATATCATACTAAAAAGTGTGTGCATTCGTTAACCGTTAGGATTTGGAAATGGGAAAAGTCCTGAACTTCGGTGATACGTATCTTGTACCACAGCGAAAAAAACCAGGACGCGGAAGATTTGTTGTGTGCAGTTATGGCCTTGAACATTGTGTGGGTACTGAAACAATGTGTAACAGGACAGCACTTTGCACACTATTGTTCATCTGCAACTCAAACGACGCATTTGTGCTTGCATTCTTTACACCGTCTTTTCGAATGAAATCGCTGAAAATGGGAACAGCAGTCGGTAAAGAGACTAAATTTTGTTCTCGGTGATAAAGAGACAAAAATTTCATTTCCTGTGATTCATATGCAGTGTTCTATGAATTGATTTTTCGATTATTAGGCAAGAATTTTGCAAAGCTCTAATTATCGTGTAAGTGGGACGGTTTAGTGAAGACCACAAAGAGCTAAAAACGTAGAGCTAAGGGCTTGTACGAAGTGAATTGCATCAACCAGTTACAGTTCCACACCTGTACTGCATATTTCAGTATGTCTAAACACGAGCATGAACTGATATTAGTTTCTTTAATGGTCATGTGTAATAACGCAGACTGCATAGGATCAAAGGTTGGGTAAGATGATATATTATTTCGTCACTTATATTTAATACATATTTCTCTAGTTCCCGTCCCAATCGTGTAAAGCTTGTGTAACATTTATTTGTCAATATAGCTTTTAAAAATACTGGAAATTTGTAATATGTCTGTATGTAGCATCATGTTATTATAGCTGTTTTTTTAAATTTTTTTATTTATATTAATATACAAATTATTAGCAATTTTCTGTTGCAGCACTAGCTCACCGTCAGTGTTTTGTTTCCGTGAGCAGAGCACGCAGACTGTGCTCTGTTTCTATTATCCATGATCATAGTGTGACGTCACTGCTTATAGCTAGCAATCAGTGTTATCATCGCAGTACCAACATTCAATGTGTACTCTTCAGTAGGAGGGTGCCGGCAGTTTTCTGGGGGCCGTGGCGGTGTAGTGGTTAATCTGCTCGCCTTCCACCAAGGCGAACCGGGTCAATTCTCGGAAGGGTCGCTCCCGGATTTTCGCATGTGGAAATCATGCCGGACGACGCCGCTGGTCGGCGGTTTTTCTTCTCGGGGATTTCCTGTTTCCCTCGCCCTTGCACTCCGCTGCTGCTCCATACTCACCTCACCTCACCCTCATCGGTTCTCAATACCCCGATGTTAAGAGCCGCCCAAATCTCTCCACTCCACTTTCCTCTCAGTTTTCTGTCGCGTCAGCACGAACATGTAACGGACACTCTTTTGCTGTTGTCAGAGTATGCAGTCGCCGCTTTTTTTTTTTTTTTTTTTTTTTTTTTTTTTTTNGTTAGTCCTCTGTCGCCATAATACGATCGTTAAATCAGTGCTCTGCCGCCATATTAAGAACTTGAACTTGGTGTTTTTTTGCAGAGAGAGAACATGTAGTTACTGACCTTCGTACATAGTTCAGGATACGTTATCAGTTTTCTATCGCCGCCAAAGAAACAACAGGTGACGTTCGGGATTTCCATCTCACTGACATGCATGCACAGAAATGGTAAAGACGACATGACTTCCGATTATAGTGGACTCGGCACCAAGTGATTACTTTCGCAGCATTCTAACTTTTTAGTCATTCGTAGATTCGGGATCAAATTACTGATTCGAACCTTTATGCCTCGTGAGCACATCCTATCACGCGATGATAGAGAGCCTATCAGCTGTAGGAAACTGTGATAGGGTTGTGCGATATCTACTTTTCAATATAGTTTCGAAACATGTTGATCATATCGGTATCTTTGGGATATATCGCTCCCACAGAGTATCGAATGTCGACGGCGATATATCGCGAATGTAGGTTGTATTGATATGGCAAACATCGCATATCGCTAGTATCGTATGTCGCGATATTGTGGTATACTGTTAGACCATATCGATGTTGCAGTATTTCAGAAATATAGTTGGGTGATGGATGTATGGGCATATCGCAGGGCAGGGAGGTGGCAGAGCGCGGGCGTGCACGAGTGGCGCAGGACGAGCGCGGGTCCCGAGCGGATGTTCCCTGGGCGTGCGACAGCGAGGCCTGTCTGAGCGGTCGGCGGTTAGAGTGCTCGCTGGACCGTGAAGTGATTCCCAATAGCTCCGCCATCTGGCGGGTAAACCCCGTCATTAGGGCAGGGCGCGCGCAACTTCGCCCGGGGCCGCGGGATGGCGCGCTGCGCACTGCCCACTTTCCGGGTTGCCTCCTAATACGGCCTGCGACGTCAATGACGCCCTATTTGTGGCCTGATACCGCGGCCGTCTGCCCGCTGTACGCGTGCGTCCGCATCGTCGTTCCCAGCTGACCTGCGCTTCCATCGCTGCTCACCTGCGCCGCAGAGTATACAGGCACATAGAGGCGAAATGACGTCGCGGTACCTTTGACGTGCGGGATTTTGAGTGGTGTGAGTCTTGAGAGCCAATTAGGGCGAAGCGATGTGAGTATGGAGCAGCGCCGGAATGCAAGGGCGGGAGATGGGAGATCTCTGAGAAAAACCGCCGACCAGCGGCATCGTCCGGCACGATTCCCATATGCGAGGATCCGGGAGCGACCCCTCCAGGAATCGAACCCGGTTCGCCTAGGTGGGAGGCGAGTAGTCTAACCACTACACCACTGCGAGCATTTTGGCTGCTCTAGTCTCTGGGAAATGGTCTTGTGTCTGATTGCTTACTGCATGCTTCAAAAGTTCGCTGTTGGCTGGGCTGCCGGCTGGCGAGTAGCTTACCAGGCGTTGATTGGCGAACACTGTTCCAACATTTTGCTGGCCAACGAAAACAGCGGCTATTTCACCCCACGCCACGTCTTAAAACACATCGATACAAAATTCCGGAACGTACTTGGAAAGCTAGTTTCGGTGGAAAAATAATTATTTCCAGCAGGGGCCGCGGTGGTGTACTTGGCAAACGACTGGCCTCCCATCAAGGCGCATCGAGTTCGATTCCCTGTAGGTGTCACCCGGATATTCGCACGTGGAAAGCGTGGTGGACATTGCCGTTAATTTACAGGTTTTCTCGGGGCTCTCCCGTTTTACCTGCCCTTTCATTCCACCGCTGCATCACCTTGCCTCATTTCATATCACCGAACGAAGTGGCGCAGTGGTAATCCTTCAGACTCGCATTCGGAAGGACCTGGGTTATATTGCCGGTTCGGCCATTCTGATATCCGGTTTTCCATGGTTTCCCGAAAATGTTTTTCAGAGTAGGAATTTAAAAACCGGGCGTGTTGGGACACAAGACATACATTTACAACTTTTTCGAAATATGGTATGTTTACTTATTTACTATCACATTTGTAATAACAATCGAAATCAACCTAAATTTTATTTTTATTTCGTGTGTGAAAATACGGACCTAAGTCAGTTAACCAACGCCACATGACTCTTTGTTTGCTTGTAACGCCTAGTCTAAAAAATTAGTTGTGAAAAGGTAGAAAGGAACCCAAATAGGATGGAATGCGTCCGCGTTAAATCACAGCACAAGCCCTACCTAACCGTGACGTGAACATTTGTCGTCGGAATGTAACAGGCTGTTTTCCTAGCTTCCAGTCGCAGTGTTGTCGGTAGCGGTCGTAACTGTCTTGCAGGCTTGTCGAATGTTAGCTCTGTCGGGGTCGGGGGGATCTTGGCACCTATCCAGTTGGTTAGCCCCGGCATCTGGTCATGCTTGCCAAAGCAGACGACGCCGGTGTGTGGGCAAAGGAATGGCACATAAAGTTCGCGAAAACCTCACCGAGCTACAGAAACGACAGCCACCATATCGCGAGTGGAAAATACTCACAGAAATGAGCACTGGTAAGAGGCCGGCGTCTGGGACCCCACCCTTACTGACCGAGAAAAAATATAGTTGTAATAACAATATTTATGTATCCGTAACCCATCTAGACTGTTATAGGCAGTTCACGGGAAAGTGAACACTTTTGAGGCTATAGTTACTTTTTCCTTTCAGCCATGTTTTATCCTTGAATCACGTTTTAAATAAATATTGCCATGTAAGTAATAAACACAGTTAGTAATAAACACACCCGGAAGTTAACGTCTAAGGCTAAAATAAAATTAATTGATTGACTTATTATTCCTAATGAGAGGGATTTCAAAAGTGTTCACTTTACCATGAATAGCCTATAATATAGGTACAGCTATCAGATTAGCTGTTGGTAGAATGTAAAGTTTGTCAACGCAGATATTAACTGCGACATAACTGTTCGGTGTTCTCGTGTCTGCAATTATACCTGCAACTATGAATATAGTCCCTACAGCTAAGAACTCTGTTCATCCTACGAAGAAAGATAGTTCTTGTAACAGTACATCAGCAATATTTGGATAGTTCCCGCAACTATCATAACTGTAATAAATTAGCAGAACATTTTGTTGCTGATTCCTGTTGGCAATAACCAATCAGAGGCGAGACACTTTCGAGAGCCTCGCATAGCCATCGTTGGCCGGGTGGAGAGCATGAAGATGGAACAGGAAGGGCAGAATGCAAGAGCATGAAATAGGGAATAAGATGGCTGTATGTACTAACTGCCAAAATGGCCGCCGTCGGTACTGGCTGCCAAAGAGAAAATTAAATAAACCAGAATGAATACGAGAAAACCGAAGGATGGAAGAGAGATAAATGAATGAGAAAATAAGAAATCGTAATGTAAGAGCATGAAAAAGGTACTCGAATTTGGGAAGACTCGGAATAAACCCCCCTCGCTTGGAATGCAAGAGCGTAAATTAGGGAACAAGATCTAGTAGGAAGGAACGAGGTAATAAACTAATTCAGAAGCATTCGGAGAAAACCCTAGCTTGGAATGCAAGATCATGAAGTAGGGAACAAGATGGCCGTACTGGCCAGGAATTACTGAGCAGGATAGTCGGTACTGGCTGAGAAAATGGCCTCCGTCGGGAAGAAATGATGGCAGGTTTTACTCGTGACGTCATCCAAGATGGCCGCGGTTCGTCCCCTTGACCCTGCCAGGACGCCAGGTGCCCCAAAACATACTATTTCTAACTACTGTGTTGGACTGTAAATTTTTTTCCCCGAGTTAAAATCCTGCTACCGGAAAATTTTTTTTTAATTTTTTGCTGTTATTTTTATACCCACATAACGAAAGTAAAACTTTTTTTTGCTACCACTTTTTATAAGGAGCAGATTTAAAAAAAAAAATACTTGTAAGTTTATGGACACGTTTTGTGAATTCAGGGAGAATTATGTGAAATTTACGGAGGGAACGTTATTGAAAATAACGAAGAGTCCGTAATTTCAGGAAGATGTATGGGTAATTTGTAACCGGAACGTTTCGTAATTTTACGGACAGTTTTTCTAACAGTGTAGGCGTAATGGTGGACATATGGCCAGCACTAGTATTGGTTTACGTGGCCAATAAAAATGTGTCCTGCTCACTGTCATATCAACAAACAAAATAAGCCTTGTTGTGCTGGGAAAATGTTCTTATAACTGTCAGTCGACAACTGTAATAAAACGGAAGCAAATGCAGTACCCTAGTAAAAAAAATACATGGAATAATCTACTGATATGGAGTGAGTAGGACCGTAATTGGAATCGCTCCCGTCCCTATTTTTATCTCTTTTTTTCTCTCTTGTTCATGTGTAAGGGGGGGGGGGGCTATATGAAGTTCGTATAGCAGGAAAAATGGAGCAGAGATGATCAGGGCGTGGTGAATGAACGCCCACAACATTCCTCCATTATACAGAAACTACCTGCTTCAATCAAACTAGTATATAATATCCAATGTTGAGTAGCATACATGAGTTCTGAGACACTACAAAAATCACAAGGTATAATACAAATATAAAAAACCTCCGACACGAATTAAAACCTAAGTTAATTATTGGCATTGACTGGTATTATATATAGAAAGAGTTTTGCTCCTTTACAAAAAGTATCCGTGCCAACTCATACAAATCTAACAGTCTCAGATTATTTTGGAGCTGGTATATATGTACATAGACTATAAATCAGGTCATTGCACATGAACAGTTGGAATGTTTAAGATTAAATTGAATTAGAATTATTCCTTTTACAACCCGCGCAATCCAAAACAATTTAAAGTATTGTGTACAGAAACAGAAATCTTTCAAATTAAAATGAACGAATTCAGGTGGCATGAAATGTAAACGCTAGCGATCGGGAGTAAAGGCGGCCATATGCGTAACGGGCACCACTTTAAGAAACTTTACTTCAACTTCAATGAATTCACCGATGTATGCATTGCGTCCAACAACCTAGCCCACTACACACACGCAGGGCAGGGCAAATTAAGTTTACTGGATTTCAAGCCTACTACTGCAAACTACACCGACTACTGTTGCGACGCAATCATACACCCGATTCATATCAAAGGCAAAAAACAAAATGCGTGACGTAAAAAAAAAATACTATTTGCAAAAAGAGGAACACTAGGCCACGCGCATACTGGGCTGGCAAAAAGTTAACTGCCCGGACCAGTATGTCTCAAAAAACTCTAATTGCAGATAGTGTTCTAACATTTCAAAAAGGCCAACTTGGCGCATACCTTTGTCCCCGAAAGGCAGCTTCTCAGCAGAGCTTCATGATCAAGTGAACCAGTCGAACGACGAAAGCGAAAAGCCCCCTTCTTTCCGTCCCCGACAAAACCACGGCAACACCCGCATCCCCTCCACAACGACATGGAGTAAGGCGACACTAACTCCACGACGAAGCAGACGACAGTCTCAGCCGCAGTAGAGCCAATCGACGAAACCAAATATAAACTTGACGCGTCAACCTCTTGTCCAACATAGTCCGCCACAGAACAACATAAACACAAGCAGCACCGTCGACGACGCGTAAAGCTGTCCACAAATGTTCCAGAGAGAGTAACGCTCGATCGCCGCGTTACACATGGAAGGCTACGGTACACAATATTGGAAGGCTAATTGTGTTGTATGTGCTTTTCTTTGAAAAAAAATCTTTTACTACGTCATTTTTACATATTGTGTATTAATTAAAAATTCATTGAAACCGGTTTAAACATAAAGCTGTGATTGAACTTATACTGCACTTTAAACTCTCATATGTATGTCAAGATTGCATCGTGATTTGACTTTTCCGCTGCACTTACGCGAAATGAACACAGCCAGTCCTCAACAACTAAAACACGTGCGGCCTGGCCCAGCATCGAATCTGGGGTTGATTAATAAACATAGTAGGCCTCCTGGTTACCAGATCGAAAATCTGAGTGTATTTGCTGGCCAGAAGTACAATTAAATAAATGTGGTTTTTTCTTTCAGAGTATTGTTTGTTATGCTATGAGGCTAATCGGGTAACTAAAGTGACTAAACTATGTCTGAAAAGGTATGTGCATCCATATCTTGTCGTGAATTCGAACCCAGAATTAGCTGTAGGAAGACGCCTTTAAGTGCGCTGTATACAAAAAAAATTATTATTTTATAATTGTACCTGATAGTGTTCAACCTTTAGACATGAGTGACTACCTTTTACTCCGATGATTTTTTTTTTTAAGATCACATGGTGTTTGCCAAGTTACATGTCAAATTCAAAATTTACTGTTTTTGTACTTCACAAATAAACTAAATCAAACTATCTGCAGAAAATTTAACAATTTCAACTGAAAGGTTTTGTCTTGATTCCATTTTAAGATATGCTTAGAAAAATTAAATTTACAAAAATTCAGGGGCAACAAAAAAAAAAAATAATAATAATAAAAATGCAAGTATTTCTTTATTTTCAGCAATTTTGTTGAAATATTTCCATCTACGATGTTTTAGACGCCATAAAGTAGCTTTTGTTTTCTTTCAGCGTGAATTACTTAATTTTTGCACATAAATTAGTTTTCATTATTTGTACCTTTCAAAAACAGTAAAATTTTGATTTAGACATGCCATTTAGCAAAAACCATGGTATCTAAAAAAATGATCCGAGGAAAAAGTAATCACGGTTAATGCCCACAAGTTGAACAGTAAGTGGTACAAATATGAACTAACAAATTTAAGACGTGGACCACGAAGCTTGCCGCGGTGACTTGTATCGTCACACAAGTATTCATGCTTAGTAGCAGAAGTCAGTTTGTATGAACGCGGGGAAACTTCCAAGTTATTCTCTTCAGTTCCCATCAACTGAGCTTCAGCATTCTGGATGCACTAGTATTGGTTCGGGATGAACGAGGCAAGCACTTCGGGGAGGAAATTTGCCTCGTTTTCCCCTCCCCCCGTGACCACAATTCCCACAGACTGGAGGTTGCGAACCGCTCTTCGCCCGTGCCCCCCTCCCTACAACTCCTATACCCAATCCCTTCATTCCACCACCCTCATGCGTTTATATCAATTTCCTGGCGGGCGCCGCTGGGGCGTCAGTCGCATTCCGCTCTGGTGCGCGCCGCACAACTCTCTACTTTCCTGCAAAGAAACAACGCAAATAAAATAACCGCAACGACGACATGCGCTGCTGGTTCACTGTGGCCATCCCTGCCGCGGAATTTTATAAATCATTGGGACGCGGTCTGGACAACGATCCGGTGCACTGGAGTGTGCGACAACGTGACGTCATCATATTCGCGAGCATGTAAAGTCGCGTGCGGAGATGCGACTGCGAACGCGAGTGTTGTGGTCGCATACTCTCAGCGCCTTTACTGCTCGAATCGTTCAACAGGCCTCGTCTAACTGAAGCTTATAATAGTGATCATTTTTTTCTTTCGAGAATTGAATTAATCAGCTAACCAACACAACAGGGATAATGATGTAATCCGTCTGTTTGTCTTATATTAAAAATAATGTGCATAATGAATTTTGCCAGAATGCGGAATATGAATATCTAGCACGCGAAGAGTAATTGTCAAGAACATTTCTGAGGTATCGTCCATGTTGGCTGAGACCTGCGTTGTGGCCGGTATTAAAGTAACCCAAAATGCAATGCGCAACGTGCTGAAAATGGCTTACATCCGGTTGGTTAACCCTGAACCATGTTGTAATCTCAGCAGTTTTAAAATGAATGCACTGAAATGCCAAGCCAAAATGATGGCCTTGGTGGCAGCTCTCCACTGGTAGCAGTGTTTTACTTACCATTTTAACTACTAGATGTAAGTTTGGTTTAAAGTGTTTCATCAAAAGAAAGTCCACGTATTTTTACAGCATGTGGTTCGACAAGCGTAATATGTAAATTCCGTGGCAAATAGAAAGTTAACAAACCAAGGCGGTTTATTTATTACACAGATGGGCTTTAAGTTTAGTTTTTACGCAAAATTGTTTATTTGGTAGTGTCAATTTTTTTTCCTTCAGATAATGAAAGAGGAGTTAACATTTTATGATGTAATATGCACAGTAAATGCACGTTTTCCCCGCCTTTAAGGTCAATCAACAATGAGGTTGGTATTAATATTGGAGGTGGTTGCCCTAGCGAAAGGTGTCGTTTTGGCTAGCTCGAAAAATAAGGTAGGCGAGCTTAGTGTGTAGTAGCAGTGGAATGAAAACGGCCTAAGGAAATGGAGTATTCCGAGGAAACCCCCCCNCATTACAGTGTCCACCACACTTCCTACAAGAGAGTTTCCGTAGGCTACTTTAAATTCTCGCTCATTGAAGCCTGGTGTCGAGCCGGGGTTCTCATTGTCAAGGAGGCTAGTGATGAACCATCGAGAGAATCGTGGATCCATGCAGAGTATGTCCTTATTGTAGATGTTTCACTCATAGAGATTATAAAAAAATCATACATCTTGCAAAACATTAAAAAATAGACGATACTTTTTTTTGGGTAGTTTGGTGCAAACCAGCTTAGGGTGCAAGAAGTTCCGACTTCGGATACCAGGTAAGACATGAATGTATGCTTAGTTTCACATACATAAATGAGGTAAGTTAAGTTTATTAAGGCACGCCCCCTGGGTGATTAAACAGAATAAATGCCACTGCTTGTAATAAGTACAGCTAAATCTAAGTAACCAACAATTCGCTGTGTTATTTAGCAAAGCACGTAGCTCAGATTGCAGCACAATCGTTATCCTCGTTTAATGTGCGAGCAGGTGTACCTATGTTCAGATTTCTTTTCCCACGAAACTTACTTGCGACATTTATTTATTCCCACCACTCAGGCATGCACAGCCAAGCCACTTATGATCATTACCATCTAAATTACAGTAACAGTTACTCCTTGAGTCATCGGCATAAAATGGCCAGAAGAGCAGATAGATAGGCCACACACACCAATGTGCACAAACAATGTGGAAGGTAAGTTTGTGAATAAATAAAGTGCATCTCTAATTCAGATCACATTGCGTAGTTAATTATATGTTATGATTATTTTAATCCATGGCAATATATAAGAAATCCAGAAACCTTTTTTGTATTACGCGTACACTTTCAGGCAGCTCCTGCCAGTATTCGGTAGGCAAACTCTGAGAACTAATAAAAATATAATGTTTTAAGTCTACCTCAAAAGGGAAAACTACGAAATTGAATTTTTTTTTAAGCGTAAATATTTGCTGACTTCGCAGTAATGCTGAATAAAGTGGTGAGGTAAAGTGTAGAGAAAGTTCATTTTTCAGAAAACGAACACTTGTACAAACTGAATACGCTTGAGAACATAGAGTGAGAGATGGAAAAGGACTGGAGATGGGTTGGAGAACGAAGAAAAAGTTAATTGGACAATAGATAATTAGGATGGCAGTAGGATATGTATCCAGGAATTTTGTATGGGGAGGGTCAGCAGGTACGTAGTTCTGGTTGGAAAAACGGGAGAGGGTGGTGGGAGGATGGAGGTGAGGGATTTTGCCCTCTGCAGCAGAGAAAAATTTGTTTGAAATACGGAATATACACAAACTAGATTATTATGCTCTCCATTACACTAACCTCGTTATGTGTTTCATGTGCGAAAATGAGTTCAGTAAGTGAACCCAGTTATTAGGACAATAAATACATAAATGTTCAAAATGTTATTAAAAAAATTATGTTTACCGTTTTTTTTTTTACTGAAATATTAGTTACGCCTATGAATACCAGCTTTTATTCAAACCATATAATCCTCATTATACTACCTCCGAAGTCACAGTTTAGTAATATCAGTTTACACATTAAAACACTACCATACAATTTCAAATCCAAAATTAAATTTAAACATTTTTTAAACTGAAATAGTAACAACATGGACTAGATAGACGTAGAAAGGAGCCTAGAGTTTTGCTGTAAGGGTGACCATAGCAGTTAACAATTCATGAGTAATGCAATAGTTGTTATTTCAAAATGTTATATATCATAACTTTTATTTCTGGTTGTGAAGTTTCCTAGAATTCTCCTCAAGCATTTTTATCCCTTGGAAGGAGGTCGGACCATATATGTACTAAAGATGAGGTAGATCGATCTCGCTGGCTGCGCACAACCAATCTCCGTGTCCCAACATTGAACTGCTTGTCTGCCAATAAGGCTAGCAAAAACGTCATGGATTCGATTTGAGATTAGAATACTCTATAGTAAACAAGTGCTTTCAGATGTTTTTATACTTCCCCTAACCAATTTGAAATGCAGTTTGATGAAATTGACATTGGTAAAAGTATTTTATTAATATAATAGTGTATGCCATTTAAAAATTAATATATAAACAAATACTTGAATCACTGTTGACCATGTGAGTTGACAGTTGTGATCCTTTGGGGTAGGTAAATGTTGGTCACATATGCAGAAGACGAATAAGCGGTTTACCTCATCTTTAGTCTATGGCCCGGACGCTGTGGAACCCTCACTTGTATAAAGCTCGGACGGCAGCACTGTGTTGTAACCAAGTTGAAACAGCTCCGCCTCGCGAACATAACGTGCGCACGTGTGAACAAAGCGGGGGAATGTTGGCCCCTGGAAGGGGAAGGAGGAGCAGAGCGACGACGGCGACGCGTCGTAACGTCAGCACGACTGGCACTGATGCCAGACGACCACGGTTGTCGACACCTACTGCCCGTCCTGACGGGAGGGAATGCGCCTTGCTGCAGCGTCTTCCGTCGGCGGCTTCTCGCCCCCTCCCTCCCGGACAAACAAACTGTTGTCGCCTGTCGCCGTGGGCAGGAAGACTTATTAGCCTCCCGCCTACCTGGCGCTTCAAATGCGTTGCACAGTGGTCGAAATGCTCGTGTGACTACGAAACTATTCAACCTGTGTCCAATGTGCTGCTTTACGAAAAGAACACACACTTCAGACGAGGGCTGTTGAGTGCTTTCAAGACGTCACGCACATTAGAAACACCATTTCAGAGTTCTCCAAAATTGCTAAAAACGGCTTTTTCAAAGTGCTGTATCTCAAAATATACGCGTCAGATACTTACAAAACTATTCAAGAGCCCTGCATCGAACCGTCCTACAAACTTTCCACCAATTAAATAATGGGGTCACCGCTGAAAGTCCCATAGGTACACGCAGTGCGACGAGAACACTGCGCGCCAGTTCAGAGCCTTGCGCTTAGCGGCGATGGCGCACTTGATGGGCGAGGCAGTGTCGCCCTTATCGCTCCTGCGCCTCTCGTCCTCAAACGCGGAAACGAGCTCCAGGTAAGCGGGAGCCTTAAGGACGTTTCAGTAGTATAATTACATCCTGCGTTTTTAGCGTAGTACGTCGTTTGCCGTTGTGCTATGAAAACATAATCTGGGAAAGTGTGACAATGGAAGAATATTACTTTCCAGAAATGAATTTAATGGACTATAAGAATTTCAGATTTATATTTCTTATCGTAGAAATTTTGAAATTTAACAAAATTATTACGTTAGGATGCGATTTAAAATGATATTACATTTAATTATGTAGATAGGGCTTGAAGTCTCGCCGACAGCGAGGTCATTAGAAACGGAGCAATTTTCTCAGAGAGAAAAATAAACTGTGAGGGAATCGAGCATGGCCTGCAGTGAGAACCCATCCCAGCATCTAGTGCAAGCCGAGAACAGGATGGCTGGACCGAGAATCGAACCCGCGCCCTCCCTTTTGCAAGTCCAGTGGTTTATAGGCTATTCATGGTAAAGTGAGCACTTTTGAAAGACCTCTTATTTGAAATAAACAACAAGAAGTTCAAACCTTACTGCAGATGAACCAAGTGTCTGATTTTAAAGAATTGATGATACTGTGCATTCAAGAAACACTTCAGCTAAACTAAACGTTGTATTAAAAACACGTATTTCAAATTTGTACGAATTTCCTCCTTTTTAATAGAATGTCCTTTTTCAGAATGAATGTTTTTTAAAATGTTTATTAAGAGTGTGTTATAACCCTAGCTAGAACCACCGTTGTTTCTGCTTCCCCGCCAGTCGCCTCATAGTACCGCAGCGTAAGGGTAACGATGACAGTTGCAGTATTGTCACCATCAAACTGACAACTGTTGAGTGTAAGACAACGTGCCGATAACTGCAAGAAGTGATCGGTTTGGTGAGGAGCAGGCGGCCAACTTAACCTTCCTTACTCATGATCGTGAAATATTAATCGTTTGCTTGTTCTTATTTGCATTCATTTCTGAATGCGAGCCGCTTTTGGTTGTTGAGGCGGCAATGACCTGTTCGCTCTTGTGTTCCATATGTTTCTTCCCCGTCATCAGTGTAGCTGGCAATCTTTATTTCCTTTTGTGAGCCAAGGGGATGCAAAAGACCCCCAGTGCAGCCTGCCGGGTATGACCCACGACCTACCGAATGAAGATCAGCGTAGTAATTGGCTATGGTCTCTGAACCTGTGCGAACTAGTTTTTGCCGCACACCCCTTTACCCTTGTTCTACCCTTACCTTATTAAATGACACACACGATTTCTCCACTGATTTTTACAGTTGTTATTTCGTGTCGCTCTAGTGAAAACATTTCGATAACTCTTTAAAAAAGAAGACAGTATCGTTGCTGGGAAAGTAAGGCTGATCCGCAAGGTCGTCGAAATGATATCCCCGACTTTTATGGTCTCGTTGCTCAAGTGACAAGATTGACAGTAATTTGTCTTTTTGCTCAATATCTCACCAGCTATGGTAAACTGGATGTGGTATGTAACTTCACAGCCTGCGAGATGTTCGTTTCATACTTGACATTTGGAGGTACGGCATATTTTTCATTAACTTTGAGATGGATAAGTGCACACTGAGAGAACGGAGCAGACAAGTCAGTTGTAAACATTTAAGCAGAATTTTTCGCTATGTTCCGCCCTCCTCTCTAGCACCTTTGAATGTGATTAAAGTTCTGAAACTGCAAGAAATAAGTATTTTACCTGTAAATATATTTCGTAAAACGCCTGTAAATTATGGTTTTTATTTCTACTGTTGAACATTTGTGGCACTGCATTGACAGCAGCCGCCGTGCTCACTGTGTGATCGGTATTTGGAGTTTGTCGGTGCACGTGGGACGGGTACTGTGCAAAGAGCCTTTCAGCTATAAAGGTCGCGGGGAAACGAGCCGGGAACAAAGAGTCTTGCCACCTGGATACCAAGCCAAGTGGATCGACTAGACGATGCAGGATGACGCCGCGCGCACCAGTATTACAGCTCAGGAATTGGAGCGCATTATCGCCCCCTCGTCAAGCAATGCTCCATAGTTCTCTCGGCTGGAAAACAACTTTGCCAGTTTTTTTTTACACCTCCGTTCAGTACTGGGACGAGGAAATGTCCCGTGAATGTAGAACGCGTCAACAGCTTACTGTAATCATGTTGTTATGGTGAATTACCCTAAACGTTTCAGCTCAGCGCCGAACAAAGTTTTTTTTATTATAGTGGCGAATATGCGGGTGTCTGAAGCCGCACAATCGTGGGTGTTTTCATGAACTCAGTCAACACTGTGAAACCGTACACTGACAGAGACAACTGGTTTTCAGTTTTTCAATGCACAGCCACCAACACCAGAAAAAACAGTTCTTGGGGGGGCTGTAGTGCAGTATTTCTCACTTATGTGTGCCGTACGACGTGTTTATTATTTTAATTTGGCGTTGCCCACTGCGCTAGTTGATGTATTGAAATCGCATTCTGACTTAATTCTATAAATGTGTTACGCTGAAACTGTGGTCGAAAACAGTATATAAAATTTATAAATAATTATTACTCTTCTGGTGCATTAAGTCCTGGTTGATACTGGGACGGTTTCAGCCAACACATGAAAATTGGACTTCTTTTCTGTTTCCTCAGGCAGACGTTAGTTTTTCAATGAATAAAGACCCCCCACCCCCCCCCCCCCCCNATCAAAGGGAATCATAAAAATGTATTTGAGTTTGCACAAAAAAATAAATAGGTACAAAACTGTGATATATTTTCCCTTTTTTGAAATACAAAATGCCAATTCCCAATATGGGATCACAAAATCTACTAAAATTCTTTAATAAAATCCCATTACTTTAAATCCCCTACAACATCATGCTATTTAATTTATTTATACAAAATAATTAAAAATATAAATGGCATATATTTTCATTATTAACCAAAACAACCTCCTCGCCTCTATTTAAAACAGAGGAACAGCAGTTCCTTCCCTAATAAAGTCCCTTACCTGTCTTATCGAGCAGGGGAGAACACAAGCCTCTTATACAATTTTGTCGTCGTCTTCTCGAACATTTTCCGACGTTCACGAAGCGGAAACGCCCTGTGATGGCGTTGTGGCTGGCCAGCATTGCATTGTCATGGAGACGCTCAGGAAAGGGAATGGGAAGCAGGCGAAGCTTCGAAACAGCACACTAACGAACCACGTGCCATTTGCCATTCAGCAATCATGCAGGCAGCAGCAATGGAATGGTCTGTCGAGCTGGTCCCATCGCACCAAAGGTAAGTCGTTTTCCACGACAACTCACGTAGAAACATCAATCCAAGGTGAGGTGAACTTAGGCGAAGTCTTGATGTGCGTAGGCCGTCACAATACAGACATTAACTTTGTATAAGAAACTTTTAACTTACGAGCACATTGCAGCTGTTATTAGGGTCTGTGAAACATGTTTTTCATTAAAATCAAACAGGTTTATTATACAGTACCAAGTCTGTCTAAGGATTAAAAAAAAAACTATTTTCACATATTTAAAATCACAAAATGCATATAATCATGGCGTTATTGGTGCATAGTATATCCTTTGTAATGCTTTTTCTTTGATAAGAAAAAATCACATGTTTGTTAAACTGACGGGAAGACTTGATTACTGAAAATGTTACTTTAGAAAAACATAAAAAAACTAAATAAATAAATTTGCATAAAAGCATAAAACATATTTTTATACAAGGTTATTTATTATGTAAGTTTATTATACAAAAACATTCCAAACCAATAAAATCCAGATATCCGATTACAAGAACATTACAACCAATAGCGAACAACTCAATTTACGTTTAGTCCAGTCGCCTGTATTTTTTAAAAATGTTGTATTGAAAGACTTCGGCATAATGTTTGCTGTAAACAAGTTATGTCCCCGAGTCACACTGCATAAGAAACCAGGATGTTGACATTCATTTAGATGCATTTCAAGCAATCTTGAACATTTATGAAAGTCTTGTTCTCATTTTCTTATTTCTGTATATTGCTCATGGACCGCTCCTTTGAAAAGAAAAAATCTGTCACCATGTACCTATCGTATTAACAGTTCAAACGCCCATCAAGTGGCGCTCTAGTTCTGATGTAAAGTGTACAAAACAAATCGAAGTAATTTTCAGTAGCTACTAATTAAAACATTACAATAAAAATAAGACCTTTAGATGTAGAACTACTTTTCAATTGATCGCTGTCTGCATTAGGGGCCTACTGCAGATTGCCTGCGTGAGTGAGTGAGTGAAGAGATTTGGGCGGCTGTTAACAGCGAGATCTTGAGAGCCAATGAGGGCGATTGGAGTATGAAGCAGCGCCGGAATGAAAGGGCGGGGTAAACGGGAGATTCCAAAGAAAACCCGCCGACCAGCGGGCATCGTCCGGCACGATTCCTACATGCGAAAATCCGCGAGTGACGCCTTTGTCAACCACCGCGGCTCCTTTTTGCTTTAATATCGTTTACTTTAAAGAGGTTTGCCGAAAACGCGTTTGTCCTAAGAGTCGTCTGCAACAA
This sequence comes from Clitarchus hookeri, assembly GCA_002778355.1. Classification (NCBI taxonomy): domain Eukaryota; kingdom Metazoa; phylum Arthropoda; class Insecta; order Phasmatodea; family Phasmatidae; genus Clitarchus; species Clitarchus hookeri. The sequence continues at coordinate 1,780,330 of NQII01000089.1, forward strand.
CATTAATTTTTCCCTAAAGGTAAAATTGATAATGAAAATTCACGCATGGTTCCTGCCTGAGTCCGGGTCACGTATGGATGAGACAAGGTTGGCGCTAATCGGAGCCGGCTGCTCTATCCGAGGGACAGTCATGGCCCCTCCGGCTAGCTTGAAGAATGGATGAGGTGAGACGAGATGGGGCGTAGACGCAGTAGAATGAAGACGGGGAGGAAACGGGAGAGCCCCGATGAAACCCCCCACGCCATGGTAGTGCCCGTCACACTCCCCGCGTGAGAACCCGCCTCCCCGTCCGAAAATTTTCCGCCCGCCAGATACTGGGTTTGCTCTAAGATATTTTCCTTCTCTAAAATACGGCCGCCGTGAAGCAGAGGTTAGCGCGTCCCTCTCTCCCACCACTGCAAACCGAGTTATATTCTCGGCGGGGGTCACTCCCGAATTTTCGCACGCGGGAATCGTGTTCGGCGAAGCTTCTCGGGGATCTTCCGTTTCTCCCGCTCGTGCACTTCGGCGCTGCTCACCTCGGTTCACCTTCATTGGCCACAAAGACCCTGGTGTTGAACGCTGACTCAAATATCTCCAATCCTCTAAACATAGAATTCAGGTGAGGTAGACCGATCTCGCTGGCTGCGCATAACCAATCTCTGTGTCCGAATATTGAACTGCGTTTCTGCCAATACGGTTAGCAAAACGTGCTTTGAGATGTTTGTATACTTCCACTAACCAGTTTGTAATGCAGTTAGTTTAAATTCAAATTGGTGAAAATATTTTATTAATATGAAAATTCTTGTCTTTTGAAAATTAAAATATAAACAAACACGTTCATCTCTGTTGACCATGTGACATTTCACAGTTATGTTCGTTTGGAGTAGGTCAATGTTGGGTACAAGCGCAGAAGACGAGTAAGCGGCCTACCTCATCTTTAGTCTACGCCTATGTAAACGTTTTTCTCTGGGTCGTTTGTCGTAAAATAGTTAGGCAAGCGCGTTGTGATGGGCAAGGACGTACACTGTGCCACATCCCGCCGGGCGGAGAGTCGCGGCAGCGCCATCTTCAGCACTGGCGGACCGAGACGCGGGGCGCGCCCGTTCACGTCACGAGACTTGTGCCCGCCAAGGTCACGTCTGCGGTTCCGCGCTCCGGCACATCACCCCGCGCTCTTCTTTGCCACTTCTAATTCCGTGATTCACCGCAATACAGCAGATAAGTACACTGAGGCGAAATAGCTTCGCGGTTCCTTTGATGTGCGAGAACCCATTCCTGGTTTGCGGCGAACAAATAAAGTTTACATGTCATGTCTCATGAAACAATTAGCAGATTGCTAACAAATTCGGTAAACAAGTAGTGCTATGGAAGATGATGTATATTGGTATGTTTTAACTCGGTCAGGCGCTAATTTTCAAAATAGCCCTATAGTTATTCTGGTGTAGATTGCTATATCGTTTAAACCGCGTAATCTATTAACTTTTTATGCTGGCAGTATATATATGTATATATCAACTATCGGATGTGTCTTCGCCATTTTGTAAGATAGCGCTACACAAATAACTAAAGTTTTCATGACATATCTCGGGAAACAACTGACCGATTCTCGATTCCTACTAAATTTTGCAAGCAAGTTGTGTTACGGCAGTTTATGTAAACTGGCTTGGAGGTTCCTTTGATGTGGCAGTACCCATTATCTGGTTGGCTGCGCAAGGCTCCGCGAACTGACCTTACATCTGATTGGCTACTTCATGCCGCGGAAGGATACATGTTTACCGGACTACCGGCTGGCGAGTGGGGTTACCAGGCGCTGATTGCCGAACTGCGTAACAACATTTTGCTGGCCAGCGACGCCATTTTGATTGCGTGCGGGGCTGGAGCTCGCGGAATAAATGGCTGTTTCACCTCTGTATTTTCAAGTATTCTGTACCGTCTTCAGACCGGCACTTCGCCGCCCACACCTTCAGTCTCAGCCCTCTGCTAGCGTTCGTTACGTCAATTGTATGTCCGCGCGTATAAAATTATTTACCGTTGTTTATTTGCGTCCCCGCTTATTGGCTATCAGTGGGCGGCTTACGACCCAAACTAAACCCAATTTTAAAACAACATACGCACATCCAAGCCTTACGTGGGATTCAAACCCGCAGCCCCGCGTACTGCCTATTGCACTACTAAGCCGGCTTACTTCTTATTACATTTCTTTATACGCACATGATAAAACAATTTGGAGTATGTTTAAATAGTAGGGGAGATAAAAGCTTAACTACTGCAAATATATTTTTTAAATTCTTTTCGATATTGTGCTTTACAGCCGTCCAACTCAGTAGGCTACTAAATAAAGTGCACCTAACTGGCTACAAACTATGAACAAAATATTACACAATTGTTTTCGTTATTATCACCATCAACATAAATGTGCCCCGGTAGCGGCACTGAGAGAAAAATATATAGAATAAAAGGTGGTGGT